>JAYESA010000006.1:129796247-130386247 GCA_036927795.1 Iris macrosiphon | reverse complement strand
TTGATGTAATATTCCATATTTAGGTCTCTAAGATACCATTCCATACATCTTTGATACCGTTCACCAGATTCCAGGCAAGTACATTCTCTGATAGTTTCTCATTTATGATATCCCCTATGTTTCTTGTATTTAGTGTAGATATCCTTGATTTCTTGACACGATGGTTACACAGATTGGTATATCCAGATCTTATCATGAGATATTATTCCTTGGTATTTATGGTGTAACTTATGCAAGCCTTGTTCCTCTTTCTTCTTGTACATTACAGACATTAATTCTTGGGGAGACTAGCTACCTACCTAGTAAATTTCATTTCATAACGTACCATGGTTGGATCCACTATATCAGTCAGGGCGGGGAGTGTTAGTGAAGATATGTGATTATACCCTCCTTGTGCATGTCACTGTGAGTGTTGATCAAACACCGCACGTATGATTAACCAGGCCCTAATCCTTGTGCAAGTTCCCAAGCCGATCAAATGTTGAAGCTGGTACTCACTCACATAGTAGTAGTATTTCTTACTTATTTCTAGGATGCTCATTTCTTGTACTTAATTCTAGTATTCATATTTTATATATATCTTGTACTTGTATCTTGCATCTTGTATATTCACTATATTTACTGTTATATAGTTTATATCATTCATTGGAACTACTGTTAAAGATGTACTTTGCTCCTTTCCTGACTGGATATATTTTTCCCTAATGACACAGAAGAGTGGTATCCCACTCACTACGGGCCTCAAGACGTAGTTGGCTTAGAGTCAGAGACTTTGACTCAGGAGGATCTCATCCCAGTTGAGACAGACGATCCAGTACCTGTAACTCAGTAGATAGATTTATTTGTACTAGATTTGTCTCCAGCATTTTGATATTAGTATTCTTATTTTATTGGATGACTTGTTAGTTATTACTTTGTCTCACGAGTTGTATTTAACTCTTCAGTTCTTTATATCATATATGTGTGATTGTTCCATCTTATAGATCTGGGATTGATTATTCATATTTTATTGGTGGTATTATTATATCTTGATTGCTAGATAGATAGTTTATCCAAATAATGTTCTACCGTCGATGTTGTGGCATAGGCATAACGTTGTTCACTAGTTGTGCCACTACATCGGGTGTGGGTTGGGACACGTTTTTAGTGGTAGCCCATGCAGATCTTTGAGGTCACAATTAGTGTCACGCCCCAGTCCAAAAATACGAAAGACTAGGAACACGTAAGCATGCCAGCCGCATGTACATAGCAACTCCAATATATATAAACTATAACACATGCGTACGCTGTATAATGAACAACAATCCATAAGTGGTACATATGTCACAAGTCACAGGGTATAGTCTAAATCTCATCCATAGAAAATCATACATGAATAAAAACCAATATCTATGAAACTAGATCTCGATACAAAGTATCCAAAGATGATAGTTGGATGAAAACAAATCCACTACCAACTTGAATATATAAGTATAACACAACAAGCATAATATAAGAATATCAACTAACAATCACGGGGGCTCAAAGAGAAGACCTCCTCGAAATATAGGTAACCAGTCCGGATCTGCGCTCTTGCGAATATTCATGAACATCAACACCTGGAAAGGGACCAGGTCCTTAGAGGGACATAACAAGATATATAGAAGCATGCCAATAAAGTACTGAAATAAATATCCAATGGGTTGCCTAACCGTCTAAGTGAATGCAGTTTGAGAACAACTTTCTTACAAGTGGACTATCTGGCCATAAAATAGGATTGGCATGATTCTCTCGAAGAATCAGGGGCCTACAAAGTATGTCATCTTTTGAACGGCAAAGGCCGCCAAGTAGTATAGGGATCATCACGATCGCGTATCTCCGGCGGAGCGTACGGGTTACATAAAATGGACAGTGCAAAGGAGCCCAAATATCGTACTTGTTGTTCTTCCCACCCCATGCTCTAAGCATGTCACATCCATGACACAATTTGGTTCATAGCCTATCTTTAGTACAATAGCCCAACCCTGCAACCAAACAAGGACAAGGATTCGACCACCGTACTACAATAGGCTATGTCCATGGACTACTAATAACTGCTAAGTCTCCTAGCATACAAAATTTCTATCTGCAGTTATCCCTAACTCATGGCTCATACGTACAGGAGGCCAGACCTGTCACGCAGTCCGTGATCTATTTGAGACTCACACTCGTATACTAGCTATGTCACGGCCAATGAAACCTAATTATGATTTATGATAATGGGGTGGTCTCATAAACAAGGTTAATGCATGTACATAATAAAAACAATCACGACGACAATGTCGTTGCACCCAAGTTTTCTTGGACACACAGTTTATATAGCAGTTAAAATATGTGAACTAAAGACAAAAAATAAGGATGCATACAACATATAGAATATGAATAACAGTACAATGACAAGGTATACTTGCTTGACAAGAAAAGCTGCAAAGTCATAATAGCCTGCTCCGAAAGTCGTGCAGATAAATCCAATATCCTATGCACATATAATATAACAAAATATAGTACAATCATCAGTCATTACACTAGCACATGCACAACCATAATGACACTGGGCTCAGAGGGTACACTAGCGGTAGTACTGGTCAACTAACATGGTCAACTGTGCGTCTAATTATGCGGGTGTCGCATCTTCAAATATTATGCACAATCAGACAGTCAACTAACACAGTCTCGTCAGTACATTAATGTACACAAGGCAGTCAATTCACAAGTTCTTAGGGTCAACATGGTCAAGATAAATACGGGACACTCTACAGTATCCTAGGGTCGTACAGTCTAAATAGTCATAATTATCAATTAGCATTTACTTAATTATACAATACATATATATATATATATATATATATATATATATATATATATATATCCATATAATTATATAATAATATAACCAGAAATTTATTTACATACCTATTTGAATAAATATATTAAATGTGTACATAAATATATATATAATAATTAATAACATGCTAATGAATAACTAAATATACATATAAAATATATATATATATACCAAACTGAATAATATTCACGTACGCGTACATGCACGAACGCGAGTTGGGTTCTCCGACTCAGGGTCTGATATAAACTAACTGTGGTAACTAAATACTAATGTCCTACTGGAACACACACAAACACACATACAAGAAGAAAATGGGACAGGTGCGTACCTCGAGGTACGCACAAGGGAACGACATTGATGATGACGACGACGATGGTGAGGATGATGGTGATAATTATGGTGGTTAGGTGATGAGGTGACGAGGATGACGAGATGATGATGATAAAGACGATGAGATGATGATGATGATGATGGTCGTTATGGTGATGGTGAAGATAATGATGATGATGGTGAGTTATGGTGATGGTGAAGATGATGATGATGATGACAATGATGGTAAGTTGTGGTGATGGTAAAGATAATGATGATGAGTTATGGGCTGCCGGAGTCCGGCCAGGGGAACTTCTCCGGCGAGTTGAGGGGAAGACAGGGAGCAGGGAGGTATGGTACCGGTGGCGGGGTGGTATTGGCCAGGGTGATAGGTCGAGAAGGAGAAGCAGGAGGAGAGGTCGAGGTGTACAGTTGTAGAGGCGGGGATAAAGGTGACCCAGCGGGGAAGACTCCGCGGTGATCACCGGGGAAGGTGGTGGTGATATCTGTTGATGGGGAGATAGGAGAGGCAGCTCGGGTTACTCCGGTCGGTTTGTGGAGGATATCGACGGGTGCAGGCAGGTTTACGACGGGGTGCAGGACTCGGCGGGATATCGACGGGAAGGTGAGCAGTCGTGGAGGGGGAGGAATTCGTAGGTGCTACTCCAGCGAGGACGAAGGTAGGGATGGCGGTTGCTGGTGATGTTCAGGCGGAGGAGAGAAGGAGGACAGAGGTCGGGGACGAGTCTGGCGAGTCATGGTGAGCGGGGATGGCCGCGGCGGCGCTACGACGAGGTTAAGAAGGGAAGGGGGATGTCGGCTGAGTGCTTGTCACGACCCGATTCCTTAGAATCTTTGGGGCATCCCCCGAATCGTGATGCCGTACGGGCCTAGGGTTGCGCCCGCACAAGGCTAAAGTATTTTGCATAGCAAGCACATATTCAGAGTACGCAGATAAATTGAAACACAGATTTGAAACATGGAAAAGTTCTCTTTATTGATAATGAACATCTATTACAAACTCTTGAACGAGTCAGCTAATATGCCGAACGGCTTACAAAAGAGATGACTCAAAATGATATAGCAGTCCTATACATTATATCCCTTTACTAAACTTCAAAAGATATAGACCTCTAGGCTGGAGGATAGCTTTGCCACGGAGCTGTATTTGTGTATGAAGAGTTGCAGCTTTTGACTTCAAAATGCTTCAAGGGGCGCGGTGAAGATGCGCCAACAGCTGGACTGGATCGGGAAGACGACTTTGGCTCCTCGTTCGGTTCGCCTTAGTACGGAGAACCTGTTTCAGCGAGGGTCAGCATGTCGAAACATACTGGTGAAGGCGAGCTTGCCTGACTAAACCAATCAACACGTTGTTTTAATGAAGCATGCAAATTTGTGGGTTTCTATCTTGCCTTAGTTCATTTATAAGTAAGCAGCATATAGAATTTACTGAAATGAATGTGCCACCGTTCGGTGGATTTTTACCTGCCCGTCTGAATTACCTGCACAATACTTACCATGCCTTCCCTGCCACGAAGACACAAGTTAGTTTGTAACAGGTTTAAATATACAAGATGATCACTGGCTTGGTGCCATAACGGACGATAGTCTTTGACGAGAATGGTTTGCAACGAAAGTACAAGAGGTGCTGCAAGCCATTCTGCCGAACAAGAGACTAGAACAATATGTCTCGCCCGGACCGGATCGATGCCAGTGCCCCAGCATCGTCCGCGAGATCGTTACCCTGTGCACAAGTTGTCCATGATCGAACAATATACAAGTAACAAGTTATTACAGTTGAGGCAACAAGAGTACAAGACAAGCAATTGTACAAGACAAGCAATAATTTATGATTTATTTCCAAGCGAACAAGCATGCATTAAGTATCCATTCGTGCAGTTTATTGACAAGCATATATACCAAGTCTATTCTCTTTTATCTTGGTTTCTTTTATTATTACTTGGTATCGTTTGATCGGGGCAAAGAAGAATGTAGATTTTAGGGCGTGAAGCTTGGAAGCAGGGCTAGCTAATCGGGTTGGTAGCCACTCACTTAGATTTTAAAAGGGAGAAGGAAAGAGGTGCTTTACGACTCCGCTCGTAAGCCGCCTACTGCTCGTTCACCTGCACACGAACAGCTCGATTAATACTTCTTCCTCTCTTTCCAATCTCGGAATAGAAGTGGAAGTCAATGAACGAAAATAATAAAAACCATCGAAACCGTTCAAGGAAAACAAGCAAATCCTAAAACCAACTCAAAGCAAGAAAGCAACAAGCGACATCGAAAACCGAGGCAATAAAAGATAGCAGCGGAGAGGTCCCTCCTGACTCTGCCGCTAAGCCGATCCTTGGGGCGCGGTCCACTGAATATGGGAATCGATTCCGAAGAAAAAAATCCATAACGAGGACGAGTTCTTAATTCAATCTATCCCGATCGAACGATACCGTCTTGTGTTTCTTAGCCGCGCTCTCCGCACCGGGAGAACGGGGCGCTACATCCTACCCAACTAATTGAAAGTTTCGTCCCGAAACTTAGGAATAGGGCTTACCGTTAGGGAACATTACGTTGGGGATGGCGATCATGACTCAAGGAACAATCATGAACAGAATGGTTTGATTCACCACAGGCTAGGCATAATCCAAGTTTCATACGACATTTGTCGATTGCATGCCCTGACTTTTTACAGAATTTACAGTAGGGCATTGTGTTCCCTTTGTGTGAACCACCGTCGTTCCGTCGCTTTGCAGCATTGTTTCCTCTCTCGTTGCTTTGGCGTTTGTGACTGGTTGTATGCACAGCGCCGACAGGAACGTGAGGATAGTGTGGTTCGAGCGACAGGGCGTGATTCATGACTTCACGTATTGTCCGATACTGATGAACGACTACGTACGAATGGATGACAGGGCGTAGTCCACCTTCAAACCTTCTAGCTCGACTCGCTACATCAGGTAAATAGGCCCTAGCGAATTTGGAGAGTCGGTTGAACTCGGCGGAGTACTCTTTAACTGTCATGCTGCCTTGCCACAGCTGCACGAACTCGTTCTCCATCTGGCGTTGGACTGGAGGGGGTACATACTCCTCTTTGAATACGGCACAAAAAGTCATCCACGAGATTGCCTCCTCTCCGTGATCAAATTGGAGAGATCGTCGATGGACGTCCCACCAATCGTGCGCGTTGAGGCGGAGCTATTATTGTGCGCAGGCGACACACTTCTCTTTGGGGACCTCTAGCAGAGCGAAGTGATCTTCAAGTTCGGCCAACCAATCTAGAGCTACGACTGGGTCCTTAGTCCCGTTGAATAGGGTGTTGCAGACTTTCTTGAAGTGGCCAAAGTCGAAGGCAGTCACGTCCCTCGCCCTTGGAATTTGTGACGTCTCTACTTCAAGCACAGGCTGTTCCACCGGAGTCGCTGGCGTTGCCACGGACTGGTTGGATGCCAAAGTCTGAACGATCTGCTGCAGGATATCTACCTGCTTCTGTTGGACTGAGAATCGTGCTTCTATATTGTCTTGAAACTTGAGCTGACTCTCTTCCGTCCGCTTCTCGGCCTGTTCATAGCGAGCCTCGTCCCTTTGTTGGTTTGCCTCCAATATCTGCAACATTCGTTGGACGGGATCGATGCTTGGCACGGCTCGCTGGCTCTCTGAACTTCCCAAAGTGCCCGAACTACTTCCTTGGCCTTGTATTTCGTCCGGTGTTTGCGCTGCAGATTGCGCTGGAGCCACTCCTTCAAAAGAAGGTAAATTACATTAGGATCATAATGTATTATGGACTTATTGCATGAACGTATCTCATTTTGGCCTAGCGAGTTCAAGAGTTCGCACAGGAATTTGATTGTTAAAAGAACTTTTCCAGCACGAAGTCTAAGGAACTTTGAATCTGTGCTCTGATACCACTATATCACGACCCGATTCCTTAGAATCGTTGGGGCGTCCCCCGAATCGTGATGTCGTGCGGGCCTGGGGTTGCGCCCGCACAAGGCTAAAGTATTTTGCATAGCAAGCACATATTCAGAGTACGCAGATAAATTGAAACACAGATTTGAAACATGGAAAAGTTCTCTTTATTGATAATGAATATCTATTACAAACTCTTGAACGAGTCAGCTAATATGCCGAACGGCTTACAAAAGAGATGACTCAAAATGAGATAGCAGTCCTGTACATTATATCCCTTTACTAAACTTTAAAAGATATAGACCTCCAGGCTGGAGGATAGCTTTGCCACGGAGCTGCATTTGTGTATAAAGAGTTGCAGCTTCTGACTTCAAAAGGCTTCAAGGGGCACGGTGAAGATGCGCCAACAGCTGGACTGGATCGGGAAGACGACTTCGGCTCCTTGCTCGGTTCGCCTTAGTGCGGAGAACCTGTTTCAACGAGGGTCAGCATATCGAAACATACTGGTGAAGGCAAGCTAGCCTTACTAAACTAATCAACACGTTGTTTTAATGAAGCATGCAAATTTGTGGGTTTCTATCTTGCCTTAGTTCATTTACAAGTAAGCAGCATATAGAATTTACTGAAATGAATGTGCCACCGTTCGGTGGATTTTTACCTGCCCGTCTGAATTACCTGCACAATACTTACCATGCCTTCCCTGCCACGAAGACACAAGTTAGTTTGCAACAGGTTTAAATATACAAGATGATCACTGGCTTGGTGCCATAACGGACGATAGTCTTTGACGAGAATGGTTTGCAACGAAAGTACAAGAGGTGCTGCAAGCCATTTCGCCGAACAAGAGACTAGAACAATATGTCTCGCCCGGACCGGATCGATGCCAGTGCCCCAGCATCGTCCGCGAGACCGTTACCCTGTGCACAAGTTGTCCATGATCGAACAATATACAAGTAAAAAGTTATTGTAGTTGAGACAACAAGAGTACAAGACAAGCAATTGTACAAGACAAGCAATAATTCATGATTTATTTTCAAGCGAACAAGCATGCATTAAGTATCCGTTCGTGCAGTTTATTGACAAGCATATATACCAAGTCTATTCTCTTTTATCTTAGTTTCTTTTATTATTACTTGGTATCGTTTGATCGGGACAAAGAAGAATGCAGATTTTAGGGCGTGAAGCTTGGAAGCAGGGCTAGCTAATCGGGTTGGTAGCCACTCACTTAGATTTTGGAAGGGAGAAGGAAAGAGGTGCTTTACGACTCCGCTCGCAAGCCGCCTACTGCTCGTTCACCTGCACACGAACAGCTCGATTAATACTTCTTCCTCTCTTTCCAATATCGGACTAGAAGTGCAAGTCAATGAACGAAAACAATGAAAACCATCGAAACCGTTCAAGGAAAACAAGCAAATCCTAAAACCAACTCAAAGCACGAAAGCAACAAGCGACATCGAAAACCGAGGCAATAAAAGATAGCAGCGGAGAGGTCCCTTCTGACTCTGCCGCTAAGCCGATCCTTGGGGGGCGGTCCACTGAATATGGGAATCGATTCCGAAGAAAAAATCCATAACGAGGACGAGTTCTTAATTCAATCTATCCTGATCGAACGATACAGTCTTGTGTTTCTTAGCCGCGCTCTCCGCACCGGGAGAACGGGGCGCTACATCCTACCCAACTAATTGGAAGTTTTGTCCCAAAACTTAGGAATAGGGCTTACCGTTAGGGAATATTATGTTGGGGAGACTCAAGGAACAATCACGAACAGAATGGTTTGATTCACCACAGGCTAGGCATAATTCAAGTTTCATACGACATTTGTCGATTGCATGCCCTGACTTTTTACAGAATTTACAGTAGGGTATTGTGTTCCCTTTGTGTGAACCACCGTCGTTCCGTCGCTTTGCAGCGTTATTTTCTCTCTCGTTGCTTTGGCGTTTGTGACTGGATGTATGCACAGCGCCGGCAGGAACGTGAGGATAGTGTGGTTCGAGTGACAGGACGTGATTCATGACTTCACGCATTGTCCGATACTGATGAACGGCTACGTGCGAATGGATGACAAGGCGTAGTCCACCTTTAAACCTTCTAGCTCGACTCGCTATATCAGGTAAATAGGCCCTAGCAAATTTGGAGAGTCGGTTGAACTCAGCGGAATACTCTTTAACTGTCATGCTGCCTTGCCGCAGCTGCACGAACTCGTTCTCCATCTGGCGTTGGACTGGAGGGGGTACATACTCCTCTTCGAACGCGGCACGAAAAGTCATCCACGAGATTGCCTCCTCTCCGTGATCAAATTAGAGAGATCGTCGATGCACGTCCCACCAATCGTGCGCGTTAAGGCGGAGCTATAGTTGCGCGCAGGCGACGTGCTTCTCTTCGGGGACCTCTAGCAGAGCGAAGTGATCTTCAAGTTCGGCCAACCAATCTAGAGCTACGACTGGGTCCTTAGTCCCATTGAATGGGGTATTGCAGACTTTCTTGAAGTGGCCAAAGTCGAAGGCAGTCACGTCCCTCACCCTTGGAATTTGCGGCGTCTCTACTTCAAGCACGGGTTGTTCCACCGGAGTCGCTGGCGTTGCCGTGGACTGGTTGGATGCCAAAGTCTGAACGATCTGCTGCAGGGTATCTACCTGCTTCTGTTGGACTAAGAATCGTGCTTCTATATTGTCTTGAAACTTGAGCTGACTCTCTTCCGCCCGCTTCTCGGCCCGTTCATAGCGAGCCTCATCCCTTTGTTGGTTTGCTTCCAACATCTGCAACATTCGTTGGACGGGATCGATGCTTGGCACGACTCGCTGGCTCTCTGAACTTCCCGAAGTGCCCGAACTACTTTCTTGGCCTTGCATTTCGTCCG
The DNA here is from genome assembly GCA_036927795.1 of Iris macrosiphon. Classification (NCBI taxonomy): domain Eukaryota; kingdom Viridiplantae; phylum Streptophyta; class Magnoliopsida; order Asparagales; family Iridaceae; genus Iris; species Iris macrosiphon. Next base: position 130,376,321 of record JAYESA010000006.1, on the reverse strand, counting down.
GTGTTTGCGCTGCAGATTGTGCTGGAGCCACTCCTTCAAAAGAAGGTAAATTACATTAGGATCATAATGTATTATGGACTTATTGCATGAACGTATCTCATTTTGTCCTAGCGAGTTCAAGAGTTCGCACAGGAATTTGATCGTTAAAGGAACTTTTTCAGCACGAAGTCTAAGGAACTTTGAATCTGTCCTCTGATACCACTATGTCACGACCCGATTCCTTAGAATCGTTGGGGCGTCCCCCGAATCGTGATGCCGTGCGGGCCTGGGGTTGCGCCCGCACAAGGCTAAAGTATTTTGCATAGCAAGCACATATTCAGAGTACGCAGATAAATTGAAACACAGATTTAAAACATGAAAATGTTCTCTTTATTGATAATGAACATCTATTACAAACTCTTGAACGAGTCAGCTAATATGCCGAACGGCTTACAAAAGAGATGACTCAAAATGAGATAGCAGTCCCGTACATTATATCCCTTTACTAAACTTCAAAAGATATAGACCTCCAGGCTAGAGGATAGCTTTGCTACAGAGCTACATTTGTGTATGAAGAGTTGCAGCTTCTGACTTCAAAAGGCTTCAAGGGGCGCGATGAAGATGCGCCAACAGCTGGACTAGATCGGGAAGACGACTTCGGCTCCTCGCTCGGTTCGCCATAGTGCAGAGAACCTGTTTCAACGAGGGTCAGCATGTCGAAACATACTGGTGAAGGCGAGCTAGCCTGACTAAACCAATCAACACGTTGTTTTAATGAAGCATGCAAATTTGTGGGTTTCTATCTTGCCTTAGTTCATTTACAAGTAAGCAGCATATAGAATTTACGGAAATGAACGTGCCACTGTTCGGTGAATTTTTACCTGCCCGTCTGAATTACCTGCACAATACTTACCATGCCTTCCCTGCCACGAAGACACAAGTTAGTTTGCAACAGGTTTAAATATACAAGATGATCACTGGCTTGGTGCCATAATGGACGATAGTCTTTGACGAGAATGGTTTGCAACGAAAGTACAAGAGGTGCTGCAAGCCATTCCGCCGAACAAAAGACTAGAACAATATGTCTCGCCCGGACCGGATCGATGTCAGTGCCCCAGCATCGTCCGCGAGACCGTTACCCTGTGCACAAGTTGTCCATGATCGAACAATATACAAGTAACAAGTTATTGCAGTTGAGGCAACAAGAGTACAAGACAAGCAATTATACAAGACAAGCAATAATTTATGAATTATTTTTAAGCGAACAAGCATGCATTAAGTATCCGTTCGTACAGTTTATTGACAAGCATATATACCAAGTCTATTCTCTTTTATCTTGGTTTCTTTTATTATTACTTGGTATCGTTTGATCGGGGCAAACAAGAATACAGATTTTAGGGCGTAAAGCTTGGAAGCAGGGCTAGCTAATCGGGTTGGTAGCCACTCACTTAAATTTTGGAAGGAAAAAGGAAAGAGGCGCTTCACGACTCCGCTCGCAAGCCGCCTACTGCTCGTTCACCTGCACACGAACAGCTCGATTAATACTTCTTTCTCTCTTTTCAATCTCGGAATAGAAGTGCAAGTCAATGAACGAAAACAATGAAAACCATCGAAACCGTTCAAGGAAAACAAGCAAATCCCAAAACCAACTCAAAGCACGAAAGCAACAAGCGACATCGAAAACTGAGGCAATAAAAGATAGCAGCGGAGAGGCCCCTCCTGACTCTGCCGCTAAGCCGATCCTTGGGGCGCGGTCCACTGAATATGGGAATCGATTCCGAAGAAACAAATCCATAACGAGGACGAGTTCTTAATTCAATCTATCCCGATCGAACGATACCGTCTTGTATTTCTTAGCCGCGCTCTCCGCACTGGGAGAATGGGGCGCTACAGTGCTTGGGTTAGTTATTAGGTTTATGGGAAAAAAAAAGGAAAAGTTATTTTTATATGTATAGATTTTTAGGTTTGGGGTTGACCTAGTATGTGGGCTTGGTCAACATCTCTTGGGGTTTGGCCTTGGCCTCACATGGGGTGTTTGGGAGGGCTATATTTTACATTGTGTAAAATGCAAGGAGGGGGTTAATGAGGGGGGCGATGTTGTACGTTTGTACATTCCAAAAATCATGGAGAAAATCTACATGAACGAAAAATTGGTTTCTTCATGTGTCATGTCCAATGGTGTGGACACCTTATTGCATTTTTGCATAAAAGCGCCCAACAATTGAAAAATTATACCAAGATAAAAATTGGATTAAATTAATTAAAATTACTGTGCATGGGGCTAAAATTAGGTGGGACACAAGTGTCATGGACATAGAGGGCTCAGAGTAGAATTTTATCATAAATTAGATTGTACGAAATGGATCAAGATTGTGTTTCCAATTTTGATTGGAACGCACAAGGATACAAAGTCGTATTTATTTAGAATTACATATAAATGTTTGCAACGAATGTTGAGCGACTAAAATGTAGCACAAGAGAGCATGGTTATGAGTTATAGAAAGGTCAGGATGGAAGGCTGGCACATCTAGGAAAAGAATATAAAATTTATAGGAAGGCAATGGCTAGTGTAGTGCTCCAATTATCGAAGCAACGGTAAGGTGCACTATGCGACATAAATATTGTAAAATTAAATAAAAAGCCATGTTCTATTTCTAATTGGATTCAAAGTAGCCCTAGTTTCGCTATCTAAGCCAAGTATGCCTAATTTTTGGGTGAGGGGGTTTACAATCTACCCAACTCAAAATAATTTTGTTCTGGAAATTAAAATAACGCATAGTTTGTTATTCGTTCATGTACATAAGGCAAGTCAATCGCAATCTCCTTGCGATAATTAAAATTCTAATCGAATCCCTCGCAATCACTTCAAAATTAAGATAATCACTGTTTAAATTGAAATTCAACCTATTATAATCTCTCCTCACTTTTTTAAACCATCAACATCTAATTTTAAATTGAATCCATATAACATCTTCAATATTTAATTAACCCACTTCAATTTTTATATCACGATCTCCAACTATCATAATCTCCTTAAAAAAATAATTCTAATCCAATATTATTCCTATTTTTCACTTATGAATTTTGTATTCTTCAAAATTTTAAATTTAATTCACATCCTCAATATTTCAAATAGGTAATTCAACAATCAAAATTTAACTTTAAATTCAAATAATCTATTTTGGAATTCAATCCGTCAATGTTCATGTTTAGAGTTCCATTTATTTTTCTCAAGATTTAAATCGATGATTCAACCTTCAATATTCAAAATTTAAATCATATGCCCAAGTATAAAGGTTTGGTTTGCCATATCAAAGCTTTTAAAATTCATTAAATCATCATCATCTTAATCCTTCTTTTAAAATTTCTCAAAATTAAAAGGACTTGAATCTCCCCATCAAATCTTGCTTGATCACAATCTAAAAAAAAATTCTCTCAAGTTGACAATACAACTTCTACCCAACTTAGAATCTACCCATCTATCACACAAGCTATACATCTAAGAAAATATTCCTCAAATCATGTTTTTCAATCCTCAAAGTTTTAACACCAAACATATTACCTATGATATATCCTTAATCAATTATAAAAAAGAGTCACCAAGTTATGCACTTGGCCTATGGGGTATATCTAGTACTATCAATATATCAAACTTATACCAAGCACGAGCGTTCGTCTTTTCAAAAATAGGGAAAGACGAAAAACAATAATAAAGGGTTCAAGGGGGAGGTAATAGAATAGAAGTATGGGGATTAAGGCATTTAAAAAAAATTCAAATAGGAATTATCAAGGCAGTTGTGGATTGAAATCCTATTTTGGTAATTCCTAATCACATGCTCGTATCAGTACAGTTATGTAACCGATGCGATATACCAGACATGTCTAGGGGCAAGTATTTTTGTCTGCTAGTCAACTATGTATTTTAATCCACGTAAAGTAGTATTGCGAAGGGCGAACCAAGCGCACTATGGTTGATCAGACCATAATACACTGATTCTAAAATATATTAATGTATACATCCACTAATACATATATCATGAACAAGCTTGATAAAAGAATAAGTTTGCAAAACTAGGCTATAAAATAGCAGCATAAGTCAAGGTAGCACAAAAAATATAAGTACGGTAGATTATGATGAGAAATGTTACAAAATAATTAAATTTCACAAAGAAGATAAGACTCTACAATCTCTACAGTTGTCATACTAACTCCTTGTCTAAGTTGCTAGTCGACCAAATAGGGGTATGAGCCTCTAAGTTCTATAGTCTGAATAAACACTATCGTCTTATGCTTGCATACAGTTAATGTCATTTAGTTCTACTTCAGTAATAGGTCAAAAGAGTATGTGATACTAGGCTGTGAGGCATACTACCCAACTTAAAACAATTAAACTAATACCATAATTGCCTTGAGGGGATTCTACAAAATAACCTGGTCCTTGTAAATAAAGTATAAACTCTTATTGGGGTACACGAGAAAAAGATCTTGGTACCTATTAGGGTATCCTATTGCATTATATAGGTAATGGTCGTCTCAAGTCTTAATCATAGTGCTTATAGAACAAGTGTTAATACTAAGAATGGAAAAGTTACTGGCCTTTAAAGGAAAAGAGGATATAACCTATATTGAGGTGGGGTACATGTTACGTAATTTAAAACTAAGGTATAACCATAAAATTATAATCTAAAGGAATACTCAACTATCAAGTTCTAACTACCAAGCACAGAAATTCAAAATTTAACATTAACAACTATAATCCTAACAACTATATGTCCTTATCACAGAATAAACTTGGCCTACAATCAGAAGTGTCAGATGGCACGAGTTAAAAGATGAAGAATAGAAGAACAAAATTAGTCGCTGCACAGATAGCGAGCGTTAAGGTTGCAGAGGAACAAGATATGAACTTAAATAGAAAGTCTCTAGATAATATTATGATTTTCTAAGGGGAAGTGGTATGCTAATATTTGTGTTCGAGGTATGATCTAGGAAAATATTATATTCATTCCTCTTGGTTTTCTAGGGTGCTGTTCTGTTAATATCAAGACAAGGAGCTAAATATATATTCCTATAATACTATCTCACTATAAAGGTTAGGTTTGGTCCTAATTTTCAACCTTGGATTTCTAGTGGTCCCTCAATACTAGGGTCAAACAATATGGTTAAATTTTTAATTAACTCTAGTAGTGTCTATACCACTCTCAAGTCCTTCATAAATACATCTAGGGATAATGGTAAACCAATATGTAGATAAGGAATGCTAGGGTTCACTAGATATTCTAAACTTAGTGGTACGTCAATTCTTGGTAGAAATATTACCCTAATTATCATCCTAACAACAAGGGTTTCTATATTCTAGGAGAAGGCTATACTCAAAGAACTATTAGGGAAGCACATGAATCAAGCAGGATGCATTTATTTAGATATAACGGATTGGAAGGAAAGTGAATCATAGTCAATTGTGGATGAGATCCTATATTCTAATCCTATGTCCAGGCTTGCTCGGTACAGTAACGTAACCAAGACAATATGCTCTCGACCTGCATGGGCCACCACTAAAAATATGTCACATCCCAGTCCCAAAATACGAAGGACTAGGAACACGTAAGCATGCCAGCCGTACGTACATGGCAACTCCAATATATGGAAACCATAACACATGCGTATGTTGTATAATAAACAATAATGCATAAGTGGTACATATATCACAAGTCACAGGGTATAGTCTAAATCTCATCCACAGAAAATTATACATGAATAAAAACTAATATCTATGAAACTAGATCTCGATACAAAGTATCCAAAGATGATAGTTGGATGGAAACAAATCCACTACCAACTCGAATATATAAGTACAATATAACAAACACAATATAAGAATATCAACTAACAATCACGGGGGCTCGAAGAGAAGACCTCCTCGAAATATAGGTAACCAGTCCGGATCTGCGCTCCTGCGAATACTCCTGAACATCTACACCTGAAAAGGGACCAGGTCCTCAGAGGAACATAACAAGATACATAGAAGTATGCCAATAAAGTACTGAAATAAATATCCAATGGATCGCATAACCGTCTGTCACTACCATATTTTCTAAGAAAGAGTATTTTAGTAATTTCCTATTTAATTAATTATTGTACTTAATAAATAATTATTTGTTATATTATTTAATTATTGTAAGATATTATTTATTTAATTTAGACTTGTATTAGTAGACCTAACTAGTTTAGTTTGGACCCATGGACCAACATGAATTAATTAGTTAGGCTTAGCCCATTTAGAAAGCCCATTGTTAAGGAGATGGATTAAATTAATTAAATCATTAGACTAGAAGCTTTCTTCCTTAATTATTTCTTCATGAGTGGCCCCAAGAGGTATAATGGATATTATATAATAACTTAAGGGAGGGGAAATAGGGGCCGGCCTATATAACTAGAGGGTAAAAATTCTCTCTCCTCTTTTTCATTCCAAATCTAGATCTTGAATTTCCCACTACCAAATTTTCTTCACTTCCATTTCATTTCTCTACCAATTTCATTCCAATTCCTTCCCAAATCGCCATTAGAGACTTGAGAATCAAGGATCTAGAAAGAGGAAGTAAGGATCTACAAAGAGGAACAAGGATCTACAAGTTGGAGGCAATTTCATCTCAATTGGAGATTTTATTGGGAATCCATCTCCTAATAGATACAATTCAGTTTTTTCCTTAAAATAGCTTCTAAATCTGAGATTTAACCATAGAAAATTAACCCATATATATGTACTACCCATAGAATTTGGTTTTATGTTCATAGGAGGCCTATGGAGAAAGTTATGGTGCTTTTTGTGTAAATTTTTAGAGAATTCCGAGAATGACATTTGTTGTGTGTGTCAATTGATCCTATAGATCAATTTGGTATGTGTTTATGTGTTTAGGGCTAGTGTCATATCCACAATTGGGTACGTATAGGTCGTATCCCAATAATTTGGTGATACGTGTTGTTTTGGGGGTTTTCCCTTCGACAAGGGACTTTGTACATGTCGTATTTTGACACGGACACGTAGATCTATATTTGACACTTCGTATTGTTCATAAATATTATGTGTGACTTGTGTGTGTCATTTGGGGTACAATTGGATGTGTGGTGGACTCGTGTCACATGCGTATCCTAGATCTAGTGGGATACGGTGTGATACTCTCCATATGAGTGTGTATTTTTGTGTAGATCTAAATATGGTACTTTTAATTCTTGAGTTATAAGTGTGCATACATATATAGATACTATGTATAATTATTATAGTATTTATTGTATCATAGATCTATGTACTATATATGTACTAATAGAATATATATATATTATGTAGCTTTCTTCTACATGCATTTATATATATATTATAATATATTGTATGGATATATATGTATATGTTGATAATATATATACATGTATGTTTAATTGGGTAATTATTTTATATATAATTGTTACAGGATTATGTAAATATATGTATAGATGTAATTATAATATTTATGTATGTGTGCATGTGGCTTTGTTGTAATATGTACATTATTATAGAGGGGGTGTATTTATAATTATTTGGTATTTATATATATAGATATATATATATGTATTTGGGTTATATATATATATATATATATATATATATATATATATATATATATATATATATATATATATATATATATATATATTGATATATATATGTTATATATATATATATATATTACAGTTTTTAGCGACAGGGATTAATGATAAACTGCTATCATTAATAGCAGCAGGATATAGCAGCAGCCGCTGTAGCAGTGGCGGCGGCATTTAATAACAGCAGTTGCTGTCATTAATAGCAGCAGCAGCAGGCGGGAAGAGCAGCAACGACGACAGTGGAAACGGTGACGGTTGCAAACCGTCACCAAAGCAGCAGCAGCAGTACAGAATTCCAACAGCAGCAGTGACGGCGGCTTCATTGACAACCAGAACTGTCCCTAAAAGCCTGGTATCAGTGTATCTATGTTCTTCAACACAGTTTTCAGAGACAGATAGGCAGATTTATATATATGTGTTTATATACTTATATTTATATATATATGTATTAATATTAAGATAATATATTATTATTGCTATATTCCTTATGTGTATAATATTAGTATATATGTATATTTTATGTAAGGGTAAATATTATACCAAGGTATTGGGTATTACCTTGAGGAGACCAAGGTAAATAGGGATACTCAAGATACGGGGTTTGGGTATCAAGATTATAATTATTGTTGGGATACCAAGTTGGTTCAAAACTATGGTACCTATTTGATGTGTAAATTATGATTCTATATTATTATAAATATTATTTGATATATATTTTGAGGTGTTACCTTGGATTCACGTATCCGGAGATACGGTATTCTAATATTTTAAGATGTGGGTTCTTGACTTAGATTCTAGTATCTTGACCCAAGATTTTTGTGTTAGACTTGTACAACCTAGAATTAGAGAGTTGACTTTCGTTTGACCATAGTTGACCATAATTGACTTAGAGTTGACCATAGTTGACTTTTGACTAAAAATTAACTTATTGACCTAGAAGTTGACTAGTTTAGCTTATTCTCTTTTCGGAGCCTTGTATTGATGTTGTGTTCCATATTTAGGTCTTCGAGGCACCGAGTCAGACATCTGTGAGACTATTCATTGGACTTCAGACGAGTACATTCTCTGATAGTTTCTCATTTATGATATCCTCTATGTTCATTGTATCTAGTGTAGATATTCATGTTCTCTTGACACTATGGTTACACGGATTGGTATATCCGGATCTCGTCATGAGATGCTATTCCTTGTTATATGGTGTATCTTGTGCAAGCCTTATTTTATTGATTATCTTGTACATGTACAGATACTGATTCTTGGGAAGACTAGCTATCATCTTGGTGAATTATGTGCCATAGCGTACCATGGTTGGATCTATTATGCCAGTCGGGGGTGGGGAGTATGTAGTGTAGATATGTGATTATACCCATCTTGTTATCTTGAATAGTTTTAATCATACACCGCACGTATGATTAGCCAGGCCATAAATATTGCATCTCGTGTATCAAGTTCCCAAGCCGATCACATGTTAAGCTAGTACTCACACACTTAGTCATTAGTATTCTTGTTTCATTAGCATATTGTTCATTATTGTATTCATTCCAGTATTTCCTTATTATATATATATATCTCTTGTATCTATTATGTATCTTGTTTATCCACAGCTATTTACTGTTATATAGTTTTTATCATTGATTAGAACTGTTGTTAGAGATGTACTCTACTCCTTTCCTGACTGGATATATTTTTTCAGATGACACTGAGGAGTGGTACTCTAACTATTATGGACCTCAGGATGTTGTGGGTTTAGATTCGGAGACCCTGGCTCAGGAGAGACTTATCCCAACTGAGACAGTTGACCCAGGAGTTGTAGCTTCGTAGTATTCTTTGTACTGGATTTGTCTCTAGCTTATTCTGTATTTCTTCTGACTCATTGATGTATTATTTTAGACTCATGAGTTGTATTGTGACTATTCTATTCTTTATCTGATTCGTGCTTTCCATCTTAGATCTGTGATTGAGTATATTATCATTTTGGTGGTTTATTATATTGTTAGATAGATTATCTAGACAGTGTTCTACCGCCGATTCTATGGCGTAGGCTGGACGTTGTTTTCGACTTGTACCCTTACATTGGTGTGGGTCATGACACATTTTTGGTGGTGGCCCATGCATGTCAAGCTTCATAAAGTATGTGATATCGTGGTAGTACGACAATTTAGTTGTACTACTGCGAGCCTGCAATAGGATATAGGATATACGTCGAGATACTCAATCACATCTAAGAAAATTCTTTTGATTCAACTATTCTTCTTTGATATTGATACTTGATCTCTTAACTTCTCCTTTCCTTGAAAGTCTTACATCTTGTGCCATATTAATTCTTTCTTTCGCTTTGTCTCAGGATGCCGCCTAAGACTAGATCGCAGCAGGGGAGAGCAGTTTCAGAGAGGTCTGCGACATCTCGAGGGCCTGCACCAGTCACTTCTTCGGTGATTAGAGTGTCAGCTGCTTTTGGAGGTCCATCACCTACTCAGAGGACTGTGCCAGCTGTATCTGAGGGGCTTCCACCTCTACCTCCTATGCCAGCAGAGGTATCACAGATGTTTATACTATTTCGTGAGATGTTCGAGGCACATAGGGCTCAGTCAGAGGCACATCAGAGGTAGATCTACGTTCTATGGTAGGGCATCGAGAGTGCTTATCAGCTTGCTCGTGCTGTAGTCGAGAGAAGAGTTTCGGTCCAGCAGCAGGTTATTCCTCAGGTTGCTCAGCTTTGGCCAGGCAACATTCAGGACTTCAAAAAATTGGAGCCTAGGGTTTTCAAGGGGACGGAGGGCATCGTCTATGCTGATGATTGGCTCGAGAACATTGAGCGTCGTATGAGGGTGTCCCGTCTTTCTGAGGATCTGAAGGTTAAGGCGGTAGGACTTTAACTGTTCGACGTCGCTCGTACTTGATTCAGGAATGAGCCGGTTCTGGTTGACGCAGGACAATCTTGGGAGGTATTGAAGGACCTCTTCAAGAAAAAGTTTTTTGCCCGGGCAGACAGGCTAGACTTGGGGAGACAGTTTGAGAGTCTCATTCAGGAGAGCATGTCTGTGGAGGAGTACGCTACGGAGTTCGACAGGTTAAGCCAATTTGTAGAGTATCTGGTGAGGAAGCCGGATGTTCGAGCTATTCGTTTTCGTGAGGGTCTAAACTGGGAAGTGAAGATTCGTATTCCGTCTTTTTATGAGACATACTCGAAGATACTTGCGGAGGCACGCAAGGTTGAGCGAGAACTGGGTTTGAAGCCCAAGAGAGATCGTGATTCTTTTTTGGGGGCCAACGGCAGTACAGTATCTGCCAAACGTCCTCATTTCCAGTCCAGACCTTTCCAGCAGCCACAGCAGAACTGGACTCCAGCTAGAGCACCTTTTTACCAGGCACCTCAACAGCAAAGACAGTTATAGCAAGCTCCATGCAACTACTGCAAGAAGTCCAGCCATATCTAGGAAGTTTGCAAGAGGAGGCTAGGAGTTTGTTTGTATTGTGGTACTGAAGGGCATCAGTTGAGGGAGTGTCCTCGTCATGTAGTTCAGGGAGCAGCTTCAGCTCCAAGGGCACAAACAAGACCACCTGCAGTACAGCCGAGGGGACCGCTTGCGACACAGCAGCAGCATTTTGTACAGCATCAGCAGCAGGGAGGTGCTCGGCAGGGACGAGCATTTGCTATGACAGTTGAGGAGGATGAACCCACCGGAGATGTCATCGCAGGTTCTATTCTTTTTTATTCCATTCCAGCTTTAGCTTTGTTTGATAGTGGTGCTTCCCATAGTTTTGTATCTATTTTTTTTGCTCTGAAGCATGGTTTGATAGCTGAGTCTTTTCTTAGGACTTGCAAGATCATGACCGGGGGAGGCATTATCCTGGTTAATGATATTTGCAAGGATCGAAGAGTTACTTTGGGAGGCTGGGAGTTGAGTACGTGTCTACTTGTAATGCTACTTCTGAGCTTCGATATTATACTCGGGATGGATTGGTTGAGTAGGCACCGTGCTAGCATAGATTGTAGAGAAGGTAGAGTTTTGTTTGGTCCGCCAGGAGAGCCAGAGTTCGAGTTTGCTAGAGGAGCTACAGAGCAGGGTAAAGGCATTATTTGTAGAGCTATGGTGGAAGACAAGGAGTTGCCATATCCGTTAATAGCAGAGTTCTTGGATGTGTTTTCTGAGAAATTGCCAGGATTGCCGCCAGATCGAGATATTGAATTTTCTATAGACTTGGTGCCAGGTGCAGAACCAATTTTACAGCATGTCTATAGAGTATGAGCTGGCCGAACTAAAGAAGTAGGTGGATGAATTACAGGATAAGGGGTTTATCAGATCAAGTTCTTCACCATAGGAAGCCCCGGTATTATTTGTACCGAAGAAGGATGGATCAGTGTGTATGTGCATTGATTACAGAGCTTTGAATAGTCTCACTATCAAGAATAAGTATCATTTGCCACGGATTGATGATCTGTTTGATCAGTTGAGTGGTGCGAAGTTATTTTCTAAGATAGATTTGAGATCAGGCTACTATCAGGTGAAGGTGAAGCCGTGGACATACCGAAGACTGCTTTTAGAACTCGGTATGGTCAGTACGAGTTTATGGTGATACTGTTTGGTTTGACTAATGCACCGACGGTATTTATGAACTTGATGAACAAGGTGTTCTAGTAGTACCTTGACAAGTTCGTGGTGGTGTTCATCGACGACATACTCATATACTCGAGGACATCGGAGGAGCATGAGGAGCATTTAAGGATTATGCTGGATATGCTAAGAAAGGAGAAGTTGTATGGGAAGTTATCCAAGTGTGAGTTTTTCCTGGACAAGGTAGAATTCTTGGGGCATGTTGTGACTGGTAATGGTATTTTCGTGGATCTAAAGAAGATTTCAGCAGTGGAATCTTGGAAGACCCCGAGTTTGGTAGCAGAGATCAGGAGTTTCTTGGGATTGGCAGGCTACTACAGGAAGTTTATGCAAGATTTTTCGAGGATTGCCGAGCCGATGACCAGCCTCACAAGGAAGGATGTAGAGTTTGTTTGGATGGAGGATTGCCAAGTTGCTTTTGAGGAGTTGAAGAAAAGGTTGACGTCTGCTCCTATTTTGACGTTGCCATTAGGATCCGGAGGTTTCACTATTTATAGTGATGCATCGGGGAAGGGTTTGGGTTGTGTTCTTCAGCAGCATGGGAAAGTGATTGCCTATGCATCCAAGCAATTGCGTCCTCATGAAAATAACTATCCTACCCATGATTTGGAGTTGGCAGTCGTCATATTTGCTCTGAAGTTGTGGAAACATTATTTGTACGGAGAGCGTGTGGAGATCTTCACATACCACAAAAGCTTGAAGTACATTTTCACGCAGAAGGAGTTGAACATAAGGCAGCATCGGTGGTTGGAACTGATGAAGGATTTTGATATCTTTTTACAATATCATCCTGGAAAAGCCAATGTAGTTGTCGATGCTTTGAGCAGGTATCCGGTAGCTATATTCTTGACGCAGGATCGATATTTGTTGGAGGACTTGGAGAGCTTGGGCATTGAGGTAATTATTCCTGGTGGTGCTATACAGATATGGGGATTGCAGATACATTTAGATTTGATGGATAGGATCAAGGCAGCACAGTATGAGGATATATCACTAAGGAATATCAGAGCTCAGGTGAGAGCAGGATTGGAAGATGATTTCACTATTGCAGAGGATGGATCTTTGAGGCATAGAGTTAGATTGTGTATGCCTAGTGGGGAGCTGCGTGAGGAGGTATTGCAGGAAGCGCATCGCTCTCAGTATTCCATGCATTCAGGTGCTAACAAGATGTATCGGGATATGTGAGAGAGTGTGTGGTGGTATGGCATGAAGAGGGAAGTGGCACAGTTTGTTTCCAGATACTTAGTGTGCCAGCAGGTAAAAGTCGAGAGGTAGAGGCCAGGAGGTTTACTTCAGCCATTACTTATTCCAGAGTGGAAGTGGAAATATATTACTATGGATTTTGTGTCCGGAATTTCACGATCTCCAGGAGGAAAAGATGCAATTTTTGTCATCATTGATAGGTTGACCAAGTTGGCCCACTTCTTGCCTTTCAAAGTGGGTTTGTCTACGAAGAAGCTGGCAGAGATGTATGTGAGGCAGATCATTAGGATACATGGAGTTCCCGTCAGCATAGTCTCAGATCGGAATAGTCGTTTCACTTCTCATTTCTAAAGGAGTTTGTAGGAGATTTTGGGCACTCAGCTCAAATTCAGTACTGCATATCATCCCCAAACAGATGGGCAGTCAGAGAGGACTATTCAGACTCTCGAGGATATATTGTGCACTTGTGTACTAGATTTTGGGGGTTCTTGGGAGGACCATCTCCATTTGGTAGAGTTTGCTTACAACAACAGTTACCAGGCCAGTATACAGATATCACCTTTTGAAGCTCTGTACGGTCGGAGGTGTCGTACTCCTTTGTCTTGGGACGATGTTGGAGAGAGAGTTTTGCTTGGGGCAGAGATGGTTGTAGATGCAGCAAAGAAGGTTCAGTTGATCAGAGATAGACTTCGAGTGGCACAGGACAGACAGCGGCATTGGGCTGATAGCCATCGGAGATCTTTGGAGTTCGAGGTATAGTTTAGATTTTTTTTTTGTTATTGGTTGTTTGTTATAGATTAAGTTCTTAAGGTGGTATTTTGTTCTAGGTGGGTGGTTTGGTGTTTCTGAGAATTTCTCCGACACGAGGTACGATTCGCTTTGGTGGAGGAGGAAAGCTTAGTCCGCGATTCATCGGACCTTTCACTATTCTAGAGAGGGTCGGTGCAGTTGCTTATAGACTAGACTTGCCACCTGCATTGAGGGAGTGCATAATGTGTTTCACGTATCATAGTTGAGAAGATACTTGGCAGATCCTAGTCATATATTGGATCACTCGGAGATAGAGGTGGGCCCTACTCTTAGCTATCCAGAGCAGCCAGTTGAGATTCTGGATCGGAGAAAGAAGGTGTTGAGGAACCAGACTATTCCTTTGGTGCACATCGCATGGAGGTATCACTCTCCGGGGGAGTCTACCTGGGAGAGAGAGGATAAAATACGAGAGCGTTATCCATATTTGTTTGTGCCTTGAGGTATGTTATTTCCTAGTTATGTTCTGTTCATTGTTATATTCTTTCATAGTTAGTTATGATTCTTTAGTCCTGTTTTATTATTTTTGGGGTAGTTTTCATCTTTAAATTTTGAGGACAAAATTATTTTAAGGAGGGTAGACTTGTCACTACCACATTTTCTAAGAAAGGATATTTTAGTAATTTCTTATTTAATTAATTATTGTGCTTGATAAATAATTATTTGTTGTATTATTTAATTATTGTTAGATGTTATTTATTTAATTTGGACTTGTATTAGTGGACCTAACTAGTTTAGTTTGGACCCATGAACCAACATAAATTAATTAGTTAGGCTTAGCCCATTTAAAAAGCTCATTATTAAGGAGATGGATTAAATTAATTAAATTATTAGACTAGAAGCTTCCTTCCTTAATTATTTCTTCATGAGAGGCCCCAAGGGGTATAATAGACATTACATGATAACTTGAGGGAGGAAAAATAGGGGCCAGCCTATATAAGTAGAGGGGGAAATTCTCTCTCCTATTTTTTATTCCAAATCTAGATCTAGAATTTCCCACTACCAAATTTCCTTCATTCCTATTTTATTTCTCTACCAAATTCATTCTAATTCCTTTCCAAATCACCATTAGAGACTTGAGAAGCAAGGATCTAGAAGGAGGAAGCAAGGATCTACAAAGAGGAGCAAGGATCTACAAGTTAGAGGCAATTTTATCTCAATTAGATATTTTATTGGGAATCTATCTCCCAATAGGTATAATTTAGTTTTTTCCCTTAAGATAGCTTCTAAATCTGAGATTTAACCATAGAAAATCAACCCATATGCATGTACTACCCATAGGATTTGGTTTTGTGTTCATAGGAGGCCTATGGAGAAAGTTATGGTGTTTTTTGTATCAATTTTGGAGGAATTCCGAGAATGACATTTGTTGTGTATGTCAATTGATCCTATAAATCAATTTGGCATGTGTTTATGTGTTTCGGGCTAGTATCATATCCACAATTTGGTACGTGTAGGTCGTATCCTAACAATTTGGTGATACGTATTATTTTGGGGGTTTTCCCTTCGATACGGACTTTGTATATGTCGTATTTTGATACGGACACGTAGATCTATATTTGATACTTCATATTATTTATAAATATTATGTGTGACTTGTGTGTATCATTCGGGGTGCAATTGGATGTGTGGTGGACTCTTGTCACATGCGTATCCTAGATCTAGTGGGATACGGTGTGATACTCTCCATATGAGTGTGTATTTTTGTATAGATCTAATTATGGTGCTTTTAATTCTTGAGTTATAATTGTGCATACATATATAGATAATATATATATTTATTATAGTGTTCATTGTATCATAGATCTATGTACTATATATGTACTAATAGAATATATATATATATATATATATATATATATATATATATATATATATATATATATATATATATATTATGTAGCTTTCTTCTACATGTATTTATATATATATATATTATAATATATTATAGGGATATATATGTATATGTTGATTATATATATATACAAGTATGTTTAATTGGGTAATTATTTTATATGTAATTGTTATAGGATTATGTAAATATATGTATAGATGTAATTATAATATTTATGTATGTGTGCATGTGGCTATGTTGTAATATGTACATTATTATAGAGGGGGTGTATTTATAGTTATTTGGTATTTATATATATATATATATATATATATATATATATATATATATATATATATATATATATATATATGTATTTGGGTTTTATATATATATATATATATATATATATATATATATTACAGTTTTTATCGACAGGGATTAATGACAAACTGTTGTCATTAATAGCAGCAGGATATAGCAACAGCCATTGTACCAGTGGCGACGGCATTTAATGACAGCAGTTGCTATCATTAATTGTGGCAACAGCAGACGAGAAGAGCAGCAAAGGCGATAGTTGGAACGGTTACGGTTGCAAACCGTCACCAAAGCAGCAGCAGCAGTGCAGAATTCCAACAGCAGCAGCGACGGTGGCTTCAGTGACAGCCAGAACTGTCACTAAAAGCCTGGTATCAGTGTATCTATGTTTTTCAACACAGTTTTCAGCAACAGATAGGCAGATTTATATATATGTATTTATATACTTATATTTATATATATATATGTATATATATATGTATTGATATTAAGATAATATGTTATTATTGCTATATTCCTTATGTGCATAATATTAGTATATATGTATATTTTATGTAAGGGTAAATATTATACCAAGGTATTGGGTATTACCTTGAGGAGACCAAGGTAAATAGGGATACTCAAAATACGGGGTTTGGGTATCAAGATTGTGATTATTGTTGGGATACCAAGTTGGTTCAAAACTATGGTACCTATTTGATGTATAAATTATGATTCTATATTATTATAAATATTGTTTGATATATATTTTGAGCTGTTACCTTGGATTCACATATCTTGAGATACGGTATGCTAATATTTTAAGATGTGGGTTCTTGACTTAGATTCTAGTATCTTGACCCAAGATTTTTGTGTTAGACTTGTGCAACCTAGAATTAGATAGTTGACCTTGGTTTGACCATAGTTGACCATAATTGACTTAGAGTTGACCATAGTTGACTTTTGACTAAAAAATGACTTATTGACCTAGAAGTTGACTAGTTTAACTTAGAAGTTGACTAGTTTAACTTATTCTCTTTTCGGAGCCTTGTATTGATATTGTGTTCCATATCTAGGTCTTCCAGGCACCGAGTTAGACATCTGTGAGACTATTCATTGGACTTCAGACGAGTACATTCTCTGATAGTTTCTCATTTATGATATCCTCTATGTTCATTGTATCTAGTGTAGATATCCATGTTCTCTTGACACTATGGTTACACGGATTGGTATATTCGGATCTCGTCATGAGATGCTATTCCTTGTTATATGGTGTATCTTGTGCAAGCCTTGTTTCATTGATTATCTTGTACATGTACCGACACTGATTCTCGGGAAGACTAGATATCTTCTTGGGGAATCATGTGCCATAGCGTACCATGGTTGGATCTATTATGACAATCGGGGGTGGGGAATATGTAGTGTAGATATGTGATCATACCCATCTTGTTATCTCGAATAGTATTAATCATACACCGCACGTATGATTAGCCAGGCCATAAATATTGCATCTCGTGTATCAAGTTTCCAAGCCGATCACATATTAAGCTAGTACTCACACACTTAGTCATTAGTATTCTTGTTTCATTGGCATATTGTTCATTATTATATTCATTCCAGTATTTTCTTATTGTATATATATATCTCTTGTATCTATTTTGCATCTTGTTTATCTACAGCTATTTACTGTTATATAGTTTTTATCATTAATTAGAAATGCTGTTAGAGATGTGCTCTGCTCCTTTCCTGACTGGATATATTTTTTCAGATGACACTGAGGAGTGGTACTCTACCTATTATGGACCTCAGGATGTTGTGGGTTTAGATTCGGAGACCATGGCTCTGGAGGAACTTATTCCAACTGAGACAGTTGACCCAGGAGTTGTACCTTCGTTGTATTCTTTGTACTGGATTTATCTTCAGCTTATTCTGTATTTCTTCTGACTCATTGATGTATTATTTTAGACTCATGAGTTTTATTGTGACTATTCTATTCTTTATCTGATTCGTGCTTTCCATCTTAGATCTGTGATTGAGTATATTATCATTTTGGTGGTTTATTATATTGTTAGATAGATTATCTAGACAATGTTCTACCATCGATTTTGCGGCGTAGACTGGGCATTGTTTTTGACTTGTACCCTTATACCAGGTACGGGTCGTGATACCGTCTAAGTGAATGCAGTTTGAGAACAACTTTCTTACAAGTGGGCTATCTGGCCATAAAATAGGATTGGCATGATTCTCTCAGAGAATCAGGGGCCTACAAAGTATGTCGTATTTTGAACGACAGAGGCCGCCAAGTAGTATAGGGGTCATCACGAGCGCGTATCTTTGGTGGAGCATACGGATTACATAAAAAGGACCGTACAAAGGAGCCTAAATGTCGTACTTGTTGTTCTCCCTATCCCATGCTCTAAGCATGTCACATCTATGATACAATTTGGTTCATAGCCTATCTTTAGTACAATAGCCCAACTCTGCAACCAAATAAGGACAAGGATTGGACCACCGTTCTACAATAGGCTATGTCTATGGACTACTAATAACTGCTAAGTCTTTTAGCATACAAAGTTTCTATCAGCAGTTATCCCTAACGCACGGCTCATACGTACAGGAGGCCAGACCTGTCACGCAGTCCGTGATCTATATGAGACCCACACTCGTGTACCAGCTGTGTCACGGCCAATAAAACCTAATTATGCTTCATGATAATGGGGCGGTCTCATAAACAAGGTCAATGCATGTACATAATAAAAATAATCACGACGACAACGTCTTTGCACCCAAGTTCTCTTAGACGTGTAGTTTATATAGCAGTTAAAATATTTGAACTAAAGACAGAAAATAAGGATGCATGCAACATATGGAATATAAATAACAGTACAATGGCAAGGTATACTTGTCTGACAAGAAAAGCTGCAAAGTCCCAATAGCCTGCTCCGAAAGTCGCGCAGATAAATCCAATATCCTATGTACATATAATATAACAAAATACAGTACAATCATCAGTCATTACAATAGCACATACACAACCATAATGACACTGGGCTCAAAGGGTACACTAGCGGTAGTACTGGTCAACTAACATGGTCAACTGTGCGTCTAATTACGCGGGTGTCGCACCTTCAAATATCTGGCACAATCAGATAGTCAACTAACACAGTCTCGCCAGTACGTTAATGTACACAAGGCAGTCAATTCACAAGTTCTTAGGGTCAACATGGTTAAGGTAAATACGGGACAGTCCACAGTATCCTAGGGTCGTACAGTCTAAATAGTCATAATTATCAATTAGTATTTACTTAATTATATAATACATATATATATCCATATAATTATATAATACTATAACCAAAAATTTATTTACATACCTATTTGAATAAATATATTAAATATGTACATAAATATATATACCAATTAATAACATGCTAATGAATAACTAAATATACATATACTAAATATATATATATACCAAACTGAATAATATTCGCGTATGCGTACGTGCACGAACGCGAGTTGGGTTCTCCGACTCAGGGTCTGATGTAAACTAACTGTGGTAACTAAATACTAATGTCCTACTGGAACACACACAAACATACATACAAGGAGAAGACGGGATAGGTTTGTACTTCGAGGTAAGCACAAGGGAACGATATTGATGATGACAACGACGATGGTGAGGATGATGGTGATGATTATGGTGGTTAGGTGATAAGGTGACGAGGATGACGAGATGATAATGATGACGATGATGAGATGATGATGATGATGATGATGGCAATTATGGTGATGGTGAAGATGATGATGATGATGATGATGGTGAGTTATGGTGATGGTGAAGATGATGATGATGATGATGATGATGATGATGATGAGTTATGGTGATAGTGAAGATAATGATGATGAGTTGTGGGCTGCCGGAGTCCGGCCAGGGGAGCTTCTTCGGTGAGTCAAGGGGAAGACAGGGAGAAAGGAGGTGCGGTACTGGTGGCGGGGTGGTGTTGGTCGGGGTGATGGGTCGAGAGGGAGAAGTAGGAGGAGAGGTCGAGGTGTACGGTTGCAGAGGCGGGGACAAAGGTGACCCGGCGGGGAAGACTCCACGGTGATCACTGGGGAAGGTGGTGGTGATGTCTGCTGACTGGGATATGGGAGAGGTGTCTCGGGTTACTCTGGTCGGTTTGTGGAGGAAGTCGACGGGTGTTGGCGGGTTCACGATGGGGTGCAGGACTCAGCGGGATGTCGATGAAAAGGTGAGCAGTCGTGGAGAGGAAGGAGGAGTTCGTAGGTGCTACTCCGGCGAGGACGAAGGTGGGGATGGAGGTTGCTGGTGATGTTCAGGCAGAGGAGAGGAGGAGGACAAAGGTCGGGGACGAGTCCGGCGAGTCATGGTGAGCGGGGATGGCCGCGGCGGAGCTCCGGCGAGGTCAGGCAGAGAAGGGGGATGTCAGTTGAGTGCTTGGGTTAGTTATTAGGTTTGTGGAAAAAAAGGGAAAGTTATTTTTATATGTGTAGATTTTTAGGTTTGGGGTTGACCTAGTATGTGGGCTTGGTCAACATCTCTTGGGGTTGGGCCTTGGCCTCACATGGGGTATTTGGTAGGGCTATATTTTATATTGTGTAAAATGCAAGGAGGGGATTAATGAGGGGGGCGATGTTGTACGTTTGCACATTCCAAAAATCATGGAGAAAATCCACATGAACGAAAAATATGTTTCTTTATGAGTCATGTCCAATGGTGTTGACACCTTATTGTATTTTTGCATAAAAGTGCCCAACAATTGGAAAATTGCACAAAGATAAAAATTGGATTCAATTAATTAAAATTACTGCGCATGGTGTTCTGGAATTAATTAGAAGTACATGGGGCTAAAATTATGTGGGACACAAGTATCATGGACATAGAGGGCTCAGAGTAGAATTTTATCATAAATTAGGTTGTACAAAACGGGTCAAGATTTTATTTCCAATTTTGATTGAAACGTACAAGGATACAAAGTCGTATTTATTTAGAATTACATATAAACGTCTGCGATAAATATTGAGCGACTAAAATGTAGCACAAGAGAGCATGGTTATGAGTTACACAAAGGTCAGGATGGAAGGCTGGCACGTCTAGGACAAGAATGTGAAATTTGTAGGAAGGCAATGGCTAGTGTAGTGCTCCAATTATCGAAGCAATGGTAAGGTGCACTATGCGACATAAATATTATAAAATTAAATTAAAAAGTCATGTTATATTTCTAATTGGATTAAAACTAGCCCTAGTTTCACTTTCTAAGCCAAGTATGCCTAATTTTTGGGTGAGGGGTTTACAATTAGTGTGATTCATAGTGGTGCTCTGATTTGAGTACTATTACGAGCCTATTTCAGGATATAGGATATAGGCTATAGGCTGAGAATACTCAATTACATCTAGAAAAAAATCTATTGATTCATTTCAACTATTCTTCCTTGATATTGATATTTAATCTTTAACTGTCCTTCTTTGAATACATTATATCATGTGCCATATTGATTCTTTTCTTTCACTTTGCTTCAGGATGTCACTTAAGACTCGATCACAGCAGAGAGAAGCAGTTTCTGAGAGATTTGCGACTTCTCGAGGGCCTGCACCAGTCACTTCTCCGGTGATTGGTGTATCAGCTACATTCGGGGGTCCACCTCCAGCTCAGAGGACTATTCCAGCTGTATCTGAGGGACCTCCACCTCCACCTTTCGTGCCGACAGATGCGACTCAGGTATTCGTATTGTTTTGCATGATGTTGGAGGCTCAGAAGGCCCAGTCAGAGGCTCACCAGAGGCAGACTGACATGTTACGGTAGGGTATTAAGAGTGCTTTTCAGCTTTCTCTTGATGTAGTAGAGAGAGAAGCTCCGGTCCAGAAGCAGGTTGCTCCGTAGGTTACCCAGCTTCGCCCGGGTAATATCCAGGACTTCAAGAAGCTGGAAACTCGGGTCTTCAAGGGAATCGAGGGCATCGTCTACACTAATAATTGGCTCGAGTATATCAAGTATCTCATGAGGGTGTCCCGTCTTGCTGAGGATCAGAAGGTTGAGGCAACAGAACTTCAGTTATTCGATATTGCCCGTACTTGGTTCAGGAATGAGCCATTTCTTGCTGATGTGGGGCAGTCTTGGGAGGTGTTCAAGGACCTATTCAAGAGGAATTTCTTTGCTCGGGCAGACAGATTGGACTGGGAAAGGCAGTTTTAGGGCCTTACTCAATGGAGCATGTCCATAGAGGAGTACACCGCAGAGTTCGGTAGGCTGAACCAATTTGCAGAATATTTGATGAGGGGGCCAGATGTTCGGACTATCCACTTTTGTGAGGGTCTGAACTGGAAAGTAAAGATCATCATTCTGTCTTTCTATAAGATTTATTCAGAGATAATTGCACGCAAGGTTGAGGGAAAGTTGGGCTTGAAACCCAAGAGAGATCACGATTCTTTTTTGGGGGCTAGTAGCAGCACAGTGACTGCTAAGCATCCTCATTTCCAGCCTAGGCATTTTCAGCAGCCACAATAGCACCAGATTCCAGCTACGGCGTCGGTTCACCAGGAACCACAACAGCAGCAGAGACAGTCACAGCAAGTTTCATGCCACAACTACAAGAAGCCCGGCCACATCTGAGAAGTTTGCAGGAAGTGGTTAGGAGTTTGTCTGCATTATGGTTCTGAGGGGCATCAACTGAGGGATTGTCCTTCCAACCCTCATCGTACAGTTTAGGGAGCAGCTCCAACTCAGAGAAGACAGGCGAGGCCACCTGCAGTACAGCCGAGGGGACCGTTGCTTTTGACCTAGCTGCAGCGTTATGCCCAGCACCAGCATCAGGAGGGTGCGCATCAGGGATGAGCGTTTGCTATGACGGTCAAGGAGGCCGAGCCCACCAGAGATGTCATCACAGGTTCTGTTCTTCTTGATTCTATTCCAGCTTTAGCATTGTTTGATAGTGGTATTTTCATAGTTTTGTATCTATTTCTTTTGCTTTGAAGCATCATTTGGTAGCTGAGCCTTTGCTTAGGACTTGCAAGATCATAACTGGGGGAGGCATTATCCTGGTTAGTGATATTTGGAAGGATCGGAGAATTACTCTGGAAGGTCGAGAACTGAGTGTGTGTCTACTTGTAATGCCACTTCCGAGCTATGACATTGTACTCGGGATGGATTGGTTGAGTAGGCACTGTGCTAGTATAAATTGCAGAGGAGGTAGAGTTTTGTTTAGCTTGCCAGGAGATCCAGAGTTTGAGTTTTATAGAGGAGCTGCAGAGCAGAGAGAATGCATTATCTGTGGAACTATGGTGGAAGACAAAGAGTTGTCGCATCTTTTGATAGCAGAGTTTTTGGATATATTTCCTGAGGAATGTCCAGGATTGCCGCCAGATCGAGATATTGAATTCTCTATAGGTATTAGAGCATAAGGTTATGGGCTGGTTTGAGTGGCTCTAATTGGTTCGAGACAGATGGGGCCGAAAGTTTATAGATTATATGGGATCTTCTCAAGGTGGAGTAGGAGCATTAACTATACGAATTGGCTTTAAAGGTGGATCTAACGAGTCTAAGGTAGAGCAAGACATTGTAGTTGGCACATAATAGTAGTATGGATGAACGTGTCAGATTTGGTTCTGTGGTCGAACGGATCGAGATAA
Source organism: Iris macrosiphon (assembly GCA_036927795.1). Taxonomy (NCBI): domain Eukaryota; kingdom Viridiplantae; phylum Streptophyta; class Magnoliopsida; order Asparagales; family Iridaceae; genus Iris; species Iris macrosiphon. Next base: position 130,352,299 of record JAYESA010000006.1, on the reverse strand, counting down.
CAATATGTTAGATCTCCTATGTGTTCGGTTAGCGGAAACGAACAAAGGTTGCCGGAGTGTGCTAAGGTTGTTCGATTAGAAAAAATGAGCAAAGGTAGCCGAGGGTGCTAAGGGTGCTCGGCTAGCGGGAACGAGCAAAGATAGCCGGGGTGTGCTAAGGTTGTTCGGCTAGCGAAAAAGAGCTAAGGTGGAGATTGTTCGATTGTATCTCGTTTTTGGTTGAGCGCTCAAAAAGTGGGTGACAATGGAGTTGGTAATTTAGTCCCACATCGGGTAAGAGATGGGATTATAAGATGTAGATAAATAGGATTAGTTTATGCCTTATATGAGAATTCTCTTTTAAGGCATATAGACTCAGTCTAATATCGTACCTCATGGGCCAACTCCGGTTTAGGTCACACCGCGTTCTTAACAAGAAAATGGCTTGAGGAAAGAAGTCTAATGCTCTCCACGAATTTTTGAGCTCATGTTATTGCACATCCATGGTTAGGCTTAGAAAATAAAGAAGAAGAGGTGGAGATGAAGGGACTAGGGTTGGATTTGGATGGGGAATGAAAAAATTAGGATTTTGATGGAGAATGAGTGGGAAGAGTTTTTGCTTCTCTCTCTCTCTCTCTCCTCTCTCTCTCTCTCTCTCTTCCTCTAGGTTATGGACTAGGAAACAATCAAGTTGGTTAGAATGGAGAAAGTTGTATAAGCTTCTAGAAGCTCTTCTTTAGGAAAGAATTTGAAATAGAATATTCTCTCCATGCTAACCCTATTCAATTAATTAACTAATAAATATAATTAGTAACTAAATTATTTAGCAAAATTTGAATCCTAAAGACAAGTTTTGAATTTGTGGAGGTTACAGTAGGGGATAGCTAGGCACGCAAAAAAATAAAAAATAATAAAAAACAAAATTCGTGAAAAGTGACTAAGCACTGTTCACTATCTCTGACCAGAGCCTGCCAAAGCCTGTGAAGAAATAAAGCTTTTAACTCTATTTTTTATTGAAACAAAACCGACTTAAAATTGTTTAAATCCAAATTTGTTTGATTTCCTTCCCTATCCAATTCTACTCCGATTGGATCAAATTCTACTCGAGACCAAATTCGATATCGATTGATATTCGAATTTGAATATCGGTATAAAACCCGTTACCAATTTCAAAAAATTCCTTATCCCAAAATCTAGAGAACCTCGTTTTCTTTCTAGAGCCCATGGTTACATTTGGCCAATCGAGACACGTAACCCTGACTGCTTGTACGCATCGTAGATGCGCCGGAGCATTGTCGAATATCGTTGAACCCCCACCGCACGCCGTTCACAGTCAGGCCCAGCCACCTGACTTCATAAGTATAATTCTCGTTCATCTCGCAATAGATTTTTCAATCCATTTTTTTGTTAAACTCACAACCTAAACACCTATAAATTCTGTTGATAAGTGTTAATTTAAACTGTCTAGAACTTGTGAAAGATCCCTTCAAAATCTCGCAAAAATTATTCTTCGAGAATATGAAACATAATTAAAAAATAATCTCAAACCCTAACTTAGAAGGACAATTTTTTTCCCCATCTACTAAACAAAATTTTATTTTTTTTTTTATTAGAAAGACTATATAATGTAGATTAAAACTATGTAATTAGTTTACAACTCCTATTAATTCTCCGTAAAAATATTTTTTTTAAATATTTTTTAAAACATATAAAATCTCTTACACGAAGTTGGTCCCAGGAAACCGGACAACCTCATCGTAAACCGATTGTACTGAAAGGCGCGTATGGTATCTCACAATGTATAAGCTTCGATTAAATTCGAATTGGCCATATGTGCGCGACAAATTTGGCCAATATCCGTCGAAATTCATCATATCGAGACTTTTTTTTTAAAATTCCAATTATATTGTGCACGCTCATTGTGTCATGATAATACTTGCATCATTGGACTCCGAGAGTTTGACTTATCCTGTGACAGAAGTACTGTGACAGAAGTTTCATCTGATTCTTAGACTATCGGCCAGATCGACTAACGCGGGCCCCATGATTCGATTCGCGGAAGTTTTTGTGATCGGCTTATCGAAATCCAAATATGGACATACCTTTGAGATCGTATTGTCGTTCTGATTTGTTTGACCTATAGTTTGCTAAGTTTAGAGACCATTAGTTCTAGCAAAAATTTTGTTACAACATGTGCCCACCTACGGACCCGATTTTGACCCAAAATTATCTTTTTTGTCCCTATGTCCAAATTAGACTTATGGGTAGGCTTTTCTGACTATCTTACTCATTTCAAAAATATTGAAAATATTTATTTCACTTTCTGGAATTTTCTATTCCGCTTCAATTTTTTGTGTTGTTGTTAGGACGTCATCTAGATTCTTTCTACACTTCATGTAAGTATATCTTGCCTAATTGATTACAGTATTTCATATGTTTAGTCGTTCTCTTGGCATATGTTGTATTTTATCTTTTATTTCTATTATATGATATGTTGCACCTATAGACACTTACTAGATTATTACACGAGTTACGTTTATGCATATGTTGTCACAGAGACATATTGCCTTAGAGTTACATGTTATATTTTTTCTTACCTGTTACTGTAGTTAGTTACCATGTCTAGTTAATGTTTCTCGATATTGTCTTGATTACTTGACTTGACCTTGGCACATATAGATCATTTGGTGGACAGGACAATTACTAGACGTGTGGGTTATGATGTAGGATTGATTTATTATTGGCCAGTAGTCTCAAGATGAGCTACGGGATGTGAGTGTACTGTTGAGCAGTAGTCTTGAGATGATATATGGGTTGTGAGTAATTTTATTGTTGGTCGATAGTTTCGTTATGAGATCCATTTGAGTGAGGATAGACTGTCAGTCGAAGCGTTGAACGTTGTCCTAAAGTGCATAACACCTAGTTTGATTATAGTCATAGTTGGTTACATTTGGTATCAAGTGATATCCGTTGGTCGTTGCATATTATTTACTGCTTTTAGTTTGGCATGTATATTATGTATCTTGTTACATCCCTTCTAAGGACCTAGTTTTCTTCCAGGTTGATTGCATAGAGTTATTCCAGTGATTCATGATTGTGGTTATCTTGGATTCAGGTATCTTTCGTGATTACATATTTATATCCATTTGTTGCACTCTTCATATTAACCTAGATATACTCATATATCCTTGAGTCTATTCGAACATATATGTTAGTGGGCTGCAGACCAAGAACCATATTATTCATTCTTTATATTCATTTTTATCTGGATTGAGATATAGATCATTTTGACTTGTTATAGAAAAAAATTATCCTACTTTAGATAGCGTACATGTATTCGAGTTAGGCTAGAGTCGACTAGATATATAGTTAGTCATTGCCACGTATCATGGTCCTACGTATTTTGGGACTGTGGTGTGACAATTGGTTCTACTTTTATTTTATAATTTGTGTTCATTTTATTTTTTTACTTTCTATTAGAGAACATAAATTCTTGTTAATTTTGTTGACGGCTAGTATTGCTAGTTCACTTAGTTATGTTAAACTTTTAACATGTTTATTTTATTTCTTAAATTATTAATTAATTTATTTATGTATATTTTTATTATATTTTTTATGCCTTACTTCGCTCGGGCACGCGTCTTAAGTGCCCCTAGCGCCTCGGGCGATGTGAACCCTTTGTGCCTTGAGTAAGTCATGTACCATTGACTATCTTGATAGAAACTATATTAGCAACCTTATTGATAGTGATGCGAGGGTGCTTCCTAAATCTACCAATATTTAGGAGGAAGTTGTTAGTTTCTTTTAACTCCCTTTACATCCAACCTGATTATGCTACCAATTTCCTTGAACTCCACCAATTTTCTTCAACTTGTTTGTAAGCAGGTGGTCATTGAGGGTAATAGAGTCATAAAAGTGCCAACTACAGAGAAAGTGGAGGGAATCATTAAGAAGGAAGATCCCAATAAATCTTCCAGATGGCTTTGTCACGTCCCAGTCCCAAAATATGCGAGACTAGGCCACGTGGTAATGGTCAGCTACGAATCCAAGAGGACTTCAGTCCAACTCGAATATGTATAAGTTGTACAATAATTGTATAACTATCACTAAATCATGTTTATAACTCAATCTACATAACATAATCGTAAGAAAGAAAAATATGAATACTAGTCTACAGCCCAATAACCATACTTATCTAAATAGACTCGAAAGAAATAATAGGAGTCCATAAATACTAGGCTACTAGTAGATATAAAAAAAACAGAAATGAAATATAGGTTACGAAATATTAAATACCTATAACGAAAGGGTACTCAACAATAATCCAGCAAGGATCTCTGTAACCAACTCAACTAACCTAGAAAGGAACCAGGTCCTAAGAGGGACGTAACATGATACATAATATACAAGTGTCTATGAAATAAAGCATACAATATCCATGGGGTAGTCTAGCAACAATGTGTAAATGCAATGAAAACAACCTCCGTCCGTATGGGGCTCTTCGAACATGAGATCCTCTAGCAGCAACACTCATCCGAGCTGCCTCACTGTCAACATTAATATACCAATAACAACCCCTACGTATAGTGACTGTCATCTCCATCTAATGAATCTAGAACGGATCGACTCCTCGCCACGTTCAAGTCCAGTATATAGTACGAAGAACAATATCAAGCACGAACTAAGCCAATACATGTCTCGTCGTACTAATGATCAGTCGAGTATGGGGGCACGTGTCCTACATCTCTACATCATCTATCTGTGTCCAAGATAAATGTCAGGGTTCTGCGAGATATCAGCGTATCTATACCGCGGCGCAATAGGAGTCTCCAAAATTCCTAGTCCAAAGTAAGGAACCAACGAACTCATTGTTTGCACCTAGAATCATGCTCGGACACACAGATAAAATATAATAAAATAAAGTAGCAAGCAAGTACTAAAATTGGAATAAAAAAATATATATAACATAGTGGCAATGTATACTTGCCTGGATCCGAAAGTTGAGAGTGAGAGTCCGATCCCGAGTCCAAGTCAAATAGGTCCAAGGAACCTAAAGAATAATTTTAAAATTAATTAATTATTAGGTTATGAGTACATATGTTAAGAATAGACTATGTATTCCTAAGTCTAAAAGACTTGACTAAAAACATGGATGACCCTAATACTACTAGGGCCCTTATTAGTAATATTCCTAACTGTATAAAATATAACCTATTCTTACATAAATAAAATTTTACCACTTTTCTTTTAATGGTTATTTCTATTTCTATTAGCCATTCATAGCTAACAGACTACCATTTTATCTCCTAACCACAACATAAGAAGTTATAATTTCTCCTTCCCTTTTTATTTGTTGTATGACAAGCCTCCATAATAAATTTTCCACCACATCAACATATCTTAAATGAATTTGTCCTTCATTCACCACAAAATGTCTAAATCAAGGATTTCCATACATCTGCACTGCTTGGATTCATTTTCCTTGCAAAATAATCACAACATATCCCATATTATTATTTATATGTATCACCATTCCTCTCTATTGATTTACACAAGAGACCAATTTTGTTCACCCATCATAACCATTTTTGTTCATCCACCAAAACCATTGTGTTTGTTCACCCACAAAAACCATCGTGTTTTTTAGTGGAGAGTGAACAAACACCATAGTTTTTTGTGGGTGAACAAAAATGGACTCATAAACCTCGCTAGAAAAAAACAGATGCCCTTGTTGTGTACGTGTGGATGTTGTGATGGGAAATAGAAGCAGTAGAAAAAGAGGGGATAGAATGGACAAAAGCAGTGAAGGAGAGCCCATATTTGTGTGTGGTTTTTAGTGTGGGAGAATAAAGTCTGGGAATGAAAACAATGGAGTCCATTTTTGTTCACCCACAAAAACCATAGTGTTTGTTCCAACCAAAGAGGATGTGTTAGAGTGGGTGGGGTTCCCAACCTATGTGGAGAACACCTCAAAGTACGACAAGCGTCATCTGTGTGTCAGAGAAGCTCAGGGAGGCAACGAGTCCATTCGACAAGTCGAAGAAGCTCGGGAGCAGCGAAGATGGGCTGCTGGAAGGAGGCTTACCGAGTTCAGACAGAACTCGGTCCCCCAAGCGAGTTCGGGCCGAACTCGGTCTGGGTGTTCCAGAACCTGTTGTTTGGCTGTTGTTTATTTTACTCGCAAACACCTACTCGAGCAGAGTTCAGTGTCGACAAACTGAAGTAAAATTTATGGTATTTTATACACCGTTGGATCGTATCCTACGGTCCAAATTTTTTGCTGGATTAAGGAGTATATAATAGGATTTTCCTAACCCTAATCCTATAACAACAATGGAGAAAATGAGGCAAAAGTGCCATGACAACTTTAGAGAGGAGAAAGAAGGATTGGAGGTCATTTTGGAGAAGTAGATCATTTGGGATATTTCTCGTTGTCCTCTATCTTCGTGGTTGTAATCTATTTTTTGTTCCAGTGAGTTGTGGTGATCCGATTGGATCGATAAGGAACTTGTAATGGGTGTAATCTCTTTATTCCATTAGTGGAGGTATTTCAAGGTTGGACTCCGATCGTCCCGTGGTTTTATCCATCTGAATTTTCTACGTAAAAATGTGTCTACGATTTATGTTTAGTATTCTTGGTTTGTGTGCCTTTGCTTGGTTCTCTCTTAGGGCTCTCTGGTTTGGGGAAATGATTTTCGTATTTCGTTCCCAACATAGTGGTATCAGAGCCAGGTTCAGAGAGGTGTCAGGAGTTGATGGTCAAACCAAAAAGAATAAATGAACGTGAAACCGGTGCGCACTGTAAACCTGAACAGTACCAACTATTACTACTGGAGGAGTAAGATTAAAGATTTGTTATTTGTCAAGAAGATGTTGTCACATCCCGTGCTCGCATGATCGAGTACGGGTTGTTAACGCCCAGCCTACGCTGTCATTGACAGCGGTAGTCAGTTGTCTACACATCAATTGTCATCCAAGTACAATGTTCGATTAACCCATCACAGCTCTCTAGACACGTTTTTCCATTATGAATAATCACCACAATCCACTATTGCTTTTATTACATGTCTTTTACAATTAATGTCCGGGAACAAACCCGGTGAATGTAAAGACGACAATCATCAACAACATAATACATCCACAACACAAAGTAATCAAAAGGAAATAAAACTAAACAAAAGTCTATTCTAAGTCTTTTAAATTCCTCCAAGTCTTCAACACCTGTCACGGTTATCTTGTCACGACCCGTACCCGAAAAATCGGGCATGAGTCGTGGGTACGTCCAGCCTACGCCGCAGCATCGGCGGTAGAACGCTGTCTAGGTCAACTATCTAGATAATAAATCTCACACAAAAATCGGCCATGACCTCTCCAAAAGGAGGGCAACCATACAATCAAAATATAAACCTGTAAGATCTCAACTCCAAACGGAGGAGCAAATATCACAATGATAATCACAATATACTCAATCACGAATCTAAGCACGATAAGATAACACAGAGATCTAACAACTATAAAGTCTAACCAACAACAACTACTACAACAACCACAACATCCATAATAATAATACATCATCCAAATCATCCAAAATAATATACAATACAAGGTCTCAATCCAAAACCGGAGACAAATCCGGTGCTAAAAGCTAATAAGAACAACAACAAGGTCCCAGTGATCCCGGCTACCAACCCGGAAATTACCTCTAGACTAGAGGGTCCCTGTCTGCACCGTCGACAGGCTCAGGTCCATAAAACGTCGGACACCACTCCTCCGGATACTCTGAAAAATATGTCCAGTCAGGACTGGAGCAAGTACATCTCTAACAGCAGTTCCATTTAAATGATAAAAACTATAAAACAGTTATAGCAAGTAGCAAGAAGAGTAAAATAAAGTATGGAGCAAGAAATATACATATGTCACTGGTGCATAAGGTAAAGATGCATGGATATCAGAGCAAAATAGTAATAACTGCAAGATACAGGAAATCTAAGCTAAGATTAAGTCCGTGCACATGAACGTGTAGTGAGTCCAGCATGAAAAACATGTAGTGAGTCAAGTCCAGAAACATGTAAGTGAGACAAGTCAAGAAATGCATGAGAGTCCAGACTATAAAGAATGAACTCGGTGTCTTTGAAATACTTGTTTCGACATGTAAACGGCTAGGGGTAAGTACGGCTCACCGCGCACTGGGTGCGCGGCTGCTATCATTCCAGATTAGACCAGAGGGAGTGATTCCTGATGATGCCATATAGGAATGTGTACATGTCTACTCGAGTATTTCCCCGCCCCGACTAATACAAGTGGATCCAAGACCCGACACGCAAATCAAGATGAGTCCAGCCTGAACATGAATGATGCCTGTAGGTGATGCCTGTAGTGATTCCAGAATAGAGGCCAGAAACATGAAATGTACGTGTCGCAAGTAAATGAATCCAGAAATATCAATCAGTGTCCCGTGTTGTGCCAGAATAATCAGATGATACTATACTAGAAGCTGAATCATAATAATCATCAAATAATGAAAACTATCAGAGAATGTACTCGCCTGACGTCCTGAGCAACTAGCGATCCGAACCGGTGTCGCAAGGTCCTAATACGAAAAGCAAGGTTAAACAGGGTTCTAATGAGTTAAACAGATATAAAATAACTAAAAATAGGCTTCTAGGGTCGTTCTAGGTCAAACGGGTCAAACCGGTGAAATCTGGGTCAAAAAGTCAACTCTGGGTCCATTTAGTCAACTCTAGGTCAAAACTAGGTCAAAAGTTGACTTTGGCGGTCAACCGAGTCAACTACGGTCAAGTCTGGGTCAAACTAGGGTGCTCCTGAAATTCTAGGTCAAACCGAGGTCATTAGGCTAGAAAACTCACAAACTCGCCTCCTTGAGATACCGGGATACCCTCGGTATCCGATACCTCAACCTAGGCTACGCACCCCGCCTATACCCTCTAAAACCTATGCTAGCACGCGTAAATATATACACATAAGCATATAAAAATCACTCCAATACTATTCCTAGGCTATTGCTCAAAAACCCCGCTTGAAACCCAATACCTTGGTTATCTTAAGGTATTGAGATACCTCGGTATCTCAAGGTATTGAGATACCGCTCTAAACTCAACCCGACTACCCCTCTAGCTAACTAACTATGCATAAACATATATATCTAGCTATAATCTAGGCTAAAATATAGATATCTAATACATATAGGCATATACCTATATATCTATACCCAATACCTTACCTTATCTTACACATACCTTACGTATACATATATATATATCTAGATCTAGATATCTAACTATCTATCTAGCTATGTATCTAAGTATCTATGTATATAACTATCTATTATCTAGTATCTACCTATCTAATATACCTATCTATTTATATCTAGATATCCACTACCTATCTATCTATCTAACTATCCATCTATTATCTATCTATGTATCTAACTATCTATCTAACTATTTAGTATCTATATAATACCTATTTACCTAGATACCTATCTACCTATTTATGAATCTATTTATCTATATATCTAGTTAACCATCTATCCACCAATCTATCAAACTATCTATATATCTATCTATCCATATATCTAACTACCTAGTTATCTATCTATTTATCTATCTAATCTATTTATGTATCTATCTATTAATTATCTATTTATCAAATCTATAGATACCTATCTATCTATCTAATATATCTATAAACTAGTTATCAATTAATAGCTATCTAACTATCTAACTATCCCTCTACTACCTCCCGGCGAATGCTGCTGCTGCTCTAGCTCGTACTGCCGCTGCTGCATGCTGTTATTGCTGCTGCTGCTGCTGCATATTGCACTTGTTGCTGCTGCTGCAGCTTCACCTTGCTGCTGCTGCTGCTGCTCCAGTTGGTCCCCCCCCCCCCTCTAGCTACAAACACACACTCACACACTCCTATATATATATACATATCATCCTATATATATATATATATATATATATACACATATAACTATATATATAAACAACTAAATACCTATATATATACACTCTCATCTACACACTCTAACACACACACTAGCACACTCACACACTAATACACACACACACTCACAACACTATCAACACACACACATAAATATATATACATATCTATATATATATATAAACACCCATATATCTATATATATATATACACACATATATATCTATATATATATATACATATACACTCTCACACACATACATATATATATATATATATATATATATATATATATATATATATATATATATATATATATATATATATCCTCACACACTCTCACACTCACACACCCTCACACACACTAACACACACTCTCACAAACACACAACCACACACACAAACACTCATAGATATATATATAAATATATATACATATATATATATATAAACTTATTTTTATATACCTATAAACACTCACTCACACTCACTCAAGCACTCACTCACACACTCACCTACACACATACACTAGCACTCACTAACACACTCACCTACACACATACACTAGCACTCACTAACACACTCACAAACACATAACCACACATATATATCTATATATACATAAACACACATACAATTATATATAAATATATATATATATACACAAACACAACACTACCACAACGATGCACACAACGCTCACAACGCCCCACCTACGCACGCCCAACGACCCCGACACTCACCAACGCCTATAAATATATAAAATATAACTCGAAAACTCTAGCACACACTCTCCGATACTAACCCAACGCGCGCACAAGCCCGAAAAGAGGAACCCAAGTCGAAATGGTCGTTCGGTCATTTCGACGAACACGTGGTGCGCGGCTCGGAAAACCTCCTGAAACGCACACCAAACGAACTCGGAATCGGCCCAAAATTTACCCACGCACTCTAAACGATGCCTAGATCCTAGAAAATGCGCTCCCGCATCGATTCTAGGTCCGTGACGGAAACGCACACGCACTTAGAATCGGCGACGACGAAAAGCTCCAATTTCGCCCGAAACGCCCGTTTCTCCGCGACGCGGCTTCCCGTGTCCGAACGGAGACACGCACTCACCCTCAAGACACCCGACAACGTCTACCTAGGTCCGTCTAACCTAGGGCATCACCCAAAATTGGGCCAAATTCGGATTCCACCCGAAATTGACACAAAACCTAGTGTTAAAGTCTCTAAACCCAACCAAACTAGTTCCAACTTCCTTCCATGGGTAGCCTAAGGGTCTAGGAAGGTTCTAAAATATTAACTACACTATATAAAAATAATTACAAGGGAAAAAATCAGGGTTTACCTCTTGGGAGTTGGAATCCCAAGCCAAAATCTCCAAAATGCTCAAAATCCTCCAATCCAAGCTTCCAAGCTCCCAATCCAAGCTCCAACACAAAATCTAGGCTCTACCCACCTAGGTTAGGGAAGAATGTAGGGTTAGGGTTCACAAATAAAGAAGGAATGGAAGAAAGAAGGAAGAAAATAGGAAGAGGAACTTACTTTGAAAGAGAAGGAAGAAGAAAGAAGAAGTGGAGAAGAAGAAATGAAGAAGAAGAAGAAGAGTGGAATGAAGAGAGGGAAGAAGAGCTGCTGTGTTCCACGGTTTGGGACTGGAATAGGCCGGCCAAGAAATAATAAAGGGGGGTTTACAAGTTGGAAAATTACCAAAATACCCCTACACACTTGGTTTTGGGTTCCGGGTTCCAAAAACACTCAAACTAACTCCAAATCTCTCCAACTAACTTCCTAAAAATAAAATAAATATTCTAAGCCCCCAAAATAATTCTCACAAGGGTGTGGGCTGGGTCGGACATGGGTCCACTAGGATCTGACATGGGTCCAGGCTAGCCAAAATCCTAAAACAATCAATAAAAAAAAAAAATAATAATGGAATCACTAATTAAATATAAATACAATTAATTATAAATATCACACAATTAACCCGAATTAAAATAATAAAAAATATCCGACTCTGGAAATGGGGTGGTGACATATCCAGTCAGGAAGGAGCAAAGTAACATGCATATCTCACGATGTTATACAATATAATGCAAAAAAATAATATAGTACTGTCACGACCCGCACCCGAAAATCGGGCATGAGTCGTGGGTACGTCCAGCCTACGCCGTAGAATCGGCGGTAGAACGCTGTAAAGGTTCGTTCTAGGTCAAACAATTCTATATATAACTCACAGAAAAATCCGCCATGACCTCTCCAAAAAGAGGGCAACCACGCAATATATATATGAACTCTCAATCACAAAACTAGGGGAAGAAATAAAAGCACGATATGATATCAACAAGAAACAGAACCAAAGAGAGCAAAACAATATCCAAGATACAGTCCAAGTCTATAATATCTACAACATCTCACAGCAACAAAAGAATAAGTACAATCATCCAAAATAAACACTGGAAACAACCCAGGAAACCCACCTAGCTAACTAGGGCGCTATAGGCGTCTCCTCGGCGCACTCCTCCTCAGTCTCGGGGTCACAACCCTCGTCAACACCCGGCCCGTAGAACGTCGGACAGTAATCCTCAGGATCCTCTGGAAAAAAATATGCCCAGTCAGGACTGGAGCGAAGTACATAACTCTGAAAGCAACTCCAAATACATGGTAAGGTGTATATGACTAGCAATAGAAAAGTATACAAGATGCACAGGAAATAAATGTATGTTGGAGCAGAATAAATAGCTGCAATATAAACTGGAGAACAATACAAGTAGTGGAAAAGTAACTGCAGGTGAGAAACATGAATACTAGCTAAGTGCCTTGAGCACAAGTTCGTTATGTGATCGGATTAGGTTGCACATAAAAAATACTAAGATAACTCCGTTATGCGTGAGTTGCATAACCGACATACACATGAATACTGTTTTGCTTTGATCACATAACCAACTCCTACTCCCCTCCCCAACTAATACTCTTGGATCCAACCACGACACGCTACGTACATGATAATCGCTCGCGCACATGAAGGCGAGAGCACAAGAAGCACATGATAGCACATGAGAATCAATACCCGAAGCACATGATGAAATACACGTGATAGAGTACCCGCTGAACACGGTAAGGGGGATAACATCTCATGACGGGATCCACTAGTACCAGCTCGTCTAACAATGTGTCAGAATCAAGTATTGCAGTTCTAGAACAGGTGATATAAACTCTATCATGAAATGAAAACTATCAGAGGTAGGTACTCGCCTGATGTCTTGAGCAACTGATGAGGATCGAGATCCGGACCGGTGTCGCAAGAACCTAATGCGAAAAGCAGAATTAAACAGGGTTCTAAGGATTTAAACTGATATAAAATAATTAAAAATAGGCTTCTAGGGCTATTCTAGGTCGAACGGGTCAAACCGGTAAAATTCGGGTCAAAAAGTCAACCCGGGGTCCAAAAAGTCAACTCTAGGTCAAAACTAGGTCAAACGTTGACTTTACGGTCAACGGGGACAAATATGGTCAAAGCTAGGTCAAACTAGGGTGCCCCTGAAATTCTAGGTCAATCCGAGCTCATTAAGCTAGAAAACTCTCAAACTCGCCTTTTCGAGATACCGGGATACCCTCGGTATCCGATACCTCGATCTAGGCCACGCACCCCGCCTAAACCCGCTAAAACCTATGCTAACACGCGTAAATATATACACATAAGCATATAAAAATTACTCCAATACTATTCCTAGGCTATTGCTCAAATACCCCGCTCGAAACTCAATACCTTGGATATCTCAAGGTATTGAGATACCTCGGTATATCAAGGTATTGAGATACCGCTCTCAACCCCTCTAACTAGCTATTAGGCTAATAAATATATACCTAGTTATTAATCTAGGCTAGATAATATATATATATCTATCATATATTTACATATCTAAGTATCTATATACATATATATATATAGATATCCACACACACATACACATATACCCATATATACCTTACCCAACTCATAAATATATATATGTATGTAACTATCTAGATATCTATAGATATGTATATAACTATATGTATATAGATATCTATACTTTAGATAGATAATTACCTATCTATCCATAGATATATCTATCTATCCAACTACCTATCTATCTATCTATCTATCTAAGTAACTATCTATCTATCTACCTATCTAACTATCTATCTATCAACTTATCTAACTATCAAGTACAATATAGATAAAGATGACAAGTAAACAGGAAAAGCAAGAATAAATGTCTACATGCTCTAGCTATGTGTGGAACGTGTACATGGAACACTAACAAGCATGTAGGAACTAAATCGGGAATAAGGTATATCATAAATGATATACTAGCAGTCACGCATGTATAAGGCATGTCTCACGACAATGCTAGCAGTCACACATGTAATGGACATAAGGCACGTCTCTCGACAGTGCTAGCAGTCATGTATTGTCCAAGGCTAGGTAAACCACATGCTCTTCTATTTTTCCCTCCCGACACGACAAGACATGACACGTTAAAATGTGCAAAATAATAAACATGCATGAAATACTGCATAGAAAAGTAAGATAACATGTACTTACCTTGGTCCTTGGAAGGGATGATGGCGTGCAAGAGCTCCGAGAAAAATAATATGGAAATGTTAGTCTCTAACTTAAAAGGTCGTCTACCTAGAATCTTCTAGAGGTTCTTCCAACAAATTATTAATTCTTGATTTTTATTATTAATTCTTGATTTTTATAACTAACTAATTTTAATTTACTAAATCAAATACTTCTTGAATTATTATTAGTTCTATAACTTCTTTAACATAAATTTCTAACTAATTTCTTAAGTACCTTTATCTAACTAACCTTATTCCAACAATTATTATTAATTAGAACTTTCTATTCATTATTTAACTATAACAATTTAAACCCTATTTAATAGCAAAATCTGAGCTCTGACCCAAACGCAAATTTGGATGTAAAGCTACAGTAATCAAATTTAAATGTGAACGTTACGTTTACTGTCCATCAATTGATTTGAACTTATAACCTAATCCCACCCATATCTTGAATTTACCAAGACATCACCCCTCGGTGTCAACGACACTGTCCCCGTGTCCTGAACAAAATCTGGATATAAATTTTCGGTTCAGACACAGACATACATCTGTAAGAATACGAGTATTGGTGCCATTCCTTGACACAGGACCGGATCCATTGAGATTATCTCTCCGTTAGAAACAAGACAACTCAAGGAGAACATTTTGTACCTGAAATTGGCGTATCCAAGTGTCCGAGTCTTCGAAGACACGATCAGGGACTGAGAACAACGGTGTCTACCAACACAGACACAGATTTCTCGCTCGGTTCCTTGTCTGCGGCATTTTAACGAACAGGGGGTGAGCAAATAAGGGTCGAAGGACATTGAATGCATACCTCTATTTATAATGATCAAGATGGAGAAGAAGAGATTGGAACTCGAGGAGGAGATGTCTGAATCGACTTACCGAGGTTTAACCGATCGACGCCGATCATTGGAGGATAAGCAGTGCTCAGAGCCGACCGTCGACTGAGATCGGACGATCGGGATCTTGACACAGAGAAACTCGCCAAGCGGGTCCCCAGCGCTGTCGTGTCTCAAGACTGAACGTCGGAAGACGTCCACCTCTCCGTGAAGCAGGATTACCATGGCGCTGTGCCGGACTCGAGGGGGTCGATCGAAGCCAAAATCGGAACATCAGTGAACAATCAAATCAATTTCAACGAGAGAAGAGGAGAGATCGGATCGATCAACTTACCGATCCAAGAACTTGCCGACTGGAAAGCTTGGTAGATTGGCGGATGTTCGTAGACGATCCCACGTGCAGATCGACCTGAGCTCCGTCGTCACGAGCTTGATGGAGGCAACCGAGTCGAGTCCACGGAGAAGCCGACGCTCGATCGGAGTCCGCCATCGCCGGGAAACACGTCGTGCTTTGTCAACCGAGAACCGTCGGTGGTGGAGAGTTGCAACTTGGCGGAGGAGATTTCACTTGCTGCTCCGCCATGACCACCAGGAGCTCCATTGCTGGGCTCGGTCGCCATGGCTTCGACTTCGAGAGGTTTGGCTGAGAAACGCGGGAAGAATAGGAATTCCTCCCAAACCGAGTAGTATATTCAGGTGTAAGTGGCTAAGCCTGCGGACTGAGGAAGAATGGGCCGAGAGAACGGGCTGGGGTGGGGAGTTGACAGTGCTTTGCCCCTCTCTAAAGTCTTAAATTTTTAATCCTTACCACACTTCCCATAAATAAATATTATTACTATTATCTATAATTAACAAAATCACTAATAATTTTTTTATTACGAAAATTATTTTGGTAATACAAATTCTAAAGTAAAATATTTGTCCTATTAAATACTGGAATAAAATTACTAAATGATAAATTGTTATAAAATGCTAAAATTTGTGGGAAAAAAATATCTATTTATTGCTAATTGAAGAAAGGGGAGTTACAGCTGCATCTGTCGGTATTTGCTTCCGAACGGCCAGTTGATAAGTCCGATTAGGATTAAAATTTTGAGCACATACAAGTGTGTGGGTACATCAGGCAGTTCGTTGACGAGAACGTGTACAACCACGTTGCCAGTATTGAGCACGCGAGGACACTGTGGGATAAGCTAGAATCTTTGTATGCGAAGAAGATCGGGGTAAATAACACTACTAGAATAATTCAAATTAACGTCGCTAAATGACATAAAAATATTGCTAAAAAAGTTTAGCGACGTAATTAGTGATGTTTCAGTGAAGTCACATTTTAGCTAGTCGCTGACAGAAAAAACGTCGCAAAACGTCACTATAGCGACTTTTACTAGCGATGTTTTGGCGTCGTTATTTTTTTTCAAGTGAGCGACGTTTAGCGACATTCTGTCGATAATCAGCGACGTGTCGTTTGTTGCTAAATATCCCTTTTTTTTCAAATAGCGACGTTTATTGACATTCCGTCGCTAAATTATGGACGTGTCTTTTGTCGCTAAATGTGGCTATTTTTTTTTAATTATCGACGTTCCGTCGCTAAATCAGCGACGTGTCGTTTGTCGCTAAACCTCGCTAATTTTTCTCCATTTAGCGACGTTTTGCAACACATTTAGCGACATTTTTTTTGACCTTGTAAATATTGTCATGTCAGCCATTTAGCGACGTTTAACGACAAAAATAGCGACGTTCTGATCAGTTAGCGACGTTTTTAGCGACGTCAAGTGGACGTCGCTAAATTGCAAAAAAAAAAATTAAAATTTTTTTTGAAATAAATGTATACTTGTAGTTTGTCATATAATTTGTCATATATCCTTACAATATCATAGATCATAAAAATAGACAGACCCGGAGCAACCCTCCATTGAATTTTCTGGGTTCGTCGACCCCTTCGGTGGAACACTCAATACTGGTACATTCACACTCAACACCAAATTGCACACAAAAGTATATGAAATAAAATGGATACAATCCTAAAATAAATAGATAAAAGTATGAAATAAATATTCCCATCTAGTCACACAATAAAGCTATATAAAAATAATAATAAAAGACCCATGAATGGGCCAATACACACAAATATCCAAAAAATAACTACTACTGATCAGGAGGAGAAGAAACACAACGGGGAATCTGGGATAATAGCGCGTCAAACTGCTCATGTGAAAGCATCACGACACCAGATGGAGGAGTCAGTGCAGTCGATGTAGATGTCGATGCCGGTGGACCAGGAGGACGTATCTCCTCCAACGCTGTCAGTCGAGCGTTGCAAGTATCAATGACAAATTACATCCTCACAGCACTCTGCTCCACTGACTGGCTCATTTGAACCTGTGTCGTCTGCAGCCTCGTCAGTGCATCGCCCATGGCTACATGCGACCCCTGTAGCGCCGTCACGTTGTACTCTGTCGACGTGGCCAGATCTCTCATCTCCATCATGCTACGCTCAAGTGAATCAAAATGTGCTATGATCATCGTATTGTCCGTCTGCGGTGGGGGCTGCTCTATAATCCTCTGCATCAACTCGTCACGCAGAGACAAAATCTAATGGTCAACTCTCTATTGTTAGGCTCGTACCGACTCTTGTGAGGGTAGTAGGGTATTCACACTGGCAGAGGAGGTCCTAGAGGACTGCGATGCAACATAGGTGCCAAAGAATCCCGTACCGTCATACTTGAATAACACGATCTTAGCAGGATATATTCCATAATTATATGTCAACTCCACAATCTCACGTGTTGGCACCTACTTCCCATAGCTGATTCAATATATCTATCATTATTGTAACGTATTAAAATTAGACTTGATGCTCAACAGCCTTATAACCACCTCTAACGGTGATTGATCCTCACAACTATCTAGGTATTTGAGTATCATATAGATATCACATACCATGGTACACAATATCACATTGATACTCTCTTGTATCTTGACATTAGAATACACTCTCAAATACCCATGACACTAACTCTACTTGACACTTGGTATCTTGGTACCAACATACACTCTAGGTCCCTCACTTTTGACACTCAACACATATTTATACCTACTTCTCTCTCTCTCTCTCTCTCTCTCTATATATATATATATATATATATATATATATATATAACCCTCACTAGCTAACACACACTCAATGTTAGTGTTAGTTTGTTCGTGTCAGTATCAAGATAATTAGGATGTGTGTCCATGTCAATGTTAGTGAGGGTCGTGTCAGGATATTTAGGGTTTGGGTTTACCTGACCGATGAGGGGTTGATTGACTGGAGAGCCGATGGGGGGGGGGGGTGGACGTCGAAGGCGGTGGGGATCCGGAGTTAGTTTGTCCATGTCATTTTGTCTGTGTCAGTATCTGTGATGTTTAATTGCGTCGCTAATAGTCGCTAAACGTCGCTAAATACAAAATACAGAATATAAAATGGTTTCCAAACTAATCTTCCTGCAGTTTATGAATTCGCAATTTATATAAATAAACCCGGAGCATCCCTCCATTGAACTTTCTGGGTTTGTCGACCCCTTTGGTGGAACACTCAACACCGATAAATTCACATACATTTAATATAAATAATAAAGTAAAATTTAAAGAAAATGACATTGAAATTACAATCCGAGTCTCAAGAAAATTTCGTCGTAAAGAATGCAATAAATATCCACACAAATGAGTGCAAGAAATAAAGTCTGAAAGTATCAATAAATGTATAATATTCATAAATGACCTAATATCATGGGTCAAAACACAAACAACCAGTAAACTATCCTAACTAGGACTACTGCAAATCTGGAGGAGGATGGGCACCAGCACACACCAGGGATAAGAAGAACTCATACAGCTCCCATAAAATCGCTATCGATGCTAATGAAGAAGGCAATAATGTCCGTGGAGTCGGTGTCGATAAAGGCACATCAGGAGGACGTATCTGCTATAATGCTGCTAGCCGATGGTTGTATGAATCTAAGGAATATAACACCCTCGTACTACTATCAGCCATTGAATCATACATTATCGTCAGCCTCTCTCCCATGGAGTGCTGTGATGCCTGCAGCTCCGTCATGCTACGCTCTGTCGACGCTCTAAGATCAGTAATGCTATGCTTCGTCCTCTCGATCATATCCCTGAGATCCATGATGTTGCGCTCGAGCGTATCAAATCGTGCGATGAGCGTCACATCGTCCATCTGCGACTGAGATAGTGGCTGCTCCTCCATCCTTCGTAGCAACTCGTCACGGAGAGACACAATCTAACGGTAAAAGTCTTCTGGACTCGGGTAGATGCCTGTGAGGGCTGTGGGGAATGTGCACTTGTAGAGGAGACCCTAGAGGATTGCGTTACAATAATGACGCCATAGGATCCTCTACTGTAGTACGTACCCCTCTAGAGACCACTAGTGGAGGTCACCCAAAGGTCATCCCCGATGGAGCTGGAGAGGGCTGCGAGAAAGTACCAGCCTCTCCCGCTGTAGGTGCACTAGCAGTCGCCCACTCACGGAGCCTAAGATACTCAGTCTAGAAAAGTATGGATACTCGATAATTGCTCATGTCTAAGGTACTTATTACTAACTACATGGATATGTATTTGCATATTTCCTAATGTATATTAAAATTAACACAAAGTAATACTTACATAGGTCTGCGAGACCCTCTCATCAATGAGCTTCCCGCCCTTCCAATGGGTGGCTAGGAAGACGGTCACCATGTTGGCATCCTCACCCCTTTGTACCTGTTAAAAATATATTATTTAGTACTAAAATAAGCATTTTATCGTACTTGTATTAAAATAATATATCTGAAATAAAGAACATACCAAATGACACAAATGTTCCGCTATCGGAATTGAGCCACCACACCACTTTGATGCCTTCTTCCTAGCCGACTTGGCATTCTCAAACCTTTCCTTGTACCTTTGATCATAAAATCTAGCCCTTATCGCAGTCCACTGCTCAGGCATGATCCAATATTGGATCAATTTTTCTTCGCGATCATGAGCCTTTTGGTCATCCATAGCATCATGGATCAGCTTGGCGGCGACGACAAGAAATATCTGCTCGATCAACTTGGCCCAATACGGTGGATAGAAATACGTTTACTACAAGAAGTGTAAACTTCCTCGACCAGATTTCAGCATTATTAGGATTATTTTAGCAATTTAGGATTTATTTCAATATTTTAATTTATTTTGCTTATATATCCTATTGATTTGTGCACCTGTCCATCACCTAAATATTTAGGGCATTACACTGACTGTTATCCCCAAACAAAGTTCACGTACCTCTCCTAGACATGCTAGTCTACTATCCTGCACTTTGTGCAACTCCCAGATATGCTGGCATGAGTATCGTTTTAGTCGCATAAATATCGTTACAAACGTCCGTATTTAATTTCTATTTAATTTCTATGCCTGTACCCTTCCCTGTTCCAATAGCAATTAGAGGCCCAACATGTATCTGTTTTGCCTAAACAAAAATACGTTATTATTCTACATTGAGTATACTACATTTAGTATATTAACACCGCACTAAAATTATGGTCCTACCTGCCTCTAAATAATTAGAGAACACCATGCGCATTTGTAAGCCCCTGATTTTTCAAAAACACTAAAATTGGGATTTTTACAATTTTCTGGAATTTTCTGGAAATTTTCTGTAATTAAAATCAGGGTTTTAAATTATTACAAAATTTTTAATTGATAATAAATAACATTAAAATATTATGAAAATATTATTTTTGGGTGTAAAATGAAAAATTGGACTTAGGGTAATTTTTCTGGATTTTTCTGGGCCTCAGACCTATTTTTAAATACCTCAAAACCATTTTTATTAATTAATTAATTAATTAAACTAATTATATTTATTATTAATTATTATTATTATTTATTATTTATTTATTTTATTTTTTTTTATTTCATTTCTGGGCCGGCCCGGCCCAGTGGGCCGAAGTCCAGCCCAGCCCGGTCCCCCGCCCTATCGGGTCGGGTCGGGTCAGCCAACCCGACCCGCCCGCAACCCCCGACCCGGTCACCGCTGCCCTCCCCACGACCTCCGCGTGGCCGCGATTCCCGCCACCTCCGGCGGCCAGCCACCCCTCGACCTCCCCCTCGTCCGCTCCACCACCAGCCCCCCCGCACCGGCCGCCACGACCTCCGGCCCCTCCGCCTTGCCCGGCGCCACCCTCTCCCTCACTCTCCCTATATAACCTAGCCCCGACGACCACCACGAACCTCGCCGCCACCCACCGCCTAGCGCCGCCGCCGTCCCCTCCTCGCCGTCGACCCGTCAGCGCCTCCTCCTCCCGTCTCCGCCCTCCGGAGCCCCGCCAGCGGCCGTCTTCTCCCTCGACAGCAGCAGCAGCACAGCAGCCAGCCGCAGCCGCCGTGCCGGCCGCCCTGAGCCGCCGTCGCCCCCGTGGAAGCCGCGCCGCCCCTCGGCGAACCGTCCCCCGCCCTCGCCGACGCCTCTCCGGCCGCCCTCCGCTGTGTGCCGCCGAAAATCCGACGAAACCCTAACCCTAGCCCTAATTCCCTTCGCATGTCCGACACGAGTCGGACACGGTTCGACCCTGTTTTCGGGTCCCCTTCAGGTACGTGTAACTTTCGCTTCGTAGCTCTGTTTCCAATTCCGCAAATTGCGTTGTGAAGCCTGTATGACCCTCTCGGTGTCCGGAAAAACTGTTCGGGACATCGCGTCCTGTGGTGATCGTACACCGCGATCCAAAAACAGGAAAAACCAGACCCTGTTTCACCCCCGGAACTGAGTACGCCCCGCCAAACGGGACGACTTGGTCGCGTAAGGTCTTCACAGATACGTACGCACCGTCGATACGGACGTGTGAGACTTCGCGGAAGCTGATTCGGGTGTGCGTGCACACCGGAATCAACGCGTATCCGCGAACATCGCCCCGTATCCGCTTTTTCTGCAATTCGACCTAACTTTGTGTACACACGTCGGATCGAGACGAAACTTGCGCCATCGGACTCGTAGCGATACGCTGGTCCTGTGGGTCAAGTTTGGTTCGATTCTGAGAACGTTGACGAAATCGCGTGTCGTGGGCCCCACAGGCCCTGCTCGACGGGCAATTTTGTGTTCGGCTCATCGGAATCCAAATCTGGAAGTTCCGTTGGGTTCGTATCAGCGTTCCTGACCTATTGACACTAAGTTTGGTGAATTTGGAGACCTTTGACCCGGACACATTTTTCGGTGCAAAGCGGGCCCACCGGCGGACCCCGTTTTGGCCCGAAACTGTCGTTTTTGCCCTTGTCTCCAAATTGGACCCAAGGACAGGCATTTCTAGCTATTTGATATCTTCTGAGAGTGATGGTAATGTCTATTTCAGCTTTTGGACTCATCTCTGGACTTTTCCCCCAAGAACTAATTTAATCAGATCCAAACAACAGGCAAGTACCTGCACTTCAAGTTAATCTTTATATACTGTGATAATTAATCCCCTGCTATACATGTACCCTTGATGTTTACACCTAGTGTTAGAAATGTTGAATTTCATGTCTTGAATATTGGTAGTTCCTGTCTTGTTTTTCATGTCGGGTGGGAGAATACCTAGAAGGCATGTAGTTTACCCTTTCCCCTGGATTGTCTAATAGCTGTTGGTACACGACTGTCCATCAGTCGGATCTCGATTGTATTGTCTAATAGCCATTTATGACGGCCGGATTAGCCTTATAAACCCCTACATGTCAACTAAGTATTCTAAAAACAAACACAAGTTCACACAGATAGTTCTGGTCATGTTATATTTCTTGCTGGCTATTGTAGTTCATTTCCTGTTCCATTTAATTCTGTTTCTCATATTCCTGTTTACAGCTAACTCTGAGATAATAATATTCTGCTAATGCTGTTTCTCAACAAGATATCCAATATTTAATTGTCATAAAATATTTAGTTTAATCTTGTCGTGCACTGTGTACTTTGCTCCTTTCCTGACTGGATCTGTTGTTTAGGCGATGATGAGAACCTTGCCCCCACCTATTATGGCCCCTATGAGGCAGCAGGTGATACAGTTGCAGAGCCAGTTCCCGCACAGGAAGCTACTCCTGCTGAGTAGTTAGCAGTAGTTATCTTAGTTTTGCTCTTTATCTTATTTAATCGGGTTTGTCCCTGATTTCATTTTGGAATTCCTGTACTAAACATTTGAATTTGTTGTCACATTTAATTCAGTTGCAATCTTAAGTTTCATTTCTCATTATTATCTTGCCTATGTTATTTGTGAATGAGCTAGTTAGTAAATCTGGATTTGACCTAGACAGCGTACTACCGCCGATTCTGCGGCGTAGGCTGGACGTACCCACGCACTCGTGCCCGAATTTCCGGGTGCGGGTCGTGACACGTCTTTATGGTGGCCCATGCAGGTCCAAACGACTAAATTGTTCGGTTCCAACTTAGGGACCGAACAGGCCTGCAACAAGATTAAGGATTTCAGGATAAAGCTCATTCACAGTATAGGGTCCTTATTTCAATTCTTGATATCATTTTTGCTCAATTTTCCTATCGTCTTTGATTTCCAAGTATTCTATTCTGATTCTCCTATCCCTTAATCTTTCAGAATGGTTCAGACGAGAAACACAGTAGGAGGCACATTAGAACCAGCTGAGCAGAATGTGCCCGAGACTCTTGCACTCCCGCCGCCTCCATCTGTCCCGGCAGTTACTCTAGATGGGGCACAGCTACTCGGAGTGTTCCAGGGACTAGTGGAATCCCAGAAGGAACAGACTGCACTCCTGCGGACCAGCCTCTCAGAAGCTATTAAGTCCCAGGAGTCGCCACTCAAGAGGCCAGGAAGTGCCAAAGACTTCAAGAACCTCAGACCCCTGGAATTCTACGGAACTGAAGGCATTCTCTATGCCGATGAATGGATAGAGAACGTCGAGAGACTCCTGAAGACTGCTCGTGTTCCTGATGATCTTAAAGTGGAGTCTGCAAGCCTGCAACTGTTCGATATAGCTCGGACCTGGTTTAGAGACGAACCTTAACTATCTGCTCCTGACCTCACCTGGGAGGACTTCAAGAGACTGTTCAAGAAAAAATTTTATCCCGAAGTGGCTCGGGAAGCTCTCAAAAGTCAATTCGAGAGACTGGAACAAGGTAACCTATCTGTAGATGAGTATACTGCTGAATTTAGCAGGTTAAGCCACTTTGCGGAGTACATGGTTCGTACCCTGGAGGACAGAGCCCGTAGATTCAAGAAGGGGCTATCTCCGAATATTCGCCTTGCTGTCACCACCAGCCGAGCTCGCACCTACGAGGAAATCTTGAGCGTGGCACAAGGCGTTGAGAGAGACATGGGGCATAAGCTAAAGCGAGAAAGAGATACCAGAAATGCGGGACCCAACAAACGCCCTTTTCAACAACAACAGCAGGGGGCCCCGCAACAAGCTCAGCGTCCTCTCCCTCGAGCTCCAGCACCCCAACACCAGGCCCAGGGACAGAACCAACAAGCTGCTGCTTGTAACTATTGTCATAGACCAGGCCATACTTGGCAAGTTTGCAGAAAGAGGCTAGGTGTTTGTCTACTTTGTGGCTCAGCAGCACATCAAGTGAGGGACTGTCCCGCTGCTCAAGGACGCGGACAGGCTTACGTAATGACCGTGGAGAACGCGCAAACTCTGGAAGCAGCTAATGCGCGTAAGTGATTCGTAGATATCTTTTCTAGTATTGTTTTCGTGCCTATTGGTTCGTGACCTCAGCCCCAACCTAGCAATTTTGAACTTGCTAAATACCTGGTATGCTTTTAAATTTGATAACTGTTTTAGAGGATTTTGCTATTGTGCTTATTTTGTGTTATTTTGTGAACTTCAATAATTTGCACCTCCTTTTTATCATCATCTAGCGCACTTAATTTTTGCTGAACTTGACATATGCTGCTATTTTATAGCTTAGTTTTGCAAGCTTACCCTTTATCGGGCTTGTTCATGACACATGTATTATTGAGGCCTGATCAACCCCACTAATGCAAGTGTCTACTCAGAATCAGTGTACTACGGTCTGATCAACCTTAGTGCATTTTGATTCGCACTTCGCACAACTACTTTACGTGGATTGAGATATATAGTTGACTAGTATGCTTGCCCCCTAAATACGTCCGAGCATATCGTATCAGCATTACCAGAATAGAATCTCAATCCATAACCGCCTGGCAATCCCTATTAGAATTCCTTAAACGCCTTGGTCCCTATACCCCTGTTCTACAACCTCGCCCTTAAACTCCTTATTATTAATCCTCATCTTCACTCATCTCGGAAAGATAAAATCCTGTGTTTGATAAGTTGAATTGCAGTGCTAGACATACCCCTCAGACCGGTCAAATTGATGATAACCCTTTATGACTAAGGCAATACCCTAGGTGATGTGTTTTGTGTTGCAGACTTAAAGATTCAATATCATGATTTATTAAGTTGGGACCTAGCTTTACTAGTCGTACAACCTTAGAGGATATGGGTAGAATTCTAAGTTGGGTAGCGACTGCAATGTTCACCTGAGAGAAGCCGTTAGACTGTAATCAAGTGAGAGTAGACATAGAGAACCCTGCCATAATTTAAATTTCGAGGACGAAATTTTATAAGTTGGGTAGATTGTAAGCCCCTGATTTTTCAAAAACACTAAAATTGGGATTTTCACAATTTTTTGGAATTTTCTGGAAATTTTCTGTAATTAAAATCAGGGTTTTGAATTATTACAAAAATTTTAATTGATAATAAATAACATTAAAATATTATGAAAACATTATTTTTGGGTGTAAAATGAAAAATTGGACTTAGGGTAATTTTTCTGGATTTTTCTAGGCCTCAGACCAATTTTTAAATACCTCAAAACCATTTTAATTAATTAATTAATTAATTAAACTAATTATATTTATTATTAATTATTATTATTATTTATTATTTATTTTTTTTATTTTTTTTTTATTTCATTTCTGGGCCGGCCCGGCCCAGTGGGCCGAAGCCCAGCCCAGCCCGGTCCCCCGCCCTATCGGGTCGGGTCGGGTCAGCCAACCCGACCCGCCCGCAACCCCCGACCCGGTCACCGCTGCCCTCCCCACGACCTCCGCGTGGCCGCGATTCCCGCCGCCTCCGGCGGCCAGTCACCCCTCGACCTCCCCCTCTTCCGCTCCACCACCAGCCCCCCCGCACCGGCCGCCACGACCTCCGGCCCCTCCGCCATGCCCGGTGCCACCCTCTCCCTCACTCTCCCTATATAACCTAGCCCCGACGACCACGACGAACCTCGCCGCCACCCACCGCCTAGCGCCGCCGCCGTCCCCTCCTCGCCGTTGACCCGTCAGCGCCTCCTCCTCCCGTCTCCGCCCTCCGGAGCCCCGCCAGCGGCCGTCTTCTCCCTCGACAGCAGCAGCAGCACAGCAGCCAGCCGCAGTGGAAGCCGCGCCGCCCCTCGGCGAACCGTCCCCCGCCCTCGCCGACGCCTCTCCGGCCGCCCTCCGCCGTGTGCCGCCGGAAATCCGACGAAACCCTAACCCTAGCCCTAATTCCCTTCGCGTGTCCGACACGAGTCGGACACGGTTCGACCCTGTTTTCGGGTCCCCTTCAGGTACGTGTAACTTTCGCCTCGTAGCTCTGTTTCCAATTCCGCAAATTGCGTTGTGAAGCCTGTATGACCCTCTCGGTGTCCGGACAAACTGTTCGGGACATCGCGTCCTGTGGTGATCGCACACCGCGATCCAAAAACAGGAAAAACCAGACCCTGTTTCACCCCCGGAACTGAGTACGCCCCGCCAAACGGGACGACTTGGTCGCGTGCGGTCTTCACAGATACGTACGCACCGTCGATACGGATGTGTGAGACTTCGCGGAAGCTGATTCGGGTGTGCGTGCACACCGGAATCAACGCGTATCCGCGGACATCGTCCCGTATCCGCTTTTTCTGCAATTTGATCTAACTTTGTGTACACACGTCGGATCGAGACGAAACTTGCGCCATCGGACTCGTAGCGATACGCTGGTCCTGTGGGTCAAGTTTGGTTCGATTCTGAGAACGTTGACGAAATCGCGTGTCGTGGGCCCCACAGGCCCCGCTCGACGGGCGATTTTGTGTTCGGCTCATCGGAATCCAAATCTGGAAGTTCCGTTGGGTTCGTATCAGCGTTCCTGACCTGTTGACACTAAGTTTGGTGAATTTGGAGACCTTTGACCCGGACACGTTTTTCGGTGCAAAGCGGGCCCACCGGCGGACCCCGTTTTGGCCCGAAACTGCCGTTTTTGCCCTTGTCTCCAAATTGGACCCAAGGACAGGCGTTTCTAGCTATTTGATATCTTTTGAGAGTGATGGTAATATCTATTTCAGCTTTTGGACTCATCTCTGGACTTTTCCCCCAAGAACTAATTTAATCAGATCCAAACAACAGGCAAGTACCTGCACTTCAAGTTAATCTTTATATACTGTGATAATTAATCCCCTGCTATACATGTACCCTTGATGTTTACACCTAGTGTTAGAAATATTGAATTTCATGTCTTGAATATTGGTAGTTCCTGTCTTGTTTTTCATGTCGGGTGGGAGAATACCTAGAAGGCATGTAGTTTACCCTTTCCCCTGGATTGTCTAATAGCTGTTGGTACACGACTGTCCATCAGCCGGATCTCGATTGTATTGTCTAATAGCCGTTTATGACGGCCGGATTAGCCTTATAAACCCCTACATGCCAACTAAGTATTCTAAAAACAAACACAAGTTCACATAGATAGTTCTGGTCATGTTATATTTCTTGCTGGCTATTGTAGTTCATTTCCTGTTCCATTTAATTCTGTTTCTCATATTCCTGTTTACAGCTAACTCTGAGATAATAATGTTCTGCTAATGCTGTTTCTCAACATGATATCCAATATTTAATTGTCATAAAATATTTAGTTTAATCTTGTCGTGCACTGTGTACTTTGCTCCTTTCCTGACTGGATCTGTTGTTTAGGCGATGATGAGAACCTTGCCCCCACCTATTATGGCCCCTATGAGGCAGCAGGTGATACAGTTGCAGAGCCAGTTCCCGCACAGGAAGCTACTCCTGCTGAGTAGTTAGCAGCAGTTATCTTAGTTTTGCTCTTTATCTTATTTAATCGGGTTTGTCCCTGATTTCATTTTGGAATTCCTGTACTAAACATTTGAATTTGTTGTCACATTTAATTCAGTTGCAATCTTAAGTTTCATTTCTCATTATTATCTTGCCTATGTTATTTGTGAATGAGCTAGTTAGTAAATCTGGATTTGACCTAGACAGCGTACTACCGCCGATTCTGCGGCGTAGGCTGGACGTACCCATGCACTCGTGCCCGAATTTCCGGGTGCAGGTCGTGACAGCATTAATTATTAATTAATTAATACGGTGACCCGTATCACCAAAAAACCAGGCCCAGCCCCTTCCCAGGCTCACCCCCACCTCCTCAGGGCTCTTACACAATGATTTCCCTCAGTTCTGTATATTTTAGCATTTTCAGGAATCGGGTGTTTTTCTCAGACAATCGCGTAATTGTGCAATTTTCCAAAATTGGACATTTATGCAATTTATGAAATTACAGGGTTTATTATACAAATTTCCAGTGTGAGGTGTCAACCTCCTATTGGAGGGTGAACCTACACCGTCCATTTGGAAGTGGGCCCCACCCCAAAATATCTACAAAAATATCTAAAAAAATATCTAGATATTTAATTGTGAATTTACCTAATTACCCCTAACTAATTTCTATAAAAATCCAAAAATCCCTAACCCTAACCCTAGCCGTCAGCCGCCCCCACTTTCCCTGACCTAGCCGCCTCCCCCGCGGCGAGCCGACCCCCCGCCGGAGAGCTCCGCCTGTCCCTTCCCGACCTCCACCTCCCTCCTTCCTGATCTCCCCTCGCCGGATTCCCCCTTCGACCTTGACTCCGCCCTTCCTCCCCCCCCGTCGATTACCACCGCCGCCGCCACCCCCATCACCGCCAACACCACCATCATCATCATCACCACCGACTCCACCCCCTGAGCTCCGCCCGCCATCTTCCCGAGCAGCCTCGCCACCGCACCCGACCTCCCCAAGACCCTTCCGCCCGAGCCTGACCGCCATAGCAGCCCTCCTCTCTTCTCCTTCCCCGACTCTCCCCGCTCCACCGTCGTCGTCCTCGACAACCCCCTCGCCTTCGTCCCTGACTACCACCACCTCTCTACCCTAAGCCCCGAGCCCCGCCATCACTCCCGGCCGCCCTCTCCTCACCGCCTCCGCCCATCCCCCGCCCTCTCCCCAACCCGACAGAGCCCTAGCCACCCCGAGCCCCCATCTCCCCTCTTCTTCCTTCCCCGACTCCACCTCACCCTCAGTCCGAGCTCGACCTCGCAGCCCTCGTCGACTCCCAACCGCCTCGCCGTGCCCTGCCCGACCGCCCTGCTGATCGACGAGCTCCGCCTGAGCACCTCCGGCAAAGCCCCCAACAGCAGAAACCCTAACCCTAGAACGGACACAGCCCGGACACAGCAACCAGACACCGTGTCGCGTCGACTCACCGACACGAGAATTTATTCTACGGAGCCCTGTTCAGGTAACCCGTTCTCTCTCCTCGTTGTTCCATTTTCCATTCCGTCAGTTGTGACACATAGGCTATGTAACCCTCTCGATGCCCGTACAACCCGCTCGGTGCATCGCGTCCTGTGACCGCGATCCAAAAACAGAAAAAATAATGCCCCAGTTTCACCCGGAACTGAGTACGCCCCGCCAAACGGGACGACTTGGTCACACGCAATCTTTACCGAAACGTGCGCGCCGTTGATACGGATGTGCGGGATTTCGCAGAAGTTGATTTGGATGTGCGTGCACACCGGAATCAACGCGTATCCGCCGACAACGTCCCGTATTCGCCTATTCTGGAATATGCTGTAACTTTGTGTACACACGTCAGATCGAAACAAAACTTACACCATCAGACTCGTAGCAATACGCTGGTCCTGTGACCCAAGTTTGGTTCGATTCTGAGAACATTGACAAAATCTCGTATCGTAGGCCCCACATCTCTACTTGACGGGCGATTTTGTGATCGGCTCATCGGAATCCAGTTCTGGACATTCCGTTGGGTTTGTATCAATATTCTGGACCTGTTGACACTAAGTTTGACAAATTTGGGGAACATTGTCTCTGACACGTTTTTTGGTGCAAGACAGGCCCACTTGTGGATCCCGTGTTGACCAGAAACTGTATTTTTGCCCCTGTGTCCAAATTGGACGAAAGGGTAGTGTTTTCTAGCTATTTCACTTATTCTGGAAATGTTGGTGATGTTAATTTCAGCATCCGGAGACGTTTATTCTAAGGCCATAGTTTCTGGCTTTTGGCATTTGACATCTAGACGTTATATTTTGCAGCTCTCTTGCCAGGCAAGTATACCTTGCCTTGTTGTACTGTTTAAATTCAGTTATTGTTAGTTACATGTTTATTTATTTTAAAATTATATAAATGTGTGAGTCCGAGAAAACTCGGGTGTAGTCAACGAAGGCGTTGACATTAGGATTTGTATCTGACCTAGTGTCTAGTAGACCCACCTAAAGTTGTGGAGTTATTGGTATGACTTTTCAGGCCTTGACACATATTATTACACGTCACAGAGTGAGTTCATGTAGGGACGCGTGCCTCATGCGTGACTGGCCATCAGTATGAGCAATACGTGTAACGATATTTAGCTTAGTTGTTTATTTCTATAGAGACTTGCATCATAGTACCAGATGTCCACGTCGTATTCATGACTTGTACATCTACATTGGGCGAAGAAGACAACTAGTAGGCGTATGGGACACCCCCCTCCTTGTATGTTATACCTTCGGATACCATGCTCCTCGGAGATGGCCGATTGCAGAGCTACCCATGTGTCTGGGGGCATATGACACATATACTAGCCAGTCATGACGATTGGTGAATTAAGTCAGTATATGTCTAGCCTACACTTTCCCATACGGGCTATAAGGTCTTTAAATTTTATTCACTTAGATGGTTAGCTCCCCTCATTTATTTATTCAGTATTTACATTATGGCATGCTTTTATGTATCTTGTTATTTTCCTCTGAGGACCTGGTCCCTTTTCAGGTATAGATGTTTATGAGTATTCACGGGAGCGCAGATCCGGACATGCTACTTATATTTCGAGGAGGTCTTCTCTTCGAGCCTCGTGATGGTTAGATGTTGTATTTATATGGGGTTTATCTTGTTCATTTTATATTCTATTTCGGCAGTAGATTTGTTTCCATCCGACTATCATTTTCTAGATACTTTATATTGAGATCTAGTTACATGGTTATTGGTTATTCATGTATATTTGATTTCTATGGATAAGATTTAGTTATTATCCTGTGACTTGTGATTAGTTTTACCACTTGTGAATTATTGTTTATTATACAGTGTACGCATGTATTATGGTTTCCATATATTGGAGTTGCCATATATACAGGCGGCTAGCATGCTTACGTGTCCTAGTCCTACGTATTTTGGGACTGGGGCATGACAAGAAGTAATTTAGTAAATTATATAATATGCATAAATTAGATAATTGATATTAAAACCAAATATACTTTTACCTTGAAGTGCGCAAACCAGTTCGTATTTCTCTCGTCCGGAGTATCAGAGTAGTTAATCCAAGGGCCACCATAAGTGTACCTCAAAAAGTGGCCCATGCGTCTCTGTACCGATGATGGATGATATCTATACATAGTATGATGATAAACCAACTAATTGACTTACTTTATACCATTGGCATAAATCTACGTTCTCGTCTCGTCCGAAGGTGCGCATGGAGGATCTTGCTGATACGGAGACGACGTCGGCTCAACCTCCGCCATCTGCTCATCTATCTCCATGGTTCTGTCAGTAGGAGAAACGTTGGACGAGGGAGTAATCTCAGGCCTGGAACTACTCGTCTTAGGAGTGTTGTCACGTAACATCGTTGCAGTCGGAGATGTGGCTGATCGATATACTTGAGTATTTGGCAACGAGGATCCAGAACCAATAGGCTGTACCGGAGGAGCACTCCGTCTACCTCGGGACCTGCCGAACACTCCGTGTCTTCCTGTCATACCTGATAACAACATATGATGATAGAACAAATTGATACTAGCCTACCATCAAATTATACTATCCAAATTTCTAATTATGCAACAAAATTTTCATAATAACTAAATTTTCTAATTATGCAATCAAAATTGGGCGTATCATATAATATTCATTTCAAATAGGCTGTCATATTTTTTGTCACCATACACAAACTCTATTTTCAAACATACACTCTATGTTAGAGTCAGTTTGTCCGTGTCAGTATCAAGATAATTAGGGTGTGTGTCCATGTCAATTTTAGTAAGGGTCGTGTCAGGATATTAAGGGTTAGGGTTTACTTGACCGAGGAGGGGCTTGACTGACTAGAGAGTCGACGGAGGGTGGGGGGCATCGAAGGCGGTGGGGAGCCGGAGCATGAGAAGATGAGGAAAGGAGCACGGGGTCGCAAGAAGGGAGGAGTCGCACGATGGTATATGGTTGTGTGATGATGATGTTGATGATGGCTGGAGGGAAGGAGCACGGGGTCGCTGGAGAGGAGGACGGGGTTGCCGGAGAGGAGGACGGGGGTAGCCGGAGAGGAACACGGGGCCGCACGATCGAGTCGTCGAAGGGAAGGGAGAGTTTGTCAGGGGGGATGGGGCATGGCGAGGGGGAGAGTCGCCGAAGAGGAGGATGGAGTCGTCGGAGAGGAGCACGGGGGTGCGTGAGGTTGAGTCGCCGGAGGGAATGGATAGTTCGTTAGGGAGGAGTTTAAGAAAATTTGGGAATCAATGGGGGGAATGAAATCTAAACTATGAAAATATTTTAGCAACGTCCCAATCTGACGCCACTAAACGTCACAATAAAAAAATTAGCGATGTGTCCTATATCACTAAACGTCACTATTTTTGAAATAGATTAGCGACGCATGATGCGTCGCTAAACCTCACAGGAAATTAAAATTAGTGTCGTATGGAATTTGCTAAACATCGCTATTTTTTCAATAAAGTAGCAACGTATTATTACTCACCAAATATCGCTATTTTTAAAATAAATTAGCGACATGTATTAAATGACGTCACTAAACGTCACTGTTTACAAAAATAGCGACTCCTAGCATCGTCTATTCCCTCAATACTGAAAATAGTCGCCGAATGTCGTTAAATGTCGCTGTTTGTGATGTATTGTGACATCTTTTTATGGAGTCGCTAAATTTATAAAAATTAGCGACATTTTTTGTGACCGCTAATAACGTCACTAATTGGCCGAATTTTGGTAGTATAAAATTTTTCTGATCCGGATGATGATGGGTCTACGATAAAAGAATGGTGCGTCTAATACGGACCACTTGAGTGAGTTACAGGGTGTGGTTGACCAGCTATCCTCAATGGGAGTCAAGTTCGACAATGAGGTTTAGGGACTTTGGTTGTTGTGTACATTGTCAGACTCATGGGAAACCATATGAGTGTCTATGACCACTTCTGCTCTGGAAGGCATGGTCAATATGAAGTTTGCCAAGAGCGGAGTGCTAAGTAAAAAGATGCGGAGTCATTCTCAAGGAAATTCATCCACATCCCACTCAGAGGTGATGGTTTCAGAGAGTCGCGGAAGGGGCAAAAGAAGGGGTCTAGGCGGTGACAAAGACAAGAGCAGGGGCAAGTCCAAGGGTCAGTACGAGGACTCAAAATATCACTGTGGCAAGAAAGGCCAAATCAAGTGGAACTGTTTTGCTTGAAAGAAAGAGAATAAGGGCGACAGGGGAAACAAAGTGAGAACACTACAGCGGCGGCCTTAGCACATTGAGGTAATATGATCGTCGTAGGTGATGAGATAGTTATGAACCTCGCCTGCGATGACAACTCTTGGTTGATAGATTCAGGTGCTTTAGATCCCGTATCTCACAACGGGATACTATTTGCCCCTTATACAACAGGCGACTGTGGAGTGTTAAAGATGGACAACGGAGATATGTTGAAAGTTGTTGCTAGGCTATTGGAGATATGCATTTAAGGACGAAGACGGATGGAGTTCTTCATCATGTCCCTGATATTCGTTTCAATTTGGTACCGGTTAGAAGGTTAGATAACGAGGGTTTCTTCAATCCCTTTAGAAACAGTCAGTGGAAGCTTTCCAGAGGTTTGATGGTGATTACGAGAGGAAGCAAGAGGTCCAGACTCTATTATATGGAAGGGAGTGCACATTGGGCACAAGAGATGAATGCAACTACTGATGCACCTTTTGAGTTATGGCACAAGCGACTCAGCCATATCAGTGAGAAGGGAATGAGCTACTTGGTGAACAGGAAGGTGATTCCATAGCTCAAGTCTACAAAGTTAGAGAGATGCATGCACTATTTTGCGGGGAAGAAAATATGGTGTCTTTCCAAAGTCACTCGTCGAGGAAGCCGGCATTGCTCCAGTTGATTCACTCAAATATTTGCGGTCCTATAAAGGTAAAATCTATTGGTGGTACTTCTTATTTTGTAATTTGTATTAATAACTATTACAGGAAGGTTTGGATGTATGTCTTAAAGACCAAGGATCAGGTGATGCCCACATTCAAAGAGTTTTAGGCCTCTGTTGAAAGAGAGACAGGCAAGAAGTTACTATATGTTCTATCCGACAATGACGACGAGTATATTATCCCCTTTGATGCTTATTGTAGAGAGTCAGGGATACGACACTAGAAGACTCCGCCAAAGACACTGCAGTTCAACGGTGTAGCAGAGCGTATAAACATGACGCTGATGGAGGGGGTACGATGTTTGCTGTCAGAAATAAACTTTTCAGGCAGCTATTGGGGTGAGAAACTTTACACAGCTGCTTGTATTATTAATTTATCTCTTAGTGCTTATTTGCAGGGTGATGTGCCTGACAAAGTATGGTATAAAAAAGAGTCATCATACAATCACCTGCGCGTGTTTGGATGCAAGGCCTTCGTGCATGTACCAAAGGATGAGGGATCCAAACTTGAGCCAAAGATGATACAATACATCTTTGTCGGCTATTGCCGAGATGAGTTTGGCTATAGACTCTATGATCCAGTGGGAAGAAAGCTCTACAGAAGCAGTCACGTGGTGTTCGTCAAGGATTAAACCATGACCAACACTGAGAATTCTGAGATGCCTTCTGATGTCGAGGAATTGCCCGAGTTAGAATTATTTTGCTTCGAGCATTTTCCAAAGGATATTATAGAGGATCCAGTTATAGGAGAGCTAGTACATGGATTTTCTTCCAACCTTGATCATCAGTCTGCTGATGGTGGTCAGGGTGACCATCAGGAGGATGAGCATACCGATGAGATAGTTCCTGAAAGGGAGGAGGCTGTTGATATACAGCTAGCACCAGTGGTTCCATTGAGAAAGAGCGATAAGAGCGTTGACCATCTATGAGATACTCACCGGGTGAGTATGTGCTACTAACTGACAGGAGAGAGCCCAAAAGTTTTGTAGAGGCTATGGAAGACGAACACAGGCATGAGTAGATAGAAGCTATGTAGGAGGAGATGAGTTTCTTATAGGCCAACTCCACTTATGAGCTGGTACGGTTGCCAAAGGAAAAGAAGGCTTTAAAGAATCGATGAGTGTTTAGAATGAAGCAGACAGATGATGCTACTTGCCCTCGATACAAAATATGGCTCATATTTAAAGTCTACGGTCTACGAAAAGGCATAGATTATGATAAAAACTTTTTACTAGTCGTCAAGCAGTCATTTATTCGAGTCGTGCTAGCATTGGCATCCAGTTTTGACTTGGAGGTCGAATAGATGTACATGAAGATGATATTCCTCCATGGTAATCTTGAGGAGGAGTTGTACATGGAGCAGCTAGAGGGATTATGTGAGAAGGGCAAGTCATAATTTGTTTGTCGGTTGAGAAAGAGCTTGTATGGTCGGAAGCAGGCTCCGAGGCAGTGGTTCAGGAAGTTTGAGTCATTTATGGGGGACCATGTTTATGCACTAACGATATCGGACCATTATGTATTTGTAAGATACTTTTCCGAGGATGATTTCATTATTTTAATGCTCTATGTTGATGATATGCTACTGGTGGATCAAAATACCACTAGGATAGCAGAGTTGAAGTACCAACTGGGCGCGACCTTCTCTATGAAGAATTTGGGTGCAGGAAAGACTATTCTTGGGATGTAGATCAGTCCTGTTACACTTGTCCCAAATAAAGTACATTCATCGGGTACTTCAGCATTTCGGGATGGATTGATCGAAGAAAGTGAGTAACCCCCTTATGGCTGACTTTAAGTTCACTGACGAGTAGTGTCCATCTACCGAGGATGATAAGAAAGTTATGGAGTGGGTTCTATATTTCTCAGTTGTGTGAAGTCTCATAAATGCTATGGTGTGTACGAGGCCAGACATTGCTCACACAGTTGGCACAGTTAGCATGTATCTTTTCAATCCTGGAAGGGTACATTAAAGTGTGGTTAAGTGGATTCTACGATACCATCATGGCATTGCCGATTGTGATAATGTTTGCTTATGGAACAATATCGTGGAAGTTACGATTGCAGAAGTGTGTTGCCTTATCGACGACAGAGGTAGAGTATATTGCGGTGACGGAGGCTTGCAAGGAGTTGCTGTGGATGAAGAAGTTGTTGCAGGAAATAGGGTTAAAGCAAGAGCAGTACACTTTTCTTTGCGATAGCCAGAGTACAATTCACCTTGTAAAGAATCAGATATTTCATAGATGGTCCAAACACATTGATACCCGATATCATTGGATACGGGATGTAGTTGAAAAGAAGGAAGCAATGCTTGACAATGTTCATACAAATGACAACGCAGCAGACATGTTCACAAAGATTCTTCTAAGAAAAAGTTTGAGTACTGCAGGCGGATCATCAGAATGACGATCCCCTCCAAATAGTTCTGATGAGGGAGATTTGTTGGAGTGGGTGGGATTCCCAACCTATGTGAAGAACACCCCAGAGTGCGACGAGCGTCATCTGTGTGTTAGAGAAGTTCAAGGAGGCGACGATGGCCATTTGAGAAGTCAAAAAATCTCGGGAGAAGCGAAGAGGGGCTGCTGGAAGTAGGCTTACCAAGTTCGGACCGAACTCGGTCCCCTAGGTCGAGTTCGGGACGAACTCGGTTTGGGTGTTCCAGAACCTGTTTTTTATTTTACTCGCAAACACCGAATCTAGCAGAGTTCGATCCTAGTTCGGTGTCGGCGGGCTGAAGTAAAATTTTGGATATTTTATACACCGTTGGATCGTATCCTACGGTCCAAATTTATTGTGGAATTGGGGAGTATATAATAGGGTTTTCCTAAACCTAATGCCATAACAACAAGGGAGAAAAGGAGGCAAGCGTGCCATTGCAACTTTGGAGAGAAGAAAGAAGGATTGGAGGCCGTTTCAGAGAAGGAGATCAATTTAGGATATTTTTTGTTCGTCTTCTATCTTCTTGGTTCTAATCTATTTTATGTTCTAGTGAGTTATGGTGATTCATTTGGATCGATAATGAACTTGTAGATGGTGTAATCTGTTTATTCCATTAGTGGAGGTTCTTCAGGGTTTGACTCCGATCGTCCCGTAGTTTTTTTTATCTGAATTTTTTACATAAAATTTTTTATCTGCAATTTGTGTTTGGCGTTTTTGATTTACGTACTTTTACTTGATTCTCTCGTGGGCTCTCTGGTTTGGGGGAATGGTTTCCTCGTTTCGTTCCCAAAGGGATGCACCACCACCACCACCATCACCCCCACCCCCCGTCAACCTGTACACAAGTATTGCTGCTCGACCGGCGACCCACGACAATGCCCATCATACTTGATGACTCATAACCGTTGAAGATGGATCGAGAAGAAAGGTTGTTGGTTGTCATAAGCGAAGGTTTACTTCCTCGTACGGAGAAGAAAGGATTGGTTTGTGATTGGTAA
Organism: Iris macrosiphon; assembly: GCA_036927795.1. Lineage (NCBI taxonomy): Eukaryota > Viridiplantae > Streptophyta > Magnoliopsida > Asparagales > Iridaceae > Iris > Iris macrosiphon. Next base: position 130,313,956 of record JAYESA010000006.1, on the reverse strand, counting down.
CTCGACAACACCTTGAACCGCCGATCTGCTCGTGCTCGAACACGCACAATGGAGGATAACCATGGCATGCTCGTCGTGCGCTGGCTGTCGACACGGTAGCCGGAGTCAGCAAAAAATTTGACGTTGCATGCTACACCCGACAACCTCATGGGAGATGAAGTTTGGTAATCCACTGGCGGCTATGGTTTTGTTTATGGAATGGAAGGGAACTTGACCATATATAGATGGGAGTGTGACTGTACGAGAGGTTGAGTCTTGGTGTTAGATGGAAGGTGACATGGTCATACGCGGCTGCACTTGCAGTCGGCAGGGTATGACACAGAGCACGCGCAAGGAGAAGAAAGAGGTACAATTTTAATTATCGGGTCATCTTGGGTTCAAGTGCACGGGTCCAAATTTAGCACTGACCCAGCCGATCTACTATTAACTGACTAAAGGGTTTTTTGCGTCCCATACACTATGAACAGAATGTCCGAGCCCTCAGTTGGGCTAGAGCAAAAAAGAAAAACTAAAGAAAAATAAAAATAAAAATAAAAATAAAAATAGAAGAGAGTTGTATTTGGTGGGATGGATGGGAATTTAGTCGGGGGTTATTTTAATTGGGCTGGACAAGAAATTATTATATGGGATAATAATCTTTAAGAGTGGAAAGAAAGAAGGAAAGAGAGAAAAGTCAACGAAGTGCAAATGGGCTGAATTATGTATAAAAAAATGTTGATTATGAGTGGGGTTTAATTACGAGAAATGAAGAGGAAAGTAATGGGCGGGGCTGGAAGTTAGACTGTTTGATGGAAAATAATCATAATACATAGCATATAACTATATACCTGAACATAGTTACAAGTATAGAAATCTTCTAATAAATATATATTCAATAATTCTAGACAAACAAAATTGAAAATAAGTAATGAAATGTAAAATTAGATGATCCCTAAAACAAATACTAATCAGCTACGGAAAAAAATTAATACCAGGGGGGTTTACATGCTTCAATATTAAATTGTATGAGGATCACATGTCTGATAGCAAAGAGAAAGTTGTTGTCATTGTTTAGGATGTCTTCACCCATGGTCGACTTCTCAAGGAGGTCAATCATACAATTATTGTATTGATTCCTAAGAAAGAAGGAACCATTTTTCTGAAAGATTTTAGGCTTATTACTTGCTACAATTTCTTGTACAAGATCATCACCTGTATAATGTGCAACATGATGCAAAGCATTATGCAAGGTCTCATTTGTCCGAATCAGACGATTTTCATCAAAGGTAAAACGATTGCAAAAAACTATTTTCTTGTCCCTGAGCTAGTGAGAGATTTTAACCAAAAAGAGGTCATTAATTCTACATTAAGTTTGATCTTCGTAAAGCTTACGATAGTTTCAACCATGAGTTTGTATGTCACATTATGCAAGGTATGGACTTCTCTTAATAGTAGGTTGAAAGGGTTCATGAACATATTTCTTTTCCCTCTTTCTCTGCGTTGGTTAAGGGGCAACCTCAGGGATTTTTAGTAGTAACCGGAGGCTTAGGCAAGGGGATCCCTTATCTCCCTACCTCCTCACCATTGTTATAAAAAATTTCGTCTGCCTTATGGACCGTACTGTCAACCGGAAAGGTATCGCTCCACTGTTCAAAAGAACATCTACTGTTCCGCACCTTATATATGTTGATGACATGCTTCTCTTCATGGAACCTAAACAAAGAAGCATACTGGTCTTTACGTAGCTTATAATTGATTTTGGAGCGTGGACCAGTTTCTAACTAAACTACAATAAAAGTAAGGTCTACTTCAACCGAACTTGCCCCCAGTAGGAGAATTATATTTCTTTTCTTAACATTGTTGCAAATTAGCTTCCTTTCAAATATTTGGGCTTGTCATTGTCCATCAACTATACCAATGATGCCGACTGCCATGGCCTTATTTATTATGTCCAAAAAAACCTTAAAGGGTGGTAGTCTCAAATACTTTTGCTTAATGGGAGGGTTGAACTTGTATGGGTTGTGATTGTTGGAACAAGCATGTCACGGTCAACTTAATTTTGACAATCGACAAAACCCTTATTCGATATATACAAGTACAAACTGAAGACTTCTACATTCAAGATTACGATACTACAACAGTATAAGATTGACAAAGACTGCAACAGAAGAATTTGTTATTTCATTCTGGTCTATGTATTTGAATTTTCTTTTGAGTATAGGAATATGTATATCTAGTCACACTAGCATTAGAAAGTTCAAACATATACCTGATTCAAACCCAACATTCAAGCCACAAAACCAAGTCCATAAAATAACCCTAAAACCTAGTCAAGATGGGCTAAATTGTTCTGATATGGAGAGAAAGAGTTTAGACCGAACTCAGGCCGAACTCGGACAGAACTTGGGCCAAACTCGGTCCCCCAGGATCTAGTCTTCCAGGATTATCTCGGTCATCCACAAGATTATGGTGCAATATTTCAATTTATGAATTTTGGGCACTGAACTCGGTTCAAAAATCCTATAAATAGAGATAAAATTCTATCATTCCAAATCACTCAATTTTATTCAATCATCTATTCTCTTTCATATTCTTTATCCGAGTTACAAACGTCCCATTCCTAATAGCAACTCCCATAGCCTTCTAGTGCGAAGTGTGATCTCGGCTAGAAGTCTCGAAGAGTTGTAAAAGCTTGAAAATCAAATTTTTTTTCAAGTGTTTGAAGTTGGTGAGTACTTAGGAATAAAGCTCATGGTTGCAAGAAGTCGGCAAGCCTTCGGATCAAAGCTTGTGGTTGTAAGCTATTTCACTAATAGTGGATTAACATCGAGCAGAGTTCTCGAGACATGATTAGTCCTCCACGAGAGAAACCAATATACATCGCTGTGTTAGCGTTTATGAATTCTTACTTTACGTTTACTTCTGCTTAGTTATTCTAGACTCATTGCATATTTTTATACTTATCCACATATATTTTTAAAGTTGGTAATTGCCTTAAGTTTTAATTAGATTATTGTCACATAATCTATTCACCCCCTCTAGAGTTGCCCCTCAATTGGTATCAGAGCAGGGACTCCTAATCGGAATTAACATCCTTGAGTAGATCCATGGCAACCACTAGATCCATTTACACCAACAATGGTGAAGGCCAGCCCACAAATATGCCACCCCTATTTGATGGTACCAACTACACATATTGGAAAACACTTATGAGTTTCTATTTGAAGTCTCTTGATTTTAATTTATGGACATTTGTTATAGATGGATAAAAATATCCTGTTAGAATAGTTGTTGATGGTAATGTTGTATAAAATTCCACTGATAAATATACTGATATAAAAAAGAAGCAATCTAGTCTTGATGCTATAGCTATTAATGCATTATTTTGTGTTGTAGATAGGACTGAATTCAACAGAGTATCCACCTGTACCACTTCACATGAGGTTTGAAAACTTCTTGAGGTAACTCATGCAACATAAGTGAAGGAATTAAAGATCAATTGATTGACATAAGAATATGAGACATTCAAGATAAATCAAAATAAGACTATTACACAATTGTTCACAAGTTTTTTTGATATTGTTAATCCTCTATCTTTTCTTGAAAATGAGTACAACAATCATGAAAAGATCTGCAAGGTTCTTCGGAGACTCACCAAGAATTGGAACCTTAAAGCGACGACAATCATAGAAGGAAACGATCTTACCATAAAATCTATTGAGACACGCATGGGTAAGCTAATGACAAATGAGTTGGATATCAAAAACTCTGAGGAATCAGCTCTAAAAGAGAAGACAATCCGCCTTCAAAGCTCATCACATGAAAGTCCAAGAAGATAAAACTAAAGACGCGGAATCAAATGATAAGGATTCGGCCCTTATATCCAAGAACTTAAGGAAATTCTTGAGGTTTGAGAAATCAAACCAAAAGAAGGAGTACAACAAAGAAGAACATGTATGCTACAACTGCAAGAAACCTGGCCACATCAAGAAAGACTGTCCTACAACTAGAAAGGGAAGTTGCTATAAACATTCAAGCAAGAGAAAGACTTCATCACAAAATTATACAAACACAAGCATATGGTGCAAAAGCGAAGTAAACAATTCTAAAGAAGAATATAACCATCGCAATACTGCAAATGTATGCCTAATGGCATTAACAGACAAGGTAGACCAACCTACGCATGCTAAAAGCAAATAGATTCTCGATAGCGGGTGCTCACGACATATGACATGTGACGCTACTCTTTTTGCAACACTATCAATGAAGAATGAATGATACATCTCCTTCAAAAATAATCTTAAAGGCCACATTATCGATAACTGTGATATCGGCAAATATCATTTTCCTATAATTAAAAATATATATGTTATAACGAAATTGAAACATAACCTTATGAGTATTAGTCATCTAATTGACAATGGTTATGAAGTCAATTTTATTAAAGATAAATGTCTTATTAATGATGTATCCAGTAAAAAAAACTATATATGAAGGAGTTAGGCAAGATAATATATATGTCTATTATATGTCGGAATGTACTAACCATGTAGGAAGATGTCATCTTGCTAAAAAGATGAGAGGTGGTTATGACACATGCGACTAGGACACGCAACATGGATATCATCTCAAGACTCTAAAAAAGGAAGCTGGTAAGAGGATTATGAGAGATCACCTTCAAGAAAGACATGGTATGTGCAAAATATGAGAAAAATAAACAAACAAACAAAGTCTTTATTTAAATTTATCAACGATGCATGTACTTCGAGACCTTCATAGCTGCTTCATATAGATTTATTTGGACCAAGTAGAGTCGCCAGTCTTGGTGAAAAACTTTACACTTTTGTTATTGTTATTGATTTTTCTAGATATACTTGGTTTTCTTTTTATCAAATAAAAATGATACACTTTCTGAATTTGAAATATTTTGCAAAAAGGTTCAAAACGAAAAAGGTTTTATGATTACTCGAATTCGAAGTGATCAAGGAGGCAAATTCAAAATTCCATATTTAAAAAAAAATTATGATTCAAATAGTTTTTATCATAAGTTTTCTTGCCCTAGAACTCCTCAATAAAATGGCATTGTGGAGCAGAAGAATAGAACTCTTGGCGATATGGGCTAGATCCTTGTTAAATTAATTCAACCTTCCAAAATATTTTTGGGCAGAAGTTGTAAATATAGCATGCCATATTTTGAATAGGGTTTTGATTCGACCTATATCGAAAGACTCCCTATGAACTTTGGTTTGGTAGAACTTCTATACTATCCTATTTTAAAGTTTTTGGATGTCGTTGTTTTATCTTAAACACCAAGGATAACTTGGGTAAGTTTGATGCTAAAGCCGACGAATGTATTTTTCTTGGTTATGCTACTAAAGTAAAGGTTTTAGAGTTTTCAATAAATGTTCATTATCTGTTGAAGAATCTATTAACGTTACTTTTGATGAGTTTAACAGTCATGTACCAAGTGACAGTGATGATGAAGATGTCAGAAAAATATTCAACAATGAACCAGCCCCTGATGATACATCAACTGGTACAAGTACTTAGAAAGCTTTCCTAAAAGGTTGCACTTTAAAACTAATAATCCAAAAGAGCTGATCATAGGTGATGCACCAAAGGAAGTTATAAGTCATTCTGCTAAAAGAAATATTATTGCAAATGTAGCTTTCATTTCTCAAATAGAACCTAAGAATGTTAATAAAGCTTTTACTGATAAATTTTAGATTTATGCTAGGCAAGAGGAATTAAACCAATTCGAAAGAAATCAAGTTTGCAAACTTGTTCCTAGACATAATAATTTTTTGAAAGTTGGTACCAAATGGGTATTCAAAATAAACTTAGTAATGATGGATAAGTCATACGTAATAAAGCATGACTCGTAGCTCAAGGTTATAGCCAAAAAGAAGACATTGACTATGATGAGACCTATGCTCCCATTGCGAGACTAGAATCCATTCGCATACTTTGTGTTTTTTCAAATTTTTATAATTTTAAATTATTTCAAATGGATGTCAAAAGTATTTTTCTAAACGGTTTTATAAAAGAAGAAGTTTTTGTTGAACAACCCCCTGATTTTGAAGATTTTAAATTTCATAATCACGTTTTCAAGTTAAAGAAAGCACTGTATGGACTTAAACAAGCCCTGCATATTTTGTATGAGCACCTTAGTTCTTTTCTACTAGGAAAAAGTTTTTCAAAAGGAAAAGTTGACACAACTCTTTTTATAAAAGCACATGATAATGTTTGCCATAAATAAATATTTATACGAAACTTTGTGTTACAAACTATTAAGGAAAATGGGGTATAAAAGATACTAAACATAAATTAAGTGTAATGAATTTGGGGAACTATAGCTATGGAGATCTAATCCGTGGTTGATTAATTTACTCATTTGACTAATCGACACAAGGAAGATATGCTGGAATACTTGGACGATTTGGAGAGTCTGGCAATGAAAGAGCTTGGCTATACGAGCACAAAAAGCTTCTATTCTTCTTCTCCTCGGTTAGTCCAGGCCGCTGCTTGCCTGTTATGGATATATTAATCCACATATTTATAATGTTTGATGTTGATATATGGTTACACACATGCACGCGTACACACGAGCAATATACACTGTGTTTGCTGTTGTACACGTATATTTTGAAGGCATGTAGCCCTCATTCTGGAAAATAGGTGCCCAGATCAGTGACCACTCAATATGTGGCTTCCTATGCAAGGAAGGCTCAGGACATGGGGACAGTTACTTGTACACGTTCATGAAGGGATATAGCATGTATGATAGATCACCATAATCGTTCTTTGTCAGTTATTTTGGAAGAAGTAGCCATGCTGGCATACATATAAAGAAATGACCATGTTTGCGTATGCCCGAGGGTAACTATGTGGGCTTACTCAAGTCAAAGGACAAATTTTTGTGTACTCAGTGAGTGGTAGCACCATTTGCGTAATATTGCTAGAGTATCCATATCGACGTATTCGAAAGTGATAGCATTAACAACATACTCTTTTCAAAGTAGTACTATTGGCATATCATAGTAAAGTAGCATTGGTACTATACTTGGACTGAGGTAGCAATCTTGGTCACTAAACAACAACCTAGATCGGAGTGCAAAAAATTCTCTGCATTTAATGCCTTGGTGTGTCAGGTTGAGGCAGCTTTTGACGTGGCAGCATTGGTGTAATATGATAAATTAACAGCCTTGGCATACTGTGCAGAGGTAAGAACCATGGTGTTTTGTGAGGAAACAAGAAGGTTAGCGTATGAAGATGCAGTGGCAACTTTTTTGGTCGCTAGATGACAACCTGGGTTAACGTGCCAATGATATTCTATATTTAATGTCGTAATCTCTTCAATGGTTGTATCAGACTGTCAATTTCAGGTTTGTCTCATTTAATGCTTGGACGAATGGTGGCATTATACGACCCTGTGTTGTGTTGGATAATCAATGAGCAAAATATGCTGCTAAGTCGGAGCATATAAAATACGTCGCTGAAGTAAAGCATATGGAGTGGGCCATTACTTTATTGAGAGTTTGAAGGATAGTACACCACTGCTTATGATAAAATTATCCTTTAGGGAAGGCATATTTTTGTGTGCTTCTATAAGATCCCCTTTAAAGTTTTTGAATTTTCTCAAAGCAAATTTGAAATACTTTGAATTAAAATCATAAAAATCTGTTTGGGTTTGAGCGTGCTTGTTTGGTGCATAATCCTAACAAATTGCTGATGTGATTGCACATTAAATGCGTAATCTTTGATTTGACGTACTCTTCATGGAAATATGTGCAGCTTTATGGAAGCTACTTCCGAAGAACACCTCATCTTCTTCTCTATAAGTTTGAGTTAAAAACCATCAGAACTCTCTACTTCTCTGTTATAAAACCAAGCATAGATATCCACTAGCATAGGTCTATAAAGACCATCATAACAGTGTGGCACGGTTGGTTCTATTGGTTTTCAAATATTTGTAGGAGGATGAGCTCCCCAAATATAGGTGAGATATTTGTTTACACCATTACGATATCTAGCATGTTGCAGATATTTGCATATTTAGATGTTTGTATCTTTCATGCTTTTACAACTTTTGTAAATAATAGCAACTGGGAGGGTCTTGATTTCCCCTGAAAGTCGTACTGTTATCCTTTTTCCTTTACTTTATAGACAAAGAATCTTGAAATATTCTCACGGGCTTAATGTCCATATAAAACTGAATTGAGATAAATAACACCATCGAAAATAATAGGTATATGATAAGTCTTCCAGATAAAATCTTATTGTATACATCTGCTCAGAGGTAATGTGGATAGGGCAGAGTATTTTGGTAAACTCGTTTGGTAAACCTAATACGCATGGCCAATTCATAGATCCATAGGTAATATGGACATGGATCATATCATTCATCTTAATTAGTGAAGAATCCAGCGAGATTATTTTTAATCCTACGGGGGATTAGGAATAAGATGTCCTTGAAGTGACTGGGCTTCAAAAACAAGACATTTTGCTGGAAATTATTATTTGGATGATCTTAATGAAAATGTTTTATCAGATTTAAGGACTGTTTTGGTAGAAAACTTTGAGGACCTATTACCTATTTCTTACCCAAAATGAATAAAGGTAATAGTTTGAGGTGCATCTTAACTTACTCCTCTGGGGAGAAGAAGTGTACGTCTTACCTAGACATAATACTTCTTGAGAAATTTGTCGTTGATGGGCCTCATCATCAAATCTTCGTTAGGCTTAGCGAGCCTGTAGGCACCATTGGAGAACACTATTTCCAGCACGTAAGGACCTTCCCATTTAGCCTAGAACTTGCCTTTTCTCTTATGAGTTGTTATCATGGGTCACCTCACTGTAAGGGCCAGTTCACCGACTTGGAATATTCTTTTTTTTAACTTTTTGATTAAAGGCTCTGTAAATGCACGCTTGATATAACTCAATACGTTGTTGAGCATAGAAACGCTTTTCATCCAAAGCTTCTATCTCCCGAAGTCTTAAATGATCGTTGTTCTCCACTGTTAGCTCATTAGCAATGACTATCCTGAGAGAGGGAATCTGGATCTCTAGTAGAAGAACTGATTCACATCCATAGACTAAGAAAAATAGTGTACAACCTGTTGGAGTTCAGACTGTCGTAAGATAAGCCCACAAGCATTCTCCAAGCTTCTCATTTCAATCATACTTATTGGATGAGACAAACTTCTTGAGTAGCTTGATTATAATTTTATTAAAGGCCTCTATTAAACCGTTGGCTGCCAGATTATAGGCCGTAGAAGCCACGTTCTGGATTCGATTCTTATCACAGAATGATCGAACACTTGACTAGCAAACTATGGTCCATTATCATGTATTATTCTTCAGGGAATACCGAAATGATAGATTATATGGTATTCGATGAAACTAATCACGTTGTACGTCTTCACCTCGATGAGTGAAACTGCCTCCACCTATTTGGAGAAATAGTCAGTTATTGCGAGTATGAACCGATGCCCCCGGAAGAAGGTTGACTGATATGACAAATAATATCCTTTTTTTATTCTTCAAAAGGCTAGGATGTAGCCGTAGGATGTAAGAGTTCTAATGGCTGGTGTATAAGGTCAGCATGAATCTGACATGCTCTATATTTACAAGCATAATCTACTACATCTGCCACCATGGTAGGCCAGTAATAACCCATTCTTCTGAGATGGTCCCATTGTTTAGAATCTGACTGATGTGCTCCCCAGATGCTATCCTGAACGTCACAAAGTATTTGTCTTGCTTCAATGTTTGAAAGACAACGCAAAAACAGCCCGCCATATAAACAACGATATAATGTCTTGGACGAAGCATTATAATATAATCGGAGTGGACGTCTCTTAATAGAAGTAGCTTCTTTCGGATCTTCTGGGAGGATCCCATAAGTAGCATAGTCTATAAAAGGATTTCTCCAATCTTCATCAATGGAGGTTGACTTTATAACGTAGCTCTGTTCATTGTGCAAGTTATTCTAGGGACAAAATAACTCTATACTTATTATCATGATCGAGTGTTGTCTCTTCAGAGGAATGGCCAATGACGCAGCCAAACCAGCTAGTGCATTTGCTTCCATATTATGTAATTGAGGCACATGCTCGATGAAGAATTCTTTGAAGGTAAAAGATAATTTCATTACTGCCTGATGATAAGGGATGAGGTCCTCATGCCGGATCTCATACTCTCCCCTAATCTGATTGACTATTAGATTAGAATCTCCGTAGGCTTCCAGGTACTCTATATCCAATTGTTTGGCTAATTGGAGGCCAATAAGTAAAGTATTGTATTCTACCACATTATTGGAACATGGTTCACTTAGAGAGTATGCACGATGAATAAGTAGTTTGTCAGGAGATACTAAGACTATGCCCAACCCGGCAACGATGTTGCCTTTGGGTCATATTCTTGATGCGCCATCGAAGAACAATTGTTAGGTGTCATCTCCCATCGCCATATCAGATTCTAAAACATCATTAAGATTTTGTTGTACAGCTTGGAGGTCTCTAGAACAATATGAGCTGCTAGAAAATTGGTCAGTGCTTGGTCCTTCACTACTTTTGTGGAACATATACCATGTGATAAGGCGATAACAACATTATCCATGTAGCTATCATGACCCACACCCGATGTAGGGACGCGAGTAGTAAATAATGTCCAGCCTAAAATGCAGCATCGACTGTATAATATTGTCTGGGTAAACTATCTTTCAGCAATAATGATCATCAAGATATATAATGCCACCAATGAAGTATAAATACTCAATCACAGATCTATAAGATGGAACAATCGCACGAATATGATATAAAGAACCGAAGAGTCAAATATAACTCATAAGACAAAATAATATCCAATGAGTCATCAAAGATAATAAGAAATACTAATGTCAAAAGATGGAGACAAATCCAGTACAATAACCAATCTACTGAGCTACAGGTTCTGGGTCGTCTATCTTAACCGAGATGAGACCCTCCTATGCCAAAGTCTCTGGCTCTAAGCCAACTATGTCCTGAGGCCCGTAGTGAGTGGGATACCACTTCTCAGTATCATCTGGGAAAAATATATCCATTCAGAAAAGGAGCAAAGTATACATCTAACAGCAGTTTCAATGAATGATAAAAACTATGTAACAGTAAATAGAATGAATATACAATATGCAAGATACAAGTACAAGATATATACAAAATAGGAATACTGGAATTAAATACAAGAAATGAGCATCATGAAAATGAACAAAAAATACTATGTAAGTGAGTACCAGCTTCAATATATGATCGGCTTAGGAACTTGCATAAGGATTAGGGCCTAGTTAATCATACGTGCAGTATATGATCAACACTCACAATAACATGCATAAGGAGGGTATGATCACAAATCTATACTAACACTCCCCCCCGAATGGTAAAATGGATCCAACCATGGTACATTATGACACGAAATTTACTGGATAGGTGGCTAGTCTCCCCAAGAATCAATGTCTGTACATGTACAAGAATAACGAGGAACAAGGCTTGGACAAGATACACCATAAATACCAAAGAATAATATCTCATGACGAGATCCAGATATACCAATTCGTGTAACCATCGTGTCAATAAATCAAGGATACCTACACTAAATACAAGAAACATAGGGGATATCATAAATGGAAAACTATCAAAGAATGTACTTTCCTGGAATTCGGTAAACAGTATCAAAGATGTCCGAAACGGTACCTCAGAGACCTAAATATGGAATATTATATCAATACAGTATTTTGGAATAAAAATAAGTTAAACTAGTCTAATTCTAGGTCATTAAGCAATTTTTAGGTCAAAATAGTCAAACTAGGTCAACTCTGGGTCAAACTAGTCAAACTTTGTCAAAGTAGCTATTTCTAGGTTGTATGAGTCCACCTTTAGGATAGTGGGTCCATACGCTATGTATCTAGGCTATACTAGTTATATTAGGATACTATGATACCTTATACGCTAATATCAATATATAACCTATGTAAATATACTAGTTAATAATACTAAGTAACATATATTTATTATCTTGTACTAGTTATAAGTATTATCTAATTTATCTTAGTATCCATATAAATAACTACCCTCTAAAATCTCAATACTAATACCTAGCTAAATACCCTGGTATCAATAATACCTTGATACTAATTACCTTGGTACCCTCACATAATACCTAGGTATCTCTATACTCTAATCTTACCTATGTACCTAATATTCAGTTATATCCAACAGACATATATAAGTATATAGACATAGATATATAATCATAACACATGCTACACTAGCTAAATCTGACACCCCCCCTAAAAGAAGACTGAACACCCCTCCTATAAACCTGCTATAATTGCTCACCTTAACTGAACATAGTGCTCAGTTTTCCTTTCAACTCGAGCACACAATACTCAAGGCCTGCTATCAGTTGTCCTACTATAACTGAATACTAGATCACCATTCCTAATGTGCTAACCTCTTCACACAACTATACTAACTTAATAATATATTAACTAACTTAACTCACTGATACATACATATAGCTAAGTGCATATATTACTAACTCTACATAACATAATTAACAGACAATTGGCATATACTAACTTAACTAACACTAACAACCTATCCCTCTACCTCCATGCTGCTGCTCTACGCATTGCGGCAGCTGCTGCTACGCATTGCTGCTGCTCTATGCATTGCTGCAGCTGCTGCTACGCATTGCTGCTCACACAACTCTCAAGTCAATACTAGAGTATACAACCCATCTATTAATATATCTTTTCTTATACATGCCTATAGCAAATGACAGTCAATATATATATCATACTCTCTTAGCACAAGATACATAATGTATATAACTATGCAAATAACTAGTGATGTATATAAATATCATCAAGTAATTATATATACGTAGTATAAGCCAAATAGCTATGTAACCTACTAATACTTAGAGTATGTAAACTCCCTCGACCAATTTAGGGTTTAATTTGAATTAAATCGAGAGACTAGGATTAATTTGGATTCAATTAGGATTAATGTACATCGATCATATGTCTTAATACACCTTACCGTTGCTTCGAGGTAGGAACGCCACACTAGCAATTACCTTTAACCCAATGTCACAAACATCTCCTAGACATGCCAGACTACCCATCTGACCATTGTGTAACTTTAAATACTCGTTATTATGTTTCATCTTAGCTACGTAATATGCATTAAAAGAACGCCATGCATTTATTAATCTAATTAAATTTAAGGCCAATTTCACCCTAAACAGGACCTAACCAAGCCCACGTGCACCCTCTCATGTGGACCAGCCCCACCCATTGAGCCCTGGCCGGCCCAAGTCTCGAGGTCAGGCCATAAATGCCATTACCTATATATATATATAATTCCTTTCCCTAGGAAACCCTAGAACATAAACACCATCACCCCCTCCATAACCTAGCCGACTTCTTCAGATCACCCGAGCACCCATTCCTCCACCACCAACCGGACGACCCCACAACACCTTAGTCTGCCACCCCCTCGATGCTGGACCACCACCCAGCTGCTTGCAACCGCCTTCATCCTCACCATCATCAACATACCATCACCATTCCCATCGCCAGCATCCACTACGCCTAACCTGAACCCGACTGCTCCTGGCCTGACCACTCCTACAACGCCACCAACCACCGCTATCAGGCAGAGAACTACCCTCCCCATGACCGGCCGCCATCCCAATACCATCCCCGGCTAGCAACCGCCACTGCCTAGGCCGTTGCCGCCGCTGCTGTGTATTATGGTCGTTGCCGCTACTGCTTTGCTTGTCGCCGGCCGACGCCGGAGCGCCACCCCTCACCGAAGGACGACCAAAATTTGAGCACAGACCCCCACGTTCATCCTCGAATAGGTAACCCTCGTTTGACCTCTTTCTCCATTGTATCATGAATAGTGTATCGTCATGTCGTCGAGTTTGTGTCGCGTGTCATTACGTGGACACAAACAATTTATATAGAACTCGATAGGTGGGTTTGTATGTTAATTAGATTTAAATAGTAATTAATAGATGATAAATTATTCCCCATCATAAGAATGGTATAAAGAACTTGGATTCCACCTAAAAACGTAGACAAAGACCTAATACACTTAACATGAGAATTAATAACGTATAATTCAACAAGACGTAATATAGTGTCGTAAAACCATAACTTAGTAATTTATTGTCGTGAGGTACACGGTGACTGAGGACAGGGCACGCGTGCATCTTAGCTACGTGTACACGCGCCACTATAGTCGACCAACCGTTATCTTGCGCCAGTACCTAAGAGTAGCGTCATAAGTTGTATGTATGCATTGCTTAGTGCCTGATGTCAGTATTGCTACATTATATTGTGTGTTTAGGGTCACTGGACCAGCCATAAGATACTGTAGGAGTAGGCTTTTGGCATTCACAGCTTGAGGACCCAGGCAAGATACCTTGCCATATTTACTGTTTAATTTAAATATTGCATATGTTGTATAATTCTTGTTGCTTTATTCATATGACTATGCGCGTTCGAGATTGACTCGGGTGTAATCGACGGTTGCGTCGATGATTAGTGTACTTGACCTAGTCATTAGCAGACTCACCCCAGTGGAGGATACTCTGATATCTTCCGAGACCTGACACTTTTACACGTTCCACAGTAACAAATTCATATTGGGATGCGGGTTTGCGTACTCGACTAGCTATCGGTGCGTGTGACATACATCACGGATAGTACATAATTTAGGATTTATATTAGTAGAGACTTGGCATATAGATGCGTGGTATGCACGTCGAGTATTCGACTTGTGTATTTACATTGGGCGGGGAGGACAACTATTAGGCGTATGGGTTACACACATTGGAGCCATAATTTCGGAGGAGCCACGGATCCAATGACTTCCTTACACTGATGCCACATTCTTCGGAGCGATATGGACGATATACTATAATGATGCCATGTTCTTCGGAGCGATATAGACGATATACTATACTAATGCCACTCTCTTCGGAGTATTGGACGTTATATGCCTACACCTACCCATATGTACCAGCGTTGTCCTCATATTGCATTCACTTAGATTGGTTAGCACACCCTTTATTTATTTTATTCAGTATTTATATATATATGGCATGCTTCTATGTATCTTGTTACGTCCCTCTGAGGACCTGGTACCTTTCTAGATTTGGACGAGGCATATTACCCCACAGTGTACGGCCTAGGACAGGAGATGAGGTACGTTACAGAGAAGGAGCTAGAGGTGCTACCGTCAGAGTTTTCGTGATTACTTGGTAGGCCTTCAGCCTAGGGTTGGGAGCATCATTATCTAGTCAGTCGATGCTCTAGTCATTACTCTTTTATCTATCATTTTAGTACTTTTATTTCATTATAGTAGTGGGTTTGTCCCCACCAGACATTCTTGGTTGTACTATGATATATTGAGACTGGCGTTTATCTTCCAGCAGTTATTAGTAGTACATTCTTGTTGTTTATATTGTGGATGAGATTAGATTACCTATTATTGATTGATATGGGACATGTTAGTATTTAGGACATCGTAGAACTCTTCAGTAGGATCCATTAAATTAGGATATCCTCGGAGATGTGACAGCTGGCTATTGCCACATAGCCTGGTCCCATGTATTTTGGGACTAGGACGTGACATGGTTTTAGTGGGGGCCCATACAGGTCAACTTAATCGCTTGCAGTATGGTAACATGCCCAGCGAGCCTGCAATAGCATAGCAATTACTAGGTCTCATCCACTTTAATTACGTCTTTGAACTTCCTTCGTGTTACTTCTAAATATCTGTATTTTGTTGCTTGATTTTGTACTCTTTTAATGAAGTCCTATCTCTTACAGCAAGATGAACTTGCGAAGTGGACGAGGAGCACCCAGTGCCGTGGCACCAACCGACACCACCCAAAGAGAGGAGGTACCCCAGGGTCTACCTGGAGGGCAACAATTACTACAGGCCCCGCTGATACATTGGCACAAGACTTCTCAGGGCGATCCTACCCAGCAGCCCGAGGTACAAACTTCCCAGACGATCCCCACGTAGCATTTTGAGGGCCAGACTTCAAGAGCTACACCGATGCCGCAAACTGAGAGGCCGACATCTGAGAAAATACCTACTGCACAGCCATAGGTTCCATTACCACCACTTTCACCTTATCTACCTCAGATGCTTCAGTTATTCCAGACTAAGATGCAAGCACAGTGGCATCAGACCGAGACATTGAGACAGAGTTTGATGGCAGTACTAGAGAGGATGCCTGTCACAGCACCAGTACCAGTACCTCCACCAGTACCAGTACCTCCACCAGTTCAGACAGGTGGCACTATACGATGGTTCTGACAGATGGGACCAAATACTTTTTCGGGCAATGAGACTATAGAGTAGATCTTCGATTGGGTCGCCAATACGGGGATGTTACTAGAGACTTCATAACTGTATCCAGACCTTTGGATGACCGCAGTAAGGGCCCAACTAAAAGGCAATGCCCATCATTGGTGGGATTCTATTAAGCGCAGTATAGGCAAGAACCAGACTTAGGAACAGTTCTTAGAATACTTTAATGCAAAGTATTTTCCAGCTACAGTCAGAAATGCCCTGTACTCCCAGTTCCTACATCTAGAACAAGGGAATATGACTGTTGACGTGTATGACGCGTATGACGCAAAGTTTAGCCGTCTTAGCAGATTTAATGTCATCCTGATACCCAATGACCTAGAGAAGGCTCGAAGATTCCATCACGACCTCACTTTCGAGCTACAGAGGTATACCACCACACAGGCAAGGATTTTTTATGAGGAAGTTCTTACAGAGACAAGAATCCAGGAGGCCATCGACAGAGGAGCAAGACGTTCCAGCATGACCACACCAGCCAGAGGCCAGTCCAGAGCAGGAGGACCGATCCGTCGTCCTGTAGCACAGACACAACAGAGGGCTGCACCATGCCCACACCGGGAACTTCTAACATGTCACTTCTGTGGTAGGAGAGGTCACTTCAAGAAGGACTACCGAAAGAGACTGGGGACATACATAATTTATGGAGTGAGCCAGCACCTTGTCAGAGATTGCCCATAGCGTAGAGAGGCAGCACCGCAGACCGGACAGAGGCCAGCAGCACCAGTCCTGAAGATACTACCCCCACCAGGAGGCCAGCGTCCACCAGCACCTGGAGGATTTCAGAGGGGACCACCCTTGGCCCCACAGCAGGCACAGTTTGATCGAGCCCGACAGTAGACCGGAGGGCAGAGGCATGGACATGCCTTTACATTAGCAGCTACTGAAGAGGAAACATAAGGGAAAGCTATCACAGGTACTATTTTAGTTGTATCATTACCTGCAACTGCATTATTTGATTCTGGTGCTACGCTATCATTTATATCTAGTAGATTCGTAGCAATGCATAGAGTAGCTACCCCTTACCTAAGAGTTGGAAGATTCTTACCGGAATAGGTATCGTGCCGGTTACCAGCACTATTAGAATGTGCTCGGTAGTCATATGTGGCAGAGAAATGAGAGCGCAATTCTTGGTATTACCCATGCCATACTTTGACGTCGTGCTAGGCATAGACTGGTTAAGCTAGTATAATGCCGTACTGGACTGCCGGAAGGGTAGTGTCACTTTTAGACCACCAGATCAACCGGAGTTCTAGTACATGCGAGGTACCGTCGAATAAGGAGTAGGATAGATAGCTGGAGCTTACATGGCTATGGAGATGGTACCCCCACCAATAGTTACAAAATTCGGAGATATTTTTCCTGAGGAATTGCCAGGCTTACCGCCAGATAGAGATGTGGAGTTCACTATTGAGCTAGTACCCGAAGCAGCACCGATATCTTTTAATGTATACCGATTGGCGAAGAAGGAGTTAGATGAGCTAAAGTTACAATTAGAGGAATTACAGAATAAGGGATTTATCCATCCTAGTGCATCACTATAGGGAGCACCAGTGTTGTTTATACCTAAAAAGGATGGAACAATACGCTTGTGCATTGATTACAGAGCCCTTAATGCTTTGACTATCAAGAACAAGTACCCCCTGCCACAGATTGATAATTTATTCGACTAGTTGACAGGAGCAGTAGTGTTCACAAAGATCGACTTGAGATCGGGTTATCATCAAGTGAAGGTGCAAAGAGAAGACATTCAAAAGACAGCATTTAGGACTCGTTATGGTCACTACGAGTTCTTAGTGATGCCTTTTGGACTGACGAATGTACCTGCTGTATTTATGAACTTGATGAACAGAATATTCCACCAATACTTAGACCAGTTTGTGGTAGTCTTCATTAATGATATCTTGGTGTATTCGAAGAGCCACGAGGAGCACGAAGAGCACTTGAGACTAGTGTTAGAGACGCTAAGGAGAGAGAGACTTTATGCCAAGCTGAGCAAGTATGAGTTTCTTCTAGACCGTGTCACTTTCCTTGGACACGTTATCTCAGAAGATGGTATTTTAGTAGATCCGACAAAGATTGCATCAGTAGAGACATGGCCAACCCCTACCAATGTCTCAAAGGTTAGGAGTTTCCTAGGACTTGTCGAATATTACCAAAGATTCGTGGAGAACTTTGCGAAGATCGCAGAACCGATGACCCGCTTGACCCTTAAGGAGCAGGAGTTCACTTGGACAGAGGAGTGTCAGATAGCGTTCGATGAGCTAAAAAAGCGTTTGACTACAGCACTTATCTTGATCATACCATATGGACCCGGAGGATTCGTGATCTATAGCGATGCATCCGGGAAAGGATTAGGATGTGTCTTGATACAGCACGGAAAGGTTATGGCCTATGCCTCTAGGCAATTGAGGACCCATGAGAAGAAATATCCCACTCATGACTTGGAGCTTGCAGCAGTGATCTTTGCTTTGAAGCTTTGGAGACACTACCTATATAGAGAAAGAGTAGAGATATTCACTTACCACAAAAAGCCTAAAGTACGTCTACACTCAGAAGGACCTTAACCAGAGGCAGAGATATTGGCTCAAGGTGATGACAGACTTCGAGATTGAGCTACAATACCATTCGGGAAAGGCCAACGTAGTAGCTGACGCATTGAGCAGGAGACCTATGGCATTTTTCTTGACTACACAGCAACATCTGTTGAGAGATCTAGAGTATATGGGTATAGAAGTCGTTATACCCGGAGTAGACAGACAGTTATTGAGTTTTCAGTTACAATCGACATTAGTGGAGAGGATCAAGGCTGCTTTGCCGACAGATGCCAGATTTCAGAGGCTTCGACAGAGGATAGAGGCTGGAATACAGACATGATTGCGTATACACGAAGACGGAACCTTGAGATATAGATATCGTCTTTATATGCCAAATGGAGAACTTCGGCAGGAGTTGATGTCATAAGCACACAATTCAACCTACTCTATTCATCCGAAAGGCACGAAGATGTACAGAGACCTGAGACAGTACTACTGGTGGCATGGAATAAAGAGAGAGATAGCTTATTTTGTGGTAAAGTGCCTGGTGTGCCAGCAAGTCAAAGTTGAGCATCAGAGATCTGTAGGATTGCTTCAACTACTCCCTATACCAGAGTGGAAATGGGAGCATATCACTATGGACTTTGTTACGGGCTTTCCGAGGAGTCCTAGTGGTCGCAATGCAGTATGGGTAATCATGGATAGACTCACCAAGTCAGCATACTTTTTACCCTTCAGAGTTGGGCAATCGACAGAGGTCTTAGCAGATATGTACATGAGGGAGGTTGTACAACTGCATGGAGTACCAGTTAGTATAGTGTCTGACAGGGATACGAGGTTTACATCTTACTTTTGGCAGAGTATGCAAGAGAGTCTCGGTACCCGCCTGAAGTTCAGCATATCGTATCACTCGCAGACAGATGTCCAGTCAGAGCGCACCATTCAGACATTGGAAGACCTGTTAAGAGCGTGCATGCTAGATTTTGGAGGATCATGGGAGGACCTTCTGCACTTGGTCAAATTTTCCTACAATAACAGCTATCAAGCGAGCATCCAGATGGCTCCCTATGAAGTATTGTATGGAAGAAAATGTCGTTCTCCAGTATGTTGGAGCGATATAGGCGAGAAATAGATTCTCGGGCCAGAGTTGGCTGTTCGTACAGTAGAGAAGGTAAAGAAGATCCAAGGACACCTGTGAGCAACACAGGACAGGCAGAAGCTTTGGACAAATGTGCATCGACGACCCCTAGAGTTCCAGGTTAGAGATTACGTGTTTCTAAAGATCTCACCTACTCGAGGGACTATCAGATTTGGAGGCAGAGAAAAGCTGAGTTCGAGGTACATCGGACCATTCGATGTGTTAGAACGCATCGGAGAGATTGCTTACAGGTTAGCTTTGCCATAGACTTTAGAAGGAGTGCATGACGTCTTCCATGTATCTCAGCTGAGGAGGTACATGCTATATCTGAGTCATGTGCTTGACCATTCAAAAATCACAGTCGGCCCGAGTTTATCATACCAAGAGGAGCCTGTAGAGATTCTGGACAGAAGTGAGAAGGTATTATGAGGTCAGACTATCCCCCTAGTCCATGTTGCATGGAGGCATCATGCACCAGGAGAGTCGACCTGGGAGTTCGAGGAGGATATTCGACAGCGTTATCCCCATCTCTTCGAAGGCCTAGGTATGTAGTAGCATTTTAATTTCAGTCAGTAGTTCTTACCATGCGTATGTTTTAATTTTGAGGACGAAATACTCTAAGAAGGGTAGATTGTAAACCCCCTCGACCAATTTAAGGTTTAATTTGAATTAAATTGAGAGACTAGGATTAATTTGGATTCAATTAGGATTAATGTACATCGATCATATGTCTTAATATACCTTATCGTTGCTTCAAGGTGGGAACGCCACACTAGCAATTACCTTCAACCCAATGTCACAAACATCTCCTAGACATGATAGACTACCCATCTGACTATTGTGTAACTTTAAATACTCGTTATTGCGTCTCATCTTATCTATGCAATATGCATTAAAACGACTGTCACGACCCGCACCCGGTATAGGGGCACGAGTGCGTGGGTACGTCCAGCCTACGCCACAGCATCGACAGTAGAACGCCGTCTAGGTCACAATGCTATATAATCATTCTCACACGAGCATCCAACTCCATAAGGAGTCACAGATAGCACAATATCATATGAACAATACTCAATCACATAGCTAAAGCACGATAAGATATCGAAGAAATAAATAAACCAAATTGCAATACAAGTCTAAATAGAATAATCTAACTCAACAATAATATCCAAGTCTCAACAAAGTATGTCGGAGATAAATCCGGTATCATAAACTGCTAATAGAAACTAATTAAATAACTATTGATCCCGGCTAGACCTCCCGGAATTACACCTGGCTACAAGGTCCAAGTCAACACCTACTCTCCCTGTGGTCCATAAAATGTCGGACACCCGTCCTCTAAGGCGTAGTCTGGAAAAATATTTTCAGTCAGGATGGAGCAAAGTACATCTCTAACAGTAGTTCTACATCAATGATATAAACTATGTAGCAGTAAATAGATAGAAATATACAAGATGCATATACATGTACAAAAGATATACAATAAAGAAAATACTGAAAATACTGTAAATAAATGCGGGAAGGAACAATATGTCAATGAAGAAGAATACTATGACTAAATGTGTGAGTACTAGCTTTAACATGTGATCGGCTTGGGAACTTGTACACGAGTACGGGCCTGGCTAGTAATACGTGCGGTGTATGACCAACACTAACATGAGAACAAGACTTGTACATGAAGTGTATGATCACATATCTACACTAAAATACTCCC
Source organism: Iris macrosiphon (assembly GCA_036927795.1). Classification (NCBI taxonomy): domain Eukaryota; kingdom Viridiplantae; phylum Streptophyta; class Magnoliopsida; order Asparagales; family Iridaceae; genus Iris; species Iris macrosiphon. Next base: position 130,292,155 of record JAYESA010000006.1, on the reverse strand, counting down.
CACCCCGACTGGTATAGTAGATCCAACCATGGTACGCTATGGCACAGAATTCTCTAGGAAGGTAGCAAGTCTTTCCAAGAAACAGTGTCTATACATGCACAAGATAAATAATGAAACAAGACTTGTACAAGATACACCATGAACAAGGAATAATATCTCATGACGAGATCCGGATATACCAATCCGTGTAACCATCGTGTCAAGAAATATGGATATTTACACTAAATACAATGAACATAGAGGATATCATAAATAAAAAACTATCAGAGAATGTACTCGCCTGTGGTCCTTTGCTGGTATGAATCAGAGTCCAAGTCACAGTCCAAATAGCCTATGTATTACAAATTTATCAAGTCAAAAGATAATTTATTTTATTTATTTAATTCTGGAATAATTACTCTAAAATCTTATTTTAATCTTAGTATTCTGATTTTTATGTCAAAACCTAATTTTGCCCAAAAGAACCTAAATTTTTATCGACTCAAGACTCATGGCACGCAAATCGAGGCAATCTATTGACTGAAAAGTCAACTGACACAAACTTGACTTTTATGCATGATTCCTCATAGATTTTATCATCAAAAATATACTGGAATTTATGGCTCGTTCGAATTCAAATTCGTTTGGAAATTATGGCACATACAAATTTTGTATCGTGCACCGATGGTTAAATTCTAACCTAGAAGTTCTACAGAATTAACATTAAATAAATATTCGAATTAAATTCTGTAAAAACATATGTCAATTATCTCGACATTATCTTTCCTAAACTTTAAACGGATCATGATTCTGATTCCTGGTTCTCCCGAAATCGTAAAAATATCGAGACGCATCTATTTTTGGATATGCTGTGCTCTACAAATTTTTTAGAATTTAATACTCATAATTTCTGAAAAAATTTATATATTCAGAAATCTAACCTCAATATCGTTCTAACGCAAGAAACTAGGCCTCGTTTGGAGTCCAGAGCTATGTGCAATGGCTCCTGGAAGATGAAGGAACCCTAGATGGCAATTCTCCAAAATTTGGCTCAAGAAAAACCTTAGAAATTAATAACTTAAACTATTATATATATATAGAGGAGAGAGAGAGAAGCCACGGCTTGGAGAGCGCCACGTGGAAGCCATCCGTGACTGCCCACTCAGATCGAACGGTCAGGCATTGACACGGCTCGGCTCAACTGAGTCCGAGTCGAACTCTGACTCGGCTCGGCTCGAGGTCGGCTCGGCTTCACCCACACCCACACCGCGGTCACTGACAGGCGGGCCCTACCCAGTTCACTGCGAGAGGCTGACAGGTGGGCCCCTGTTGGCTGACTGGGCAGAAATAATTACTTTTTGGGTTTTTTTTCAGAATTTAGTTTTTAATTCAGCTTTCCCTAATTAACTAAAAATAAATGCTAAAAATAATCAAAAAATTCCCAAAAAATTTAGAAAATATATTTTATTATTTAGAACTTAAAATAAAAGTTTGGTATATTTTTAATTAAGTTTGGGCCTAAAATAAATTTTTGAAAATCCTAGAAAATTAGTGTTACTAGTTTTTAATTCACTAAAAATTAAAGAAAAATTCCACTAGCCCCAAATTAACCTAAAAATAATATTTAGGCTAGAATTTTAGGATATGGAGGTTACAAGTCTACCCTCCTTAAAAAAAATTTGTCCTCAAAATTTAAAATCCTCAATTGTTTTATTTATTTATTTATTACCATCAAAATTAAATTTATCAAACCAAATAATCATGAAGTAAATCCATATTGTTATTTCACAAAATCTTCAAAATATCATATTCCTGAAAATCCTTGAAATAAAAATCAAATTACATTCTTATTACAATCTCCTTCAAAATTTTAAGTTAATAATTAAATACCCAAAAATATTAATATCCAATCCTCTAATTTAAATCTAATCGGTGTATATTAATAAAATCTAAGGTCTCATCCCAAAATTTGAATTCAAACACTAATCTATTAATGATTTACTCCTCTATTCTTTTTCCACAAAACACTCATCAATGTAATACTTATAAAATCTTTAAATACCGTCTTCAATTTATATCTTAAATTTATATCTTGCAGTCAAATAAATACAATGATAATCTTCTTAAATTTCTCATATTTTAATGACAGTTTCAATTATATCCTAATCTTCATAAAATCTATGATTTTAATAAATTGTTAATTCTGCCATATTAAGTTCTCAACTCTTCATTAATGTTTATCCATAAAATTTAAGGCACCTTGTCTCTCTTTGTCAAGTCATAACCTCTTCGGTACTCTTCACTATGGTCAAACCCCCAACAATCAAAGTCTTAGGAAAATTTTTACCTACAGTCATACAACATGCAATCTAAAAAAATATACGTATGGTTTATGGTCTGTTTTGTCATGGTATTGTAGTCTCTGTCAGGGTGTACTATTAACTACATTCTAACAAGAAAATCATGAATACAAACTACGGTACTAAGGAATCAATCAAGGCAATAGATACTATATCATCAAGGAAGGACAATAAAAATTCTAAAGGAAGCAATATTCATGAGAAATAAGGATAATAAGATAAATAGATTAGAATGTTCATAGTTGTGATTGAGTATTCGCTCTCATCCTAGTATGCTATGTCCTATATCCTATCGCAGGCACGCAGTAGTACAACTAAGACGTCACACTACCACGACATCGCTCTAATTGCGAAGTCTGACCTGCATGGGCCACCACTAAAAACGTGTCACGACCCGCACCCGGTATAGGGGCACGAGTGCGTGGGTACGTCCAGCCTACGCCGCAGCATCGGTGGTAGAACGTTGTCTAGGTCATAATATTATCCAATCATTCTCACACGAGCATCCAACTCCATAAGGAGTCACAGATAGCACAATATCATATGAAGAATACTCAATCACATAGCTAAAGCACAATAAGATATCGAAGAAATAAATAAACCAAATTGCAACACAAGTCTAAATAGAATAATCTAACTCAACAATAATATCCAAGTCTCAACAAAGTATGCCGGAGATAAATCCGGTACCATAAACTGCTAATAAAAACTAACTAAATAACTATTGATCTCGGCTAGACCTCCCGGAATCACACCTGGCTACAAGGTCCAAGTCAGCAGCTACTCTCCCTGTGGTCCATAAAATGTCGGACACCCGTCCTCTAAGGCGTAGTCTGGAAAAATATTTTCAGTCAGGATAGAGCAAAGTACATCTCTAACAGTAGTTCTACATCAATGATATAAACTATGTAGCAGTAAATAGATGGAAATATACAAGATGCATAAACATGTATAAGAGATATACAATAAAGAAAATACTGGAAATACTGTAAATAAATGAGGAAAGGAACAATATGTCAATAAAGAAGAATACTATGACTAAGTGTGTGAGTACTAGCTTTAACATGTGATCGGCTTGGAAACTTGTACATGAGTATGGGCCTGGCTAGTCATACGTGCGGTGTATGACCAACACTAACATGAGAACAAGACTTGTACATGAAGGGTATGATCACATATCTACACTAAAATACTCTCCACCCCGACTGGTATAGTAGATCCAACCATGGTACGCTATAGCACAGGATTCTCTAAGAAGGTAACAAGTCTCCCCAAGAATCAGTGTCTGTACATGCATAAGATAAACAATGAAACAAGACTTGTACAAGATACACCATGAACAAGGAATAATATCTCATGACGAGATCGGGATATACAATTCTGTGTAACCATCGTGTCAAGAAATATGGATATTTACACTAAATACAATGAACATAGAGAATATCATAAATAAGAAACTATCAGATAATATACTCGCCTGTGGTCCTTTGCTGGTATGAATCAGAGTCCAAGTCACACTCCCAATAGCCTATGTATTACAAATTTATCATGTCAAAAGATAATTTATTTTAATTTATTTAATTTTAGAATAATTACTCTAAAATCTTATTTTAATCTTATTATTCTGATTTTTATGTCAAAATCTAATTTTGCTCAAAAGAACCTAAATTTTTATCGACTCGAGACTCATGGCACGCAAATCAATACGATATATTGACTGAAAAGTCAACCGACACAAACTTGACTTGCATACATGATTCCATGTAGATTTTATCATAAAAAATATGCTAGAATTTACGGCTCGTCCGAATTCAACTTCGTTTGGGAATTATGGCACATACAAATTTTATATCGTGCACCGATGGTTAAATTCTAACCTAGAAGTTCTACAGAATTAATAGTATATAAATACTTCAAAATAATTTTGGAAAAACATATGTCAATGATCTCGACATTAGCTTTCCAAAACTTTAAACGGTTTATGATTCTGATTCCTGGTTCTTCCAAAATCACGAAAACATCGAGTCGCATCTATTTTCGGACATGCTGTACTCTACAAATTTTCTAGAATTTAATACTCATAATTTGGTAAAAAAATTTATATATTCAGAAATCTAACCTCAATATTATTCTAACACAAGAAACTAGTCCTCATTTGGAGTCCGGAACTATGTGCAATGGCTTCTGGAAGATGAAGGAACACTAGATGACAATTCTCTAAAATTTGGCTCAAGGAAAACCCTAGAAATTAATAACTTAAACTATTATATATATATAGAGGAGAGAGAGAGCAGCTGCGGCTCGGAGAGTGCCACATGGCAGCCATCTATGGCTACCTGCTCAGATCGAACGGTCAGGCATTGACGCGGCTAGGCTCAGCTAAGTCCGAGTCGAACTCTGACTCGGCTCGGCTCGAGGTCGGCTCGGCTTCACCTACACCTACACCGCGGTCACTAACAGGCGGACCCCACCTAGTTCGATGCGGGAGGCTGATAGGTGGGCCCCTGTTGGCTGACTGGACAAAAATAATTACTTTTTGGGTTTTCTTTTTCAGAAATTAGTTTTTAATTCAGTTTTTCCTAATTAACTAAAAATAAATGCTAAAAATAATCAGAAAAATTCTCCAAAAATTCTAGAAAATATATTTTATTATTTAGAACCTAAAATAAAAGTTTGGGATATTTTTAATTAAGTTTAGACCTAAAATAAATTCTTAAAATCCTAAAAAATTAGTGTTACTAGTTTTTAATTCACTAAAAATTATGGAAAAATCCCACTAGCCCCAAATTAACCTAAAAATAACATTTAGGCTAGAATTTCAGGATACAGAGGTTATAAGAACGCCTTGCATTTATTAATTTAATTACATTTAAGGCCAATTTCACCCTAAACAGGACCTAACCAAGCCCAGGTGCACCCTCTCATGTAGACCAGCCCCATCCATTGAGCCCTGGCCGGCCCAAGTCTCAAGGTCAGCCCACAAATTCCATTAGCTATGTATATATATAATTCCTTTCCCTAGGAAACCCTAGAACATAAACATCATCACCCCCTCCATAACCTAACCTACTTCTTCACATCACCCTAGCACCCATTCCCCCACCACCGACCAGACGATCCCACAGCACCTCAGTCCACCACCCCTTCGACGTCGGACCACCACCCAGCCGCCTGCAATTGCCTTCATCCTCACCATCATCAACATACCATCACCATTCCTATCGCCAGCATCCACTCCGCCTAACCCGAACCCGACTGCTCCCGGCCTGACCACCCCTACAGCGCCACCAACCACTGCTATCAGACCGAGAACCACCCTCCCCATGACCGGCCGCCATCCCAATACCATCCCCAGCCAGCAACCGCCGCTGCCTAGGCCGCTGCCGCCGCTGCCTAGGCCGCTGCCATCGCTGCCACCGCTGCTGCGGATTACGGTCGATGCCGCTGCTGCTTTGCTTGTTGTCGGCCGACGCCAGAGCGCCACCCCTCACCGAAGGACGGCCAGAATTCGAGCACAGACCCCCATGTTCATCCTCGAATAGGTAACCCTTGTTTGGCCTCTTTCTCTATTGTATCATAAATAGTGTATCATCGGGTCGATGAGTTTTTGTCGCGTGTCGTTACGTGGACACAAATAATTTATATGGAACCCTATAGGTGGGTATGTATGTTAATTAGATTTAAACAGTAATTAATAGATGATAAATTATTCCCCATCATAAGAATGGTATAAAGAACTTGCATTCCACCTAAAAACGTAGACAAAGACCTAATACACTTAACATGAGAATTAATGACGTATAATTCAACAAGACGTAATGTAGTGTCATAAAACCATAACTTAGTAATTTATTGTCGTGAGGTACACGGTGACTTAGGACAGGGCACGCGTGCATCTTAGCTACGTGTACGCGCGCCACTGTAGTCGACCAGCCGTTATCTTGTGCCAGTACCTAAGAGTAGCATCATAAGTTGTATGTATGCATTGCTTAGTGCCTGATGTCAGTATTGCTACATTATATTATGTGTTTTGGGTCACTGGACCAGCCAGAAGATACTGCAGGAGTAGGCTTTTGGCATTCACAGCTTGAGGACCCAGGCAAGATACCTTGCCATATTTACTGTTTAATTTAAATATTGCATATGTTGTATGATTCTTGTTGCTTTATTCATATGACTGTATGCGTTCGAGATTGACTCGGGTGTAGTTGACGGTTGAGTCGATGATTAGTGTACTTGACCTAGTCATTAGCAGACTCACCCCAGTGGAGGATACTCTGATATCTTTTGAGACCTGACACTTTTATACGTTCCACAGTGACAAATTCATATTGGGATGCACGTCGAGTATTCGACTTGTGTATTTACATTAGGCGGGAAGGACAACTAGTAGGCGTATGGGGTACACACATTGGAGCCATGATTTTGGAGGAGCCACGGATGCAATGACTTCCTTATACTGATGCTACGTTCTTCGGAGCGATATGGACGATATACTGTACTGATGCCACTCTCTTCGGAGTGTTAGACGTTATATGCCTACACCTACCCATACGTACCAGCGTTGTCCTCATATTGCATTCACTTAGATTGGTTAGCACACCCTTTATTTATTTTATTCAGTATTTATATATATATGGCATGCTTCTATATATCTTGTTATGTCCCTCTGAGGACCTGGTACCTTTCTAGATTTGGACGAGGCATATTACCCCACAGTATACGGCCCAGGACAGGAGAGGAGGTACGCTACAGAGGTAGAACTAGAGGTGCTACCGTCAGAGTTTCCATGATCACTTGGTAGGCCTTCAGCCCAGGGTTGGGAGCATCATTATCTAGTCAGTCGATGCTCTAGTTATTACTCTTTTATCTATCATTTCAGTACTTTTATTTCGTCATAGTAGTGGGTTTGTCCCCACCAGACATTCTTGGTTGTACTATAATATTTTAAGACTGACGTTTATCTTCCAGCAGTTATTAGTAGTACATTCTTACTGTTTATATTGTGGATGAGATTAGATTACCTATTGTTGATTGATATGGGACATGTTAGTATTTAGGACAACATAGCACTCTTTGGTAGGATCCATTAAATTGGGATATCCTTGAAGATGTAACAGCTGGCTATTGCCACGTGGCCTGGTCCCATGTATTTTAGGACTCAGGCGTGACAGAGTACAATGGGATATAAGGCATTAAATCAAACACAATAAGTGCTTTGCACCCGTACACACTCATTTTATTATACGCTTGCGATACAGCCTCAATACCATACCAAATATATTTTGAAGGACACGGGCAAGTCCAATATCATAATTAAGAGTAATATAAAGTGTTAGCTATACCACTATGTGTCCGTATCAAAATATGACATGCTCAAACCCCGGAGTCAGAAGAAAATCCTTAAATCAACCTGTATCGCCAAATTATCAAAATATGACCTACACGTATCCAATTATGGATACGACACTAGTCTCACACAACCAAACACTTGTCAATTTGGTCTAATTGACCTTACAAGATGTGCTAATCTCAGAATTTCCCCAAAATTGACACAAAATACCACATAACTTCCTCCATAGGCCTCGTATGAACCTAATTCTACTTCCTATGGGTAGCCTTAGTTCATGGGAGGGTTCCTAATGATTAAACTATAGATTTATAGTCTAATTAGAGAGGGAAAACTAAATTATACCTATTAGGAGATGGATTCCCAATGTAAGTCTCCAATTGGGTGTCAAGAGCCTTCAACTTGTGCTCTTCCTCCTCCTTGTAGATCATTGCCTCCTCCTTATAGGTCCTTGCCTCCTTCTTATTCCAATAGCCTCCAATAGTGAGTAAAGAAGGACTTGGAAAGGAATTTAGGTAGGAATTGGTGTAGGGATGAAATAATTTGGATGAGAAAAACTTCAGATCTAGAATTGAAATGAATGGATGAAGAGAGAGAGAGAGAGAGAGAGAGAGTCTCTCCTTCCTCTCCTATGGCCGGCCTTGCCCCTACTCTAAGTTACTATAAAAAGTCCACAATACCCCATGGGGCTTATCATGAAGGAATTAATTAAGGAAGGAAGGTTCTAATCCAATTGGTTTAACTAATTAAGTCATCCTCTTAATGAATGGGCTTGTTTGTTGGGCTTAATCTAATTAGAATTAATATTGGTCCATGAGTCTAGTCTAATCTAGTTAGGTCCACTAACACAAGTCCAAAATCAAATTTAACATCTAACAAAAATTAAATAATATAATAAATAATTATTCAACAGGCATATAAATTATAAAATGACCAAAATACTCTCCCTAGAAAATGTGGTAGTGACAAGTCTACCCTCTTAAAATAATTTTGTTCTCAAAATTCAAAGACAAAATTACCCCCAGAAAATAAAACAGAGTCAGAAAAGAAATTACCTCAAGGCACAAACAAATATGGGTAACGCTCTCGTATTTCATCCTCTCTCTCCCAAGTAGACTCACCCGAAGAGTGATGCCTCCATGCGACGATACCAAGAAAATAGTCTGGTTCCTCAGCACCTTCTTTCTCCGATCTATAATCTCAACTGGCTGCTCTAGATAGCTAAGAGTATAGCCCATCTCTATCTCCGAGTGATCCAATACGTGACTAGAATCCATCATATACCATCTCAACTGTGACACGTGAAACACATTGTGCACTCCCTCCAATGCAGGTGGCAAGTCTAGTCTGTAAGCAACTGTACCGACCCTCTCGAGAATACTGAAGGGTCCGATGAATCACGGACTAAGATTTCCACCTCCACCAAAATAAATTGTGCCTCGTGTCGGAGAAATCCTCAGAAATACCAGACCATTAACCTAGAACAAAATACAACCTTAAGAACATAATCTATAACAAACAACAAACATCAAGCATGAAACAAACAAAAAATCAAAAACTATGCCTCAAACTCCAAAGGTCTCCGGTGGCTTTCGGCCCAATATCGTTGTCTGTCCTGCGCCACTCAAAGTCTGTCTCTGATAAACTTAACCTTTTTGGCAGCATCCACAACCATCTCTGGCCCTAGCAAAGCTCTTTCTCCAACATCGTCCTATGACAAGGGAGTATGATATCTTCGACCGTACATAGCCTCAAATGGTGATATCTCTATACTAGTCTGGTAGTCGTTGTTGTAAGTAAACTCTACTAAATAGAGATGGTCCTTCCAAGATCTCCCAAAATTTAGTACACAGGTGTGCATCATATCCTCAAGAGTATGAATTCTTTTCTCTGACTGCCCATCCATCTGGGGGTGATATGTAGTACTGAACTTGAGCTGGGTCCCAAACTCGCCTGCAAACTCCTCCAAAAAAGAGAAGTAAAACGATTATCCCGATCTGAGACTAGGCTGATGGGAATCCCATGTATCCTGATGATCTACCTCATATACATCTCTGCCAGCTTCTCCGTAGACAAATCCACATAGAAAGGCAAAAAGTAGGCCAACTTGGTCAATCTGTCCACGATGACCCAAATTGTGTCTTTTTCTCCTGGATAACGTAGAAGTTCGGACACAAAATCCATAGTAATGTGCTCCCACTTCCACTTTGGAATAGGTAATGGATAAAGTAATCCACCTGGCCTCTACCTCTCGGCTTTTACCTACTGGCATAATAAGCATCTGGATACAAACTGTGCCACTTTCCTCTTCATATCATACCACCAAACACTCGCTCTCATATTCTGATACATCTTGTTGGCACCTGGATGCATGGAATACTAAGAGCGATGCGCTTCCTGTAATACCTCCTCACGCAGCTCCCTACTAGGCACACATAATCAAGCAATATACAGCAAAGAACCAAGCTTAGCAATGGTGAAATCATCCACCAATCTTTCTCTCACCTGAGCTCTAATGCTCCTTAAAGATATATCCTCATACTAGATTGCCTTGATCATGTCCATCAACTATGAGTGGATCTGCAACCCCCATATCTGCATGGCAAAACTCGGGACTATCATATAAATGTCCAAGCTTTCCAGATCCTCCAACAAATACCGATCATGCGTCAAAAATATAGCGACCGGATACCTGCTTAAGGCATCGAAAACTATATTGTCTTTCCCCAGATGATACTGTAAGGATATGTCAAAATCCTTCATCAGTTTCAGCCACTGACGTTCCCTCATGTTCAACTCCTTCTGAGTAAAAATATACTTCAAGCTCGTGTGGTCTGTGAAGATCTCCACACGCTCTCCGTACAAATAGTGTTTCCATAACTTCAAGGCAAAGATGACTGTTGCTAACTCTAAATCGTGGGTAGGATAGTTCTTCTCATGAGGACGCAACTGCCTGGATGCATAGGCAATCACTTTCTTATTTTCCTGAAGAACACAACCCAGCCCTTTTCTCGATGCATCACTATAAATAATGAAACATCCTAACCCTGATGGCAACATTAAAATAGGAGCAGATGTCAACCTTGTCTTCAATTCCTCAAAAGCAACCTGACACTCCACTGTCTAAACAAACTCCACGTTCTTCCTGGTGAGTCTAGTCATCGGCTCAGCAATCCTTGAAAAATCTTGTACAAACTTCCTGTAGTAGCCTGCCAGAACCAAGAAACTTCTGATCACTGCCACTGAGCTCAGGGTCTTCCAAGATTCTACTGTTGCAATCTTCTTCGGATCTACTAAAATTCTATCACCATTCATAATATGTCCCCAAAACTCTACCTTGTCCAGGAAGAACACACACATGGACAGCTTCCCATACGGCTTCTCATTCCTCAGCACATCCAACACAATCTGCAGATGCTCCTCGTGCTCCTCTGGTGTCTTCGAGTATACAAGTATGTCATCGATGAACACCACCACGAACTTGTCAAGGTAATGGTGGAACACCTTGTTCATCAAATTCATAAATACCGTCGGGGCATTAGTCAACCCAAACGGTATCACCATGAACTCATACTGCCGAGTCATAAAAGTAGTCTTCGAAATATCCTTTGGCTTCACTTTCACCTAGTGGTAGCCTGATCTTAAGTCTATCTTGGAAAATATCTTGGCACCACTCAGCTGATCGAACATGTCATTAATCCGTGGCAATGGATATTTATTCTTGATAGTGAGATTATTCAATGTCCTATTAATGATGAACATGTGCATCGATCCATCTTTATTTGGTACAAACAATACTGGAGGCTCCCTACGATGAAGAACTAGATCTGATAAATCCCTTATCCTGTAATTCATCTACTTGCTTTTTCGGCTAGACCAATTTGATGTTGTTCACTCTATAGACATGCTGTGAAATTGGTTCCGCATCTGGCCCCATGTCTATAGAGAATTTAATATCTCGATCTGACAGCAATCCTGGTAATTCCTCTAGAAATACGTCTAAGAATTCTACTATCAAAGGATGCGGCGGCTCCTTGTCTTTCACCATAGCTCCATAAATAATGCCTTCTCTCTGCTCTGCAGCTTCTCTAGCAAACTCAAACTCTGCTCTTCTCCTAGTAGGCTAAACAAAACTTTACCTCCTTTGCAATCTATACTAGCATGGTGTCTACTCAACTAATCCATCCCGAGTATAATATCGTAGCTCGGAAGTGGCATTACAAGTAGACACGCAGTAAGCTCCCGGCCACCCAGAGTAACTCTTAGATCCTTGCAAATATCACTAACAAGGATAACGCCTCCCCCGGTCATAATCTTGTAAGTCCTAAGCAAAGACTCAGCTACCAAATGATGCTTCAAAGCAAAAGAAACAGATACAAAACTATAGGAAGCACCACTATCAAACAATGCTAAAGTTGGAATAGAATCAAGAAGAATAAAACTTGCGATAACATCTCCGGTGGGATCGGCCTCCTCGACCATCATAGAAAATGCTCGTCCCTTACCCCCTGATGTTGGTGCTGGGCATAATTTTACTGCTGGTTCGGAAGCGGCGGTCCCTTCGACTATACGACAAGTGGCCTCGCCTATATTCTCGGAGATAGAGTTGCTTCCTGAACTGCACGACGAGGGTTGGAAGGACAATCCCTCGGCTGATGCCGCTTGATACCATAATATAGACAAACTCCCAACCTCTTCCAGCAAACTTCCCAGATATGGTAGGACTTCTTGCAGAAGTGGCAGAAAGCTTGCGGTGACTGTCTCTACTGCTGCTGTAGTGCCTAATGAACCAACACCCTAGATGTAGTCTGGTACTGTTGCTGGAAAGGCCTAGACTAGAAATAAGGACGCTTAGTAGGCCCTACACTGGTACTAGCCCCAGAAAAGAATTGTGGTCTCTCATGGGTTTCAAGCCCAACTCCCGCTCAACCTTGCGTGCCTCCGCAAGTATCTTGGAATACGTCTCATAGAAAGACGGAATAAGGATCTTTACTTCACAGTTCAGACCCTCATGGAAGCGGATAGCCGGAACCTTTGGCTCCCTCACCAAATACTCCACCAATTGGCTCAACCTACCGAATTCTATGGCATACTCCTCCACGGACATGCTCCCCTGAGTAAGGCCCTCAAACTGCCTTCCCAAGTCCAATATATCTGTCCGAGCAAAGAACTTCCTTTTGAAGAGGTCCTTGAACACCTCCCAAGACTGTCCCACATCAGCAAGAAGTAGCTCATTCCTGAACCAAGTACGGGTGATATCGAACAGCTGAAGTCCTATTACCTCAACCTTCAGATCCTCTGTAAGATGGGACACCCTCATGAGATGCTCGATATCCTCGAGCCAATTATCTGCGTAGATGATGCCATCAGTCCCCTTGAAGACCCAAGGTTCTAGCTTATTGAAGTCCTGGATATTATCCGGCCGAAGCTGGGCAACCTGCGGAGCAACATGCTGCTGGACCGGAGCTTCTCTCTCTACTCCATCAAGAGCAAGCTGATGAACACTCTCAATATCCTATCATAATACATCGGTCTGCCTCTGGTGAGCCTCTGACTGGGCCCTCTAAGCCTCCATCATCTCGTAAAACAATACGAACACCTAAGTCGCATCTGTCTGCACGGAAGGTGGAGGTAGAAGTCCCTCAGACACAGCTAAAACAGTCCTCTGAGTTGGAGGTGGATCCCCGAACGGAGCTGATATGCCAATCACTGCAGAAGTGACTTGTGTAGGACCTCGAAAAGTTACAGATCTCTCAGAAACTGCTCCTCTCTACTGTGATCGAGTCTTAGATGACATCCTGAGATAAAATAAAACAAAAGAATCAACATGGCACATGATATAATGTACTCAAAAAAGGACAGTTAAAGCTCAATTATCAAATATCATCATCAAGAAAGAGCAGTTGAATTAAATAATAGAGTTTTTTCTAGTTGTGATTGAGTATTCTCAGCCTATAGCCTATATCTTATATCTTGAAATAGGATCATAATAGCACTCAAATCAGAGCACCACTATGAATTGTACCAAATGCAACCTCGAAGACCTGCATGGGCCACCAATAAAAATGTGTCATGACCCGCACCCGGTATAGGGACTCGAGTAGTGAACAACATCCAGCCTACACCACAGCATCGACGGTAGAACGATGTCTGTATAAACTATCTATCTAGCAATAATGATCATGAAGATATATAATGCCACCAATAAAGTATAAATACTCAATCACAGATCTATAAGATGGAACAATCGTACGAATATGATATAGAGAACTGAAGAGTCAAATAAAACTCACAAGACAAAATAATATCCAATGAGTCATCAAAGATAATAAGAAATACTAATGTCAAAAGCTGGAGACAAATTCAGAACAATAACCTATCTACTGAGCTACAGGTTCTGCGTCGTCTGTCTCAACCGGATGAGACCCTCTTGAGCCAAAGTCTTTAGCTCTAAGCCAACTACGTCCTGAGGTCCGTAGTGAGTGGGATACCACTCATTAGTGTCATCTGGGAAAAATATATTCAGCCAGGAAAGGAGCAAAGTATACCTCTAACAGCAGTTCCAATGAATGATAAATGATAAAATCTATGTAACAGTAAATAGAGTGAATATACAAAATACAAGATACAAGTATAAGAGATATACAGATAGGAATACTAGAATTAAATACAATAAATGAGCATCATGGAAATGAGCAAGAAATACTACTACTATGTGAGTGAGTACCATATTCAATATGTGATCGGCTTGGGAACTTACAAAAGGATTAGGGCCTAGTTAATCATACGTGCGGAGTATGATCAACACTATAATGACATGCACAAGGAGGGTATGATCACATATCTACACTAACACCCTGTCATTGGGTAGGTAGCTAGTCTCCCCAAGAATCAATGTCTCTACATGTACAAAAAGAACGAGGAATAAGACTTGTATAAGATACAACATAAATACCAAGGAATATTATCTCATGACGAGATCCGGATATACCAATCTCGTAACCATTGTATCAAGAAATCAAGGATACCTATACTAAATATAAAAAACATAGGGATATCATAAATAAAAAATTATCAAAGAATGTACTTACCTAGAATTCGGTGAACAATATCATAGATGTCTGAAATGATGCCTCGGAGACCTAAATATGGAATATTATATCAATATAATGTTTTAGAGTAAAAATAAGTTAAACTAGTCTAATTCTAGGTTATTATGCCATTTCTAGGTCAAAATAGTCAAACTAGGTCAACTCTGGATCAAACTATTAAAACTTGGTCAAACCAGCTATTTCTAGGTTGTATGAGTCCACCTCTAGGATAGTGGGTCCATACGGTATGTATCTAGGCTATACTAGTTATATTAGGATACTAGGATACCTTATAGGCTAATATCAATATATAACCTATGTAAATATACTAGTTAATAATACTAAGTAATATATATATATATATATATATATATATATATATATATATATATATATATATATATATATATATATATATATATATATATATATATATATATTACCTTGTACTAGTTATAAGTATAATCTAATTTATCTTAGTATCCATATATATAACTACCCTCTAAAATCTTAATACTAATACCTAGCTAAATACCCTGGTATCAATAATACCTTGATACCAATTACCTTTGTACCCTCACATAATACCTAGGTATCTCCATACACTAATCTTACCTATGTACCTAATATTCAGTTATATCCACAACACACATATAAGTATATAGACATAGATATATAACCACAACACATGCTACACTAGCTAAATCTGACATCCCCCCTTAAAAGAAGACTAAACACCCCTCCTCTATACCTGCTGCAACTGCTCACCTAAACTGAACACAGTGCTAAGTTTTCTTTTTAACTCGAGCACACAGTGCACAAGGCCTGCTATCAGTTGTCCTACTACAACTGAATACTAGATCACAATTTCTAGTGTGCTAACCTCTTCACACACCCATACTAACTTAACAATATATTAACTAACTTAACTCACTGGTACATACATATAGCTAAGTGCATATATCACTAACTCTACATAACATAATTAACAGACAACTGGCATATACTAACTTAACTAATAGTAACAACCTATCCCTCTACCTCCATGCTTCTTCTCTACGCATTGCTGCTGCTACTGCTGCTACGCATTACAACCGCTACTGTTACGCATTGCTGCAGCTACTGCTACGCATTGCTTCTGCTCTATGCATTACTGCAGCTGCTACTACGCATTGCTGCTCACATAACTCTCTACTCAATACTAGAGTATACAACCCATCTATTAATATATCTTTTCTTATACATGCCTATAGCAAATGACTGTCAACATATATATCATACTCTCTTAGCACAAGATACATAATGTATATAACTATGCAAATAACTAGTGATATATATAAATATCATCAAGTAATTATATATATGTAGTATAAGCCAAATAGCTTTGTAACCTACTAACACTTAGAGTAAAATGGGATACAAGGCATTAAATCAAACATAATAAGTGCTTCGCACCTGTATCACATTTATTTTGTGATACGCTTGCGATACGGCCTCAACACCACATTAAATATATCTTAAAGGACAAGGGCAAGTCCAATATCATAATTAAGAGTAATATAAAGTGTTAGCTATACCACTACGTGTCCGTGTCAAAATATGATATGCTCAAACCCCCTGTGTCGGAAGAAAACCTCCAACTCAACCCGTATCACCAAATTGTCATGATACGACCTATACGTATCCAATTATGGACATGCCACTAGTCTTATACAACCAAACACATGTCAATTTGGTCTAATTGACTATTGACAAACATAAGATGTGCCAATATCTAAATTTCTCTAAATTTGACATAAAATACCACATAACTTCCTTTATAGCCTCCTATGAACCTAATTCCACTTCCTATGGATAGCCTTAGTACATGGGAGAGTTTCTAATGATTAAACTATAAATTTAGAGTCTAATTAGAGAGGGAAAACTAAATTGTATCTATTGCGAGATGGATTCTCAATGCTAGTCTCCAATTGGGTGTCAAGAGCCTTCAACTTGTGCTCATTCCTCCTTATTGTAGATTCTTGCCTCCTCCTTGTTCCAATAGTCTCCAATGGTGACTAGAGAAGGAACTGGGAAGAAATTTTGGTAGGAATTGGTGTAGGGATGAAGGAATTTGGATGAGAGAAATTCTAAATCTAGAATTAAAATGAATGGATGAAAAGAGAGAGAGAGAGAGAGACTCTCTCCTCCCCCTCCTATGGCCGGGCTTGCCCCTACTCCAAGTTACTATAAAAATTTCACAATACCCCTTGGGGCTTGTCATGAAGGAATTAATTAATTAAGGAAGTTTCTAATCTAATTGGTTTAACTAATTAAGTCATTCTCCTAATGAATGGGGTTGTTTGTTGGGCTCAATCTAACTAGAATTAATGTTGGTCCATGAGTCTAGTCTAATCTACTTAGGTCCACTAACATAAGTCCAAAATCAAATCTAACATCTAACAATAATTAAATAATACAATAAATAATTATTCAATAAGTACATAAATTATGAAATGACCAAAATATCCTCCCTAAAAAATATGGTAGTGACAGTTGCCAATCGAGAACTGAGCGTGCTTGGTTTGGTCATCAATACCCAAAGGGAATTCACTCTGATATGACATGAATAGTTTGACATATCATATTGTGTCGCATCTTTTGAATAGCGAACATCAGTGCCAAGCATTCTTTTTTACAAGATTGTATCTGTGCTTGGCATCGACCATCATACGACTGAGATAGTAGATTGCTTGTTCATGGCCTTCATTACCCTTTTGTACGAGAGAAGCTTCTAAAGAATGATCCGTTGCTCGAACATACATCAAAAATGAGTTTCCTACGATTGGAGGCACTAGAACTGGCGAGTTTGTGAGATATTGTTTGATGTCATTAAATGCTTGCTAACATGCTTCATTACAGACAAATGACACGTATTGCTTCATTAAGTGAGTGAAGGGTCGACATCTTCTGGAGAGATTTGAAATAAAGCTCCCGATGTATGCCAGACGACCTTGTAGCCCACGAGGTTATTTGAGATTACGTGAAAGACGTATCTCGAGAATTGCTTTAATCTTATCATGATCAATATGGATGCCTTTGGAAGTTATAACAAATTCGAGAAACTTGCCACTGGATACTCCTAAGAAGGATTTGGTCGGGTTTATTTTAAGCTGGTGTTGGCTCATTAACTCAAACACAGTATTCAGATCTTGAATATGATTCTATTTAAGATGGCTCTTAACAGCGATATCATCTACCTAACACTCTACTTTTTTTTTGTAGATGTTCATGGAAGATAGTACTCATGACTCATTGATATATTGCTCCTGTATTCTTCAAACTGAAGGCCATGACTGTATAGTAGTATACTCTGAGTGGTGTATGGAAAGAGGTATGCTTTTTATCCTCAGGACACATCTTGATCTGATTATATTCTGAGAATCCATCCATGAAAGACATGCGTTCGAAACCACATGTGTTGTCAATCATGGCATCGATGATGGAAAGAGGGAACTCATCTTTTGGGCATGCTGAGTTTATATCCCGATAGTCTATGCAAACACGAACCTTCCTATTTTTTTCATGACTGGGTGACATTTGCAACCCAATCTAGATTTTGTTCTTCCCGAAAAAAGTCATATGCTATCAACTTTTTAACTTCCGCTTTAATTGCATCCATCATGTTTGGACGGAACTGCCGTTGTTGCTACTTTATTGGCTTGGCATTAGGGAGGATATTGAGCTTGTATGTAGCTATGTGAGGATCCATGCCATGCATATTCTTATAACTCTGGACGAAGACATCAATGTACTCTTTCATTAGTTGAACCAAGGCTTGTTTATCCTCTTCAGAAAGGTTCTTACTAATAAAGATTTGTTTTGGGGAAGACTCGTCTCCTATGTTAATTTGAATGATCTCATCTTCTATAGGTGGTTCACGTTGCTCGAACCGAAGCTCCCATTATGAATCCATCCATTTAGCCCATGGATCATTTTTAAAGGGTTCTAAAGTAGAATTGCCTTCATCATCTGAGTCAGCTGACACCATGTTGACAGAAAGAGCATGCTTGAATACCTCACCAACGTTTGCATAAGAGTCCTAGGATAATGTGTCAGAAGAATAAGAATGTGTCTCCTTCAGACCTTGAGTTTTCAGGCGTTGTTGGTGGTGTGACATATCCTAAACCAAGGCCGGTTAGCTGATAATATATCTCATGTTTGCCCTCTGAAAAGCGGTAACGTATAAGAGTACGTCTACCTTTTCCATAATTGAGTCCTCCGCTAGACTTCAAGTCATAATCCATCATTTGGATAATATTTTTAGTCTGTCGGCTGTAGCGGTGGACCTAT
The DNA here is from genome assembly GCA_036927795.1 of Iris macrosiphon. Taxonomy (NCBI): domain Eukaryota; kingdom Viridiplantae; phylum Streptophyta; class Magnoliopsida; order Asparagales; family Iridaceae; genus Iris; species Iris macrosiphon. The sequence continues at coordinate 130,273,043 of JAYESA010000006.1, read as the reverse complement.
ATTTTTCCATTGTCATTGTCGGAATCACTAGTTGGTATGACCCTTTTATTTCTAGCTTTACCAAAAAATATCTTTCTTTACTAATTCTGCCTTGTTGGGACTATAAAGCAATCATCTTCATGCAAACCGTATGCTATGCCGTTCTGACATGGCGATGCCACCGGTATGGATAAGGGTTCATAGGCTGACCGGGCCTCTAGGAATTCTTGTGCAAAAGGATCAAAATCAATATAGTGTGAAGGAAAGTCTTCTTTACTCATAAAATAAAAGATTTCTTCATCTTTCACACAGCAAGAATTTCTGCTTTAATCGGCGGTTCAGTAAGATTAACAACTAAGGGTTGATTTGCCTATGTCGATTGCTTATTGTAGCGCAGGTCAATTACTAAAGGATATAACTTCTAAGAAAGATTTATCACCAACGGTTCTTTGGTCCTCTCTTCCCACATTGGCCTGCGGAGGTTAATAACAAGAGGCTCTGAAGTAGTTGAACGAGTAGTGCACCCTTTAACCCGGATCATCAGAGGTTCCTCGTTAGGGGTACTCTCGGGCTCATCTTCAATCTTATTAGCTTCTTCTTTCATGTACTCTGGTGTATAGAATATAGAATCAGAGTAATATACTTCAATACCTTTGAACGGATAAATATTGACAAACTCCATTTCGACCTCTCCCGGACTGTCCATGTACTTAAAGTACTGGTGCAGGATGGAAGGTACTATTTTATGCTCGTATATCCATGGTTGTCCCAAAAAGACATTATAGGTACTTCTGAATCAATCACATATTATGTGACTTCAGTTCGAAGGTCGCCTATCTGTATTTTTAAGCGTATCATTTCTAGCGGCCGACTTCTTCCAACATTGAAGTCCAAGATGGTAGTGTTGGTAGCCAAAAAGTTATGCATTAGTATTTTTAGAGTTAGCAACAAGCTCTTAGGGATGATGCTCAGTGATGAACCAGGATTGATATGGATTTGGCTCACTTTAATGTAGCCAATATAGCCGATATGGTACAATGACCTGCCATGTTTATTATCTTTGAGTAGCATGTCATCCTGTGTGAAGGTTATGCTAGGAATTTTTTCCATCATGCTGTGGCATTGAGGACATGATATAGGTTCTTCGTCAGGGGTTTTTAGTTGAGCCAGACAAGAATATGCATGTATTAGTGTTTCACTCAAAGCTTTGCGAGTTTTCTTTGATAGATGAAGTAACTCAAATATAAAAAATTGGACTGGAGTATTAGCCAACTGTACCTGTATATCGAAGTTGTATGGCGTCTCAAGTCCTTGAGGTTGATTATTCTTCAGAGATTTGTCGAAGAAAACCTCTTTTTGTTTTCATTTCTCTACTGATATAGGTTTTGACGGGCCTGGTTCTGCAGTGACATTAGCTATAGGAGTTGAAGAGATAGGAGGACTAGCATGAGCATCTTCTTAGGCAACCTCGTAATCTTTGAGATATTCCTTTCTGGACCTAGTGTCGGCCATGGCTTCGTCTTCAGGCATTGAAGAGAGAAGAACCATGTGACAGGACCTCTTGTTCATCATATGTTTCTTATTCTTCTTAGATTTAGAATTGGGATATACTATCTTCTACTCTAAATCTGATAGCAGGTCTTGATGAACCCACATAACTTCACTTCAGTATGTAGGAATGGGTACCAACCCTTCTATTTGAATTCGAGTTGGTGGTAGATTGATTATTTCTATTACTGTTCTAGGTATAGGCACAACACCGTCTGGGACTCCTTAAGTTGGGAAATCTCCAAATTACATTGATACAAAGTTGGTAGTGGCAGTTTTCTCATTATTATGAAGAGTGATTGCTTTGGAGTCTATCAACTGCTGAATTTTCTTTTTTAGTATATAGCATGCCTTCGTTGGATGATGTGTGTAACGGTGAAACAGACAGAATTTTGGATTGTCTGTTTGACCAACCTCATTTGGCCATTTAATGTTAGGCAACTGAAGTTTGTTGCTTTTTACTAGGTAGTCAAAGATGCTGATGATGTCGTTCTCATTAACGAAATATTCCTCTTTGGGTTTTGAGGACTCCAAAGATTTCTATGTTGGTTGTGAAGTAGGTCGTTTAGAGACGTTTATGGCAAGGGCCTCATTTCCGTTATTATTACGATTGTTCACATTAGTAAGGGGACTTTTTCCCTTATCCTCTGTACTAGGCATTTGTAATCCCAGCAAATGGGCTTCCTTCGCGGTACCTTCAGCGACCTCAGCACCTATGATGAAAGTCGTCCAATCTTGAAACTTGTTGGGGCTTGTCCAGAGCCTTATTGCAGGCTGTAGATAGGTATTTATGAATATGGAGTCAGGAATACCAGGAGGTAACTTCAGAGTTGCTTGGCTATAACGCTTTATGAATCCGATAGCAGTTTTCTTCTCCTTCTGCTTGATGTCAGTGAGTGAAGACATAGTCATATCCATACCTCCGTCATAGAATCGAGCCAGGAAAATAAATTTTAGATCTTTAAACGATGATATATAGTTATCAGACAAACTGCAGTTCCAGTCGTAGGCTACTCCGGCTAAGCATCCAATGAATTCCCTGGTGAGGAGGGCATCATTCTTTTGCAGATGAACTATCATTATTTTGAAGTAGCTGATATATTGACGTGGAGATATCCTTGCGCCAAACAAGACCATCGATTGAGGCATGTATTTGGGAGGAAAGGAAATATTATCCCAGTGAGGTGGATGTCACACCCTAGTACCACAATATAGAGATGGACATGGCCAGCTACCCCATATAAGGTACAAAATATTGTACGTCGATCATGGATGTAACTAGACAAGGGTGTACATGCTACAATCAAGACACCTAGGGTCAAGAACATCTATGTCTCAATCATCAACCAAGAAACAATAAGAATGAACATGTAAGATAAAGCAGTTAGGCATCCTTGACATTCTATCATAATGATCATGAAACTAGTTAAACTAAATGGTATACTAGTACATTTCCAAGGGTACATGACTGTAAGTCAACCGCGGTCTGAATAATATACAATTATGTAGAGGAACTAATATCTAGATAAACCGACTAACATGTGTCATCGGCTAAATGCCAAAATGTAATACAAAATGATACTCATAGTGGGGGGGAGAAGAAACCCACTCAAGTTTCTCGATGGACATCCTCCTGGTATGCGCCATCGGTCAGATACATGATAGGATCCTCGGGCTCTGCTACTAAACCTGGCCAAGCAAAACCAGCGGGGTTAGGGCCCGAGAGCTAGTAGGACAAAGGAGCACAAGTGAATGAAGCAAAGGTCAATAAAGTACATAAAATAGGAATTCGTACCACAACTACAAGCATATGACCTTTCATCGGAGCAATATCACACCTCTACAACCAAAAAAGGATAAGGGGTGTCGTATTATGCCCAGATAGGGTACGACTTACTAATTATAAATACGATAAAGATACAACACATATATATATAATCCAGAACACACATGCCACAATACAAGCTAAGATACATGCATAATATGCAGCTTCGGTACATTACCTATTGTGACACATTGGCACAATCCTACAACCAAACAAGGATAAGGGTTGAACCATCGCACCATAATAGTTTATGTCCCTAGACTACTAGCACATACTCTTTTAAATTGGTCAATCAATCATACAGCTTATTATGTGGAGTCTGAGTTATCTCAGTAAAATAATGCAATAATATAAGGATCCTTAAATCGTGCTACAGGTAAACTCGGTTAGTCGAACCAATAATAACATATAGTACATAGAATATACACTGGTCTCCCATAAGGCCTACTTGTTAAGATAGATTAGTAACAGTTCCAATTTTCTATAGGGAAAGTGTTGGCTCAGTTTAAATATAAAAAGTCGAATATTGTCTTCTATTAGCGCGAATGATATACAATATCCATGGTAGAAAACTTTCACACCTCGAAAATTTTCTGAGGGTGGCTCGTTACGCACGATCTCGAGATCCCATTCCCTCATAATGCTTCTACCAATTAAGTTACCTAATTAACCCTATGGTTCTATAGAATCTTGTGTCATGGTCAAACAATCATCCTCCTTAGATGTCGTACCGTAATACGTGTACGCTAGGTACGAATCTACCTCGTTACTCGAGAGTCAAATCTGGATTCCTCCAAGCATAATGCAATAAATCAAGCGGTAGAGGCATGGAAAAGATATAGCCATATGATCGACGTCCATGCACCCCCAAATAAAAACTTAACAGATGGATCGCACGGACACCATACGACACAGAAAAAGAACGCCCATGCAGTCCAAACAAGCGTCCTGACGACTGGCCGCAAGTCAACCTGACATAATATCCTGACAGCAAAGATGGCACCTGACACAGAATCCTGACAAAAATGATTTTTTTCTAATCGTCTCGAAGGATGAGGACACCCTAAGAGACAGAAGTCCCAAGGATAGTGCAGAGCCATGTGAACAACGCGACAAAAAGATTCCAAGCGGCTCTGGCCCATGCGTCCCAGACTCTATGTATCCCAAGCAAATCTGGCCTATGCATTTTAGACTCCATGCAGTCCATGCATCTCTGGTCCCGTCCGTTCCAGACTCCGTGCATCACGTGTGTCTTTGGCCACATGTATCCCAGATTCCACGTCGACCAAGTCTTGATGTTACAACTGCGAGCTCCTCTCCAACCAAATAGCAGCCACGTATCCATCTAACCAAGTCATGCCTACACAGCTGAGAACCGCCCAGATATTCAGCAACAAAAAGATCTTAACAAATATCCACGTGATAGCTGAAGCCCGGTCTTGTGTACATTCGTAACTCCTTCCTGTTAGAAGAAGACACGTGGCAACCCCGAACGTTCATGCAACCCAAAATCCATGTGGCTACTAAACGACTATAAATTATAGGGTACTACCGCCATACAAGAGGCATGCGGACTATCTGCAGATTCACACTAAAACCAAGGAGAGAGGCTTCTACATCCGGATCGTCTATGCTATAAAGAGAGTTGCTACACTCTTAACCATCCATCGTCACCATCCAGAGCAAAATAAATATGTACTTGGATTGTCTCTTAGAACTCTTCTCTGTACTTTCTAGTTTGTTAATAAAATCAAGTTCTCTTCTTTCTTTTGTTTTAAGTGGCAAACATGATGGCAACTCTATTGGGGAACGAATTCTCCTCGGTTAAGAAATTGGTGATGCAATCCGATGCGGCCAAGCTTGGCTCAATACAAAAGATGCTGGTAGTTCGCTTCGACCAACAAGCGTTTGAGAAAATGCTCTCTGAAGGAAGTATGAATCCTTCACCAAGGCAAGCCAAGCCCAAGAAGACCCGCAGAACGTAGGTAGCAAAGTCTACTGTGCCTCGCCCAACTGAGAAGGAGGCGATCTCCGCCTCTCAATCTGTTGCTGAGAATATCCACGTCTATGCGGCATCTTCAACTAGTGTAGGAATTGCTCAGCACTCAGAATCTAGCGCAGGAACTACTTAGCACTCAGACGTTCAGGGTTAGGTCCTATACGTCCAAGAAGGAGGCCACATAATACAATCCATGCATCATCTATTCATATGCCGTATAAGATTGTCCATGCGGCATCAACTCACAACCACAGGCAGACAGCTGCATGCGGCTCTAACAACAACCAAACTTCTATTTTTGACCGTATCTCATGCCGTGCAGATCCTATGCGACCTACTGAAAGTGAAGAAAACCTAAATCTGGACTCTTCTTACTACGTGCTTGCGAGTGCTAAATTGAAGATGTCTAGGGCAGTACGAGCTCATCAAGCTCAAGCAACTACTCATGCGACTGATCGTCAATAGCCATCACTAACTATTACGTGGGCCATTGATGAAAAGTTGTACAGAACTGACCCATGTGTCCAACCCACAGGGACAAGCAAAAATGGTTCATTCCAAAAGTCTTCAACCAGTACCAAGGGAAAGTTCGTATACGAACCCCAGGTCCAAAAGCAAATGCATCACCTGTACATCCGTGTTCCCGGGATACCCGGACTCGCAAAAAGGATGCAAAGGTGAAACACCTTTCGCATGATTTGCGTGAAGTAATCACTCACAAGCGCAAAGCGAGGGAAACTAATACGGCGTGTGACATGCCCTCTTCTAGGCATTGCTCTGCCAATATTATCATTGACTGCTGCTACAATAAAGCAGTAGTAACCACAGATAGGCAGTCGGCCTTCAAACGACTGCACCCGAAAGCACCTACCTGACAAAAACTCGGAGATCAGGTGCAAGTATCAGAGGAGGATGAGTTACCCTTCGCCTCATGCTACTCAACTGGAAAGCTTCCTACCGCCAAGGGAAGAAAGAAGTCAAATACCTCCAGTCCGACGCTCTCTACCACTGCATCGGGAAAGCGACTACCCGTAGGGCTGACAACGACGTCGGTGAAAGGCGTCTTCCAGGACACCCACTCAAGGAAGAAGCTGTCAGCCTTTGGGGGTAGTTCTTCCTGAGAACCCCTGGGGGTTACACAAGCTGGGGGTAGCAATCCTCCAGAACTCAACGACAATCCGAGGTTCCGAGGTTATAGTAAATCTCAAGGGTCATATGCCGAGTTTTCTAGAGGTAATCACCCTCATCAAAAAATGCACCTTCCAAAGCTAGGGGTAACATTCTCTCTGAGTCTGAAAAAGATGTATCACTTTCGGCTTTCCCTGTAATTTTGAGGAAGATGACAGCAATGTGCCTAGGGTTAATACAGCATCTAGGACTAGGGGTAGCAATCATCCAGAATCAGAAGATTGTATGATGATGTCTACCTCCCTGAAGACTGTAACCCCCAAGGAACAAATAATGACAGGCTGGGGGGAAGTTACCCTCGAATAGTTAGAGCATCACCTGAAGCTGGGGGTAGCATCTTCTTTAAGTCTGAAGACGATGCAACGATGGCTGTCTTCCCTGAGAATAGTGCGACTCAGAAATCAATGGTGGAAGGGCTCAGCAATCGCCATTAACTCAATGCTCTTGAGACAATGATAAACACCATGAGTGCCATAATACAGACTCAGGCCCAAGCAATTCTGGAGATCAAGGCAAAGCTGGTCTTGCCACCCTCAGGGCCCGCAATAACTCCGCAAGCAGGGAGTAGCAATCTCCTGGTAATCCACACCAACCCGTCATGCCATGAGGACAATGATCCCCAAGAACCAGACAATGACATGTCTGGGGGTAGTCTCCCTCAACAAGATAGAGCAGCGTCCAAAGCTGGGGGTAGAATTCCCTCTGAGTCCAAAAATGCTATAAAATTATCGGTCTTCCTTGAGGACCGTACGACTCAGGTATCGGAAGCCCCAAAGCCAAAGATGACTTTTTCCTTTAATGACGATGATATCATTGAAATATTTAACATACTAATGAAGGGAAATAAACTTTGGCTACCCAACATCAGATGCCCTAAAGAGGCTGACAAGGTCGATGACCCAAAATATTACCCCTTTTATCGGTATATTCATCATCCAACCAGAGACTACTCTGTGCTAAAGAGATGTATCCACTAATTGATCAATTCTAATGAGCTCACCCACAATTTTGAGGATAAGATGGTCATTATGAACACAGTATCCCCCGATTTGACAACTTTCCACTGACGGAAGCCCAAGACGGAGTGGTCCCAGCCCAGGCAACCAGGAATCTCGTCAATCTCCTGCCATCTCGCAACCGAGTAGCAGGCTTAGTATCACTTACAATATCAAGAGGTGAGATCACTGCTCAAAAGTTGGCACAACAAATATCACCTTCAACGACCAGGTTAAAGGGGACGCAATGCAGGCCAGGTCGTGCTTTCTTCTCCTTTCACAAAAATACCAGGATCGTACCTAACCTCTTTGTATGGATATTGATCAGCTCACGTCTATGTCACCTCTGGACTATCATCCTCCCTCGAGACTCTTCCTTGTTCAAGTGACCTCTGAGCAAACCTCTTTCGACGACTATCATCAGTCGTCATCTCAACTTATCATCCGTGCTTAAATTTAGGTACGCCAACGGTGTTAAGTCCATAAAATCTATTATGACCATATTACCTCTGATAGGGTTTCATCTTAAACTTATTACTTGCACTCTCGTGCACAAAACTTAATAGGTCCGCCAAAAATCCCCTAGTAGGATGTCCTTAATAGAAATGAATAGTCCAAGTCCACATTACCTCTGAACTACTTTCCTTTTTTTTTCTTGTAGAGAGAAGGTCAGTTCATGCCCATATTATCTCTAAACTATATCTCTCTACTTTTTCCACAGAGTCTTATCTTACCACATCCATATTACCTCTGAGTAAGATATTTCCAAAAAAATTTCATGTCCATATTACCTCTGAGTAAAGTTTTGCTTTTCAACTTTCTACTATCACGTTCGTATAATCCCTGATAGTGCTAGTCGTTTTAGCTTATTATCCGTGCTTAAGGTATGCCATGGATAATAAGTCCACAATCCAGAACTTTTTTATGTCCATATTACCTCTAAGTAAAGTTCTATTTTTAAACTTTCTTCTATCACATTCGCATAACCCCTGATAGTGCTAGTCATTTTAGCTTATTATCCGTACTTAAGGTACGCCATGGATAATAAGTTCATAATCCAGAACTTTTTTATGTTCATATTACCTTTGAGTAAAGTTCTGCTTTTCAACTTTATACTATTACGTTCGCATAACCCCTGATAGTGCTAGTCATTTCAGCTTATTATCCGTACTTAAGGTAAGCCATGGGTAATAAGTCCATAATCCATAACTTTTCCATGTCTATATTACCTCTAAGTAAATTTTTGCTTTTCAACTTTCTACTATCACATTCACATAACCCCTGATAATGCTAGTCGTTTCAGCTTATTATCCGTACTTAAGGTACGCCATGGGTAATAAGTCCATAATCCAAAACTTTTCTATGTCTATATTTGTAAATCCCCTCAAAATAATTTTAGGTAGACTGGTTATGGTAAGAATTTTGGTTTAGTTTCAGGTTGTCTAAGGATTAGAAAATTAGGGTTATGTAGACTGGTTCTTTAATTTAAACCATTGGTGCACCTTACCGTTGCTACAATAATTGGAGCACAATAATAGCCTTTACTTTCCAACAAAACTTTACACTCTTGACCTGACAAGCCAACCTAGGCACGGGATATTTCTGTCACTCACAAACACACTCCCATGTGCTCTAATTTAATTGCACAACTTTCCAGTCACAAAAATTAATTCTTTAATTTTATGCCTCGTACCTATGTCATTGCCATCAATTTGGGGACACAAACTCTACCCGTTTCTGTCACCCTCACATCTCCATCCAAGGGTAGTTTGGTAATTATCATGGGTATTAATTATTTTAGATTATTATAATTAATATTTGTGCATGGCTTGATTTATTTAATTATTGTACTATTATTTTTTGATAGTGTAGACTTATTTTGGACTTGTCTAGTGGACCAAACCATTTAATTAGAGAGCATGAACAAACTTTTGGACTAGTCTAAGTTGAGCCCATAAATTAGGCCCATGGATTAAGAAACTTGATTAATTAGTGAAACCATTGGACTAGAACCTTCCCTCCCTAATTATTTCTTTATGAGAGGCCCCAAGGGATATTTTTGACTTTGTACATTACTTGGGGAGGATTTTACGACCAGCCAATTTTGGGAGGAGAGAGAGAAAGCTCATTTTATTTTTTCTCCAAATTTTTAGATCTATATTTTCTTCTTCCATTTTCCCTCCATTCCCTTATCATTTTTCTACCAAATCTTTACCAAACTCATTCTAAATTCATTATTGAAGCCTCTATATCAAGGATCTACAAGCAAAAAGCAAGGAACAAGGAGGAGGAGACTACGATCTACAAGGAGAGGAGCATCTTGTCATTTGGGACCTTTTTATTAGAAATTTATCTCCCAATAGGTACAAATCAATTTTTCCCCTTCTAATAGACTATAGATCTGATATTTTTACTATGAGAAACCATCCCACATGCATAGGCTACCCATAAGTTTTGGTTTGGAGTCATTTGGAGACCTACGGTGGAAGTTATGACCAAATTGGTGCCAATTTTGGGGGAATTCCGAGATTGGCACATGTAGTGCTTGTTAATAGATCTATTAGATCAAATTGACACTTAATTGTTTGTTTGTAGCTTGTGTTGTATCCACAATTAAATAGGTATAGGTCAAATCTCGTTAATTTGACGAAATAATCGATTTTGGGGGTTTTCCTCCGATACGGGGCCATGTGCGTATCATATGGTGACACGGACACGTAGACACTCTAACTTCTATACGTATTATTCATAATATGTATTGGACTTGTACGTGTCCTCCGGGATACATTTGGTTGTGAGTTGGGGGCCGTATCGCAAGCGTATCATAGAAAAGTATGATACGGGTGCGGTGCACCCGATGTGTTTGTTGTTTGGCCCATTTTCCTATTTGTGCATATGTAATTATGTATATGTAAGCCCTTTATATGATATATAATTTATGTATTAGTGTGATTTGGATTTACGTATAGGTGGGTGTCTATTTGTGTATACTATAGGAGTATCTAGAGATATATAGAGCTACGTTTACATGTTTATATATATATATATATATATATATATATATATATATATATATATGTTGGTTTGTATATATGCATGTGTTAGTTTACATCTATATACTTATTTATATGTATGTGTATATCGATATGTTCTGGTATCTATATATTAGTGTTATGCATATAGATTGATATGTATGAGGGGTAGTATATGCATCTATGTATATAGATAGTTAGATATCTATGTGTGTGTACATATATATAGATATATACTTAGAGATATTAAGTGTATTTATTTATGTATGTGTTTTTGTGTGACTTGGAGTGTTGAGCATTCTACTATCAAGCAGAGGAAGTCACTGTGTACAGAGCATAGTCAATACAATAAGACCAACTACTGCATACAGCCTGAAGGAACTGCAGGAACCAATGAAGACAACCACAACAACAGAGTCACTGTGTGCAGATTGCACACAGTCTTGGAGTTCAGCAGGCACAGAAATTATGTTCACTGTGTGCAGTTGCACATCTAAGTGAATAGAATAACAGTATGTATAGATTTTATACTATTTTGGGGTAAACAACAACCGAGCAGTATCAGTAACAGAAAGCAGACCACTGTATAGATACTTACTTGAAGACTCACTAAAATGAGCACCTGAAGATTGAAGACTTACCTCATCTGAACAGCACCTGAAGACTGAAGACTTACCTCAACTGAACAACACTTGAAGACTGAAGACTTACCTCAACTGAACAGCACCTGAAGACATCTACTACAGTGGGGGAAATAGCCTGCAGTGAAGGTGAAGGGAATAGCCTGCAGTGGTACAATTGCAGTAAAGAGCCAGAGGCATTTAGTAGTGTGGGTCAACCAGTGTGCAGTTCTGCACACAATTTGGGGTACAAGATATTCACCAACCACTAAACTGTCAACAAAGGGATAGAGCTGCAGAGACTGTGTGTTAATCGATCCACTGTGCAGTTTTACACTGCACAGTATTAGGCTTGGTATCAGTCATGGTTCTTTATAGTATCAGTTCAGTATTTTAGAATAGTATTAGTAGATTGGTTAGTTGTTAGTTCAATAGGATCTAAGTATAGTTATGTGTACTATTGATAAGTTTAGATATGGTTAGTAGTATATAGATAATTGGGTAGTTAAGTGATCCAGGTATTGTTTGGGTAGTTAGTTATGTTTTTCTGTTAGTTGTTTATATTAGTGTAGATACACACCTTATTAGTCTAACGGTTAACTATATATATGTATGTTAGTTGAGTTCTTGGCTATTAGTTAGTTAAGCTACAGGTGTATGTATATATTGTATTAATGGTTATCCTATAATAGTTAGATATAGTATAGTGTATTGTGTAGCTAGTATTAGTTTGGATATATATGTATTAGTTAATTTGGAGTTGGGTTGCCTTGGGATACCAAGGTATCACCAAGGTATAGGTCGATACCCAAGGTTTTGAGATTAGGTATCTGGTTGGATGCGATACACATTGGTGCAAGGCCAATGTATCCTAATTAAATTATTTTGAGATATTATTATTATATGTGACTTATGTATATATATATATAAACCTATTTTCATATTAAAAAATTTGCGTATCTTAGGATACAGCTTCTTGAATGCTCGGTTGTGTGTTAGCTTAGCTAGCTTAGCATAGTTTTATAGTATATCGACTTAGTGACTTAGCATTAGACTCTTGCAACCTAGAATATATTGGTTTGACTTAGAAACAACGTATCAACCTAGAATTGCATCAATATCAGTTATTTTTATTATTCAACCTTGTATTAATGCAACATACTATATATAGGTTGTGAGACACTAACTTGGGCATCGAGCGACACACTTTGCTCAGGACTTCAGGGGAGTATATTTCTCTGTTTGTTTTCAATTCATAATGTTGTTTATATGTATGTTCTAGATTAGTATACATTGATTCCCGACACAGTAATTTTATGAACTGGTGCTATATGGATCCCGTGAGGAGGTGTTATCCCCTACCGTGTGCAACGGGTACCTAATGACATGTATTTCATCGTGTGCATCGGGTATTGACTTTCATGTGCTTCTTGTGCATCCACTATTTCGTGTGCTAGTATGACTATCGTGATCATGTACGTAACGTATCGTAATTGGATCCATGAGTTTTGGTTGGGGAGGGGGGTAGGAGTTGGTTATGTGATCAAATCTCTCTTGATCTTATGTGCATGTCGATTATATACCTCACGTATAATGGAGTTACCTTTATACCTTATATACAACCTAAGCCGATCACGTAACAAACTCGTACTCTAAAACACATAGTTAGTATTCTTGTTCTCTACTTGCAGTTATTCTTTTATTTTTTTTCCAGTTATTATTGTGCTTATAACTTTTTCACTCAGTATTGTATATTCTTCTACTTGTGCATCTTGTATCTTTTTCTATTGCTTGTTATATATGCTCGATTATGTTATTGGAACTACTTTCAGAGGTATGTACTTCGCTCCAATCCTGACTGGATATATTTTTTCTAGATGATTGGCTAGAGGAGCTGTATCCCACACATTATGACCCTCAGGAGGTTGAGACTTTCGAGGACACTCTCCTAGAGCAGGAGGACATAGTACCGGTGACCGAGGAGGCCTAGTTTTGTTTAGTAATATTTGTATTAGACTATTATTTTGAGGAGTTTCACTAATGTATTATTCTTTCAAACTTATGGCTTGTATCTTTCTTTCCTTCGCTATTATATTCGTGCATTAATTCCTCCTTAGTTTGTTTTGTGATTGAGATTGATATATTTATGAGATACCATAGTGCTCCTCCGATTGGAGTTGAGATGATTGACAGGTACCATATTATATTATTGAGATGTTAGATAGATAAAAATGACCCAGACAGCGTTCTACTGCCGATTCTGCGGCGTAGGCTGGGCGTAACCACGTACTCGTGCCCGAATATCCGGGTGCGAATCGTGACACGTTTTTAGTGGTGGCCCATGCAGGTCTAGATAGACATCGTAGTTGTGCTCGACTAGAGTATTGCTACGAGCCTGCTTTAGGATACATGATTTAGGCTGAGAGTTACTCAATCATAACTAGGAAAACTCCAATATCTGTTCTATAAATCTTTATCTATTTGATATTGCCTTTCATTTTGAATTAAGTTCTGTCCTTCTTTGATGATATCGCATTATATTCAATATTGATTCCATATTTTCAATCTGACTTCAGGATGCCTACGAAGGTCAGATTCTATCACTGGAGCAGCGGCAGCTTCCTCAGCTACTTCCCAGCCAGCTATAGATAGAGTAGCAGCTGCTACTGCTTTATCTCCAGTCGAGAAGATCGCCTCACCGGTCCAGGTGGGGGTCTCAGCAGCCGCTTTTGGGGGTGCTCTTTCCCCAGTTCAGAGGGTTGCTCCGGTTGTTTTTGAGGATCTTCCACCACCACCGCCAGTACTAGCTGATGCTACACAGCTGTTTACACTTTTCCAGATGATGATGGAGGCCCAGAGAGCCCAGGCTGAGGCACAGTACAGGCAGACCGAGGTGATGAGATAGGGCATTGAGAGTGCTCACCAGTTGGCCATCACCGCCGTAGAGAGGACTGCACCACCATAGCCACGAGAGGTACAGCCCAAGACCGGCACTATACAGGACTTCAAGAAGTTGGATCCTCGACCTTTTAAGGGGACAAAGGGTATCATCTATACGGATGATTGGTTGGAGAGCATGGAGAGCGTCATGCGCTTATCCTGCCTTGCGGAGGACCTGATGGTGGAGGCAGCGGGATTACAGATGATGGACATCATGAGCACTTAGTTCCGGAATGAGCCACAGATCGCCGATCCAGGATTGACATGGGTTAAGTTCACTTGTTCAGAAGGAATTTCTTTCCACCTACTGAAAGACTTGATCTGGAGCGACAGTTCCAGAATCTTTACCAGGCAAACATGTCGGTGGAGGAGTATGTCTCTGAGTTTGGTAGGTTGAGCAGGTATGCCGACTATATGGTGAGAGACCCTGAGAACCAGGCTAGTAGATTCAGAGAGGGTCTGAACTGGAAAGTGAAGGCTCTCATTTCTTTGAGCCACGAGACGTATACAGACATCTTAAGGGAGGCTCGCAAGGTCAAGAGAGACCTGAGTGGGAGGCACAAGAGGGACCAAGATGTTTATAGTGGCAGCAGCAGCACAGGTCCAGCCAAGAAGCCATATTTCCAACAGCAGAGGTGGCAGTTCAATGCGCCTAACCGAGCACCTGTACAGCAAACATACCAGATGCAGAGGCCAGGCCAGCCCGCTCGTGGTTGTCCCTTCTGTAAGGAGGTAGGGCACGAATGGGATGTTTACAGGAAGAGACTGGGGCAATATTTGTTTTACGGATTATCAGATCACCAGCTGAGGGATTGTCCCAAGACCTTAGCTCGTACAATTCAGGATGTAGCCCCTATCTAGAGGATACCCGTGAGACACCCGGTGGGACAGCCGAGAGGACCTCCTTTACAGCCCCATCAGCAGAAGTTCGTGCAGCACCAGCACCAGCACAAGCACCAGCAGAGGGGTGCACATCAGGGGCGAGCTTTTGTCCTGATCGTAGAGGAATCAGAGCCAGTCGGAGATATGATATCAGGTTCAGTCTTACTTGATTCTTTTCTAGCTCATGCCTTATTTGATTCTGGTACATATCATAGCTTTGTATCTGTATCTTTTGCTCTGAGACATCGTCTTGAGTCTGAACTGTTGGCACAGACTTGCAAGATCACGATCGGGGTGGCATCATCCTGGTCAATGATGTTTGCAAGAACCAGAGGGTTTATGTGGGAGGCCATGAGCTGAGTGTATATTTACTTGTAATGCCACTTCCGAGTTATGATATAGTACTCGGGATGGATTGGTTGAGTAGATATCACGCTAGTATCGATTGTCGTAGAGGTAAAGTTTTATTTCAGATGTCAGGAGAGCCAGAGTTCGAGTTCATCCGAGGAGCACAACAGTGTGAGGGCAATTTATATGGAGCTTTGGTAGAAGAGTGGGCGCCGCCACATCCGTTGATTACAGAGTTCTTGGATGTCTTTCCAGAGGATTTACCGGGGTTGCCGCCGGACAGAGATGTAGAGTTCTCTATAGATTTAGTGCCAGGCTCAGAACTGATCTCTCAGCATGTCTATAGAGTAAACAATAGTGAACTGACAGAGTTGAAGAAGAAGGTGGATGAGTTGCAAGACAAAAGCTTTATCCATTCTAGTTCATCACCATGGGGTACTCTGGTACTATTTGTACCAAAGAAGGATGGGTCGGTACATATGTGTATCGACTATATGGCACTTAATAACCTCACTATCAAGAACAAATACCCGTTATCGTGGATTAATGACTTGTTCGACAAGTTGAGCGGAGCGAAGGTATTCTTAAAGATAGACTTGAGATCAGGGTACCACCAGGTGAAGGTGAAGGGGGAAGACATCCCGAAGACGGCTTTCAGGACTCGTTATGGGCAGTTCGAGTTCTTAGTGATGCCGTTTGGGTTGACCAATGCCCCGGCAGTATTCATGAATATGATGAACAAGGTATTTTATCAGTACCTGGACCAGTTTATTATAGTATTCATAGATGATATTTTGATATATTCGAAGACCCCTGAGGAGCATGAGCAACACTTGAGGATTGTTTTGGAGACCCTCAGGAAGGAAAAGTTGTATAGCAAGTTGTCGAAGTACGAATTCTTCCTTGATAAGGTTGAATTCCTTGGGCATGTCATTACAGGAGATGGAATCTCGGTGGACCCAAAGAAGAACTCAACAATTGAATCATGGTCTACCCCGAGTTCAGTAGCAGAAATTAGGAGGACTTTTCCAGACTAGCAGAGCCGATGACTAGGCTGACCAGGAAGGACATGGAATTCGTCTGGACTGAGGATTGCCAGTCAGCATTTGAGGAGCTGAAGAGGAGATTGACTACTGCTCCCATCTTGACACTACCATCAGGAGCAGAAGAATTTTTTATTTATAGTGATGCATCAGGAAAGGGTTTGGGTTGTGTACTACAGCAGCACGGGAAGGTAATTGCCTATGCTTCCAGGAAATTAAGCCCGCATGAGAAGAATAACCCTACCCATGATTTGGAGCTTGCATCGATTATCTTTGCTCTTAAATTATGAAAACACTATCTATATGGAGAGAGAGTAGAGATCTTCACAGACCATAAGAGCTTAAAGTATGTGTTTACACAAAAGGAGCTCAACTTGAGGCTGCGACGATGGTTGGAGCTGATGAAGGACTTTAACATATCTTTGCAGTACCATCCAGGGAAGACCAACGTAGTCGCGGATGCTTTGAGCAGGTATCCTATGGCTATGTACTTGACTAGAGACAGGCATCTATTGGCAGACCTCGATAGTTTGGGCATTGAGGTATTGATTTCGGGAGTCGCAGCTCAGATGAGGGGACTTCAGGTTCAGTCAGAGCTGATGGACCAAGTCAGAGCCGGACAGTATGAGGATGAGTCTCTGAGAAGCATTAGAGCACAGGTTCAGTTCAGGCTGGCAGAGGACTTTACTATCGCAGATGATGGATCATTGTGACACGGTACCAGGTTGTGCGTACCGAAGGAAGCATTGCGCGAGAAGATTATGCAGGAGGTGCATCATTCCCAATACTCTATGCATCCTGGTGCCAACAAGATATATAGAGACATGAGGGAGCATGTACGGTGGTATGGCATAAAGCGAGAGGTAGCTAGCTTCGTGTCCAGATGCCTAGTTTGCCAGCAGGTCAAGGCGGAGAGATAGAGACCAGGAGGATTGCTTCAGTCTCTGCCCATTTCGAAGTGGAAATGGGAACATATGACTATGGATTTGTATCGGGGTTTCCGTATTCTCCAGGACGCAAGGATGCGATTTGGGTCATCATGGATAGGTTGACCAAATCAGCCCACTTTCTCCCATTTAAAGTGGGTACATCTATGGAGAGACTTGCGGAGATGTATGTGCGCCAGATTGTCAGCTTATACGATATTCCAGTGAGCATTATCTCAGATCGGGATAGCCGCTTCATGTCCTAGTTTTGGAGGAGTTTGCAGGCTAGCTTGGGTACTCAGTTCAAGTTCAGTATCGCCTATCACCCTCAGACAGACGGACAGTCGGAGAGGACTATTCAGACTCTCGAGGATATGCTACGCACCTGTATTTTGGATCTTGGAGATTCTTAGGAGGATCACCTTCACTTGGTAGAGTTTTCATACAACAACAGCTACCAAGCCAGCATTGAGATGTCACCATTCAAGGTGTTGTATGGACAGAGATGCCGTACTCTGTTATCCTGGGATAATATTGGTGACATGGTTTTATTGGGACCAGAGATGGTAGTGGATGAAGCAGAGAAGGTGAAGCATATCAGGGACAGACTTTGAGTGGCACAGGACAGACAGCGGCATTAGCCTAATATCCACCAGAGACCTCTGAAGTTTGAGGTATAGCTTTAGTTTGTCTTATTTGTGCTTGATTGTTGCTTGTTAGAGTGCTAAGGTTGTGTTTTATGCTAGGTTGGCGGTCTGGTTTTCTTGAGGATTTCTTTGACACGTGGCATGATTCGTTTCGGTGAAGGCGGCAAGCTTAGTTCACGATTCATCGGTCCTTTCAGTATTCTTGATAGGGTCGGTGCAGTCGCTTACAGACTAGACTTACCACCTGCACTGGAGGGAGTGCATAACGTATTTCACATGTCGTAGTTAAGATGGTACATGGCAGATCCTAGTCATGTGTTGGATCATTCAGAGATAGAGGTGGGCCCTACTCTCAGCTATCCAGAGTAGCGAGTGGAGATTCTGGATCGGAGAGAGAAGGTGCTGAGGAACCAGATGATTCCTTTGGTGTGCGTTGCGTTGAGGCATCACTCGCCAGGAGAGAGTACCTGGGAGCGAGAGACCGAGATGCGCGAGCGATATCCGTATCTGTTCGAGCCGTGAGGTATAATTCTTTCTTGCATTATATTGTTTGTTTTAGTGGATAGTTTCTTCCTTAATTTTGAGGATAAAATTTTTCTAAGGTGGGTAGGTTTGTCACCTTCATATTTCCATCCAAGGGTAGTTTGGTTATTATCATGGGTATTAATTATTTTAGGATTATTATAATTAATATTTGTGCATGGCTTGATTTATTTAATTATTGTACTATTATTTGTTGATAGTGTAGACTTATTTTGGACTTGCCTAGTGGACCTAACCATTTAATTAGAGAGCATGAACAAACTTTTGGACTAGTTTAAGTTGAGCCCATAAATTAGGCCCATGGATTAAGAAACTTGATTAATTAGTGAAACCATTGGACTAGAACCTTCCCTCCCTAATTATTTCTTTATGGGAGGCCCCAATGGGTATTTGTGACTTTGTATATTGCTTAGGGAGGGGTTTATGACCAGCCAATTTTGGGAGGAGAGAGAGAGCTCTCATTTTATTTCTTTTCCAAATTTCTAGATCTACATTTCCTTCTTCCATTTCCCCTCCATTCTCTCATTATTTCTCCACCAAATCTTTACCAAACTTATTCTAAATTTATTATTGAAGTCTCTACATCAAGGATCTATAAGCAAAGAGCAAGAAACAAGGAGGAGGAGACCACGATCTACAAGGAGAGGAGCTACTTGTCATTTGGGACCTTTTCATTGGGAATCCATCTTCCAATAGGTATAAATCAGTTTTCCTTTTTTTAATAGACTATATATCTGAGATTTTTACCATAAGAAACCATCCCACATGCATAGGCTACCCATAGGTTTTGGTTTGGAGTCATTTGGAGACCTACGGTGGAAGTTATGACCAAATTGGTGCTAATTTTGGGAGAATTCCGAGATTGGTACATATAATGATTGTCAATGGATCGAATAGATCAAATTGATACTTGATTGTTTGTTTGTAGCTTGTGTCGTATGCACAATTGGATACGTATGGGCCAAATCTCGTCAATTTGACAAATGGTCAATTTTGGAGGTTTTTCTCCGACACGGGGCCATGTGCGTATCACATGGTGACACAGACACGTAGACACTCTAACTTCTATACGTATTGTTTATAAATTATGTATTAGACTTGTGTGTGTCCTCCGGGATACGTTTTGTTGTAAGTTGGGGGCCGTATCGCAAGCGCATCAAAGAAAAGTATGATACGGGTGCGGTGCACCCCAAGTGTTTGTTGTTTGGCCAATTTCCCTATTTGTGCATGTGTAATTATGTATACGTAAGCCTTTTATATGATATATAGTTTATGTATTAGTGTGATTTGGATTTACGTATAGGTGGGTGTCTATTTGTGTATACTATAGGAGTATCTAAAGATATATAGAGCTACGTTTACATGTTTATATATATATATATATATATATATATATATATATATATATATATATATATATATATATATATATATATATATATATATATATATATATGTTGGTGTGTATATATGCATGTGTTAGTTTACATCTATATACTTATTTATATGTATGTGTATATCTATATGTTCTGGTATCTATATATTAGTGTTATGCATATAGATTGATATGTATGATGGGTAGTATATACATCTATGTATATAGATAGTTAGATATCTATGTGTGTGTACATATATATAGATATATACTTAGATATATTAAGTGTATTTATGTATGTGTGTCTGTGTGACTTGGAGTATTAAGCATTCTACTATCAAGCAGAGGAAGTCACTGTGTGTAGAGCATAGTCAAGACAATAAGACCAACTACTGCACACAACCTGAAGGAACTGCAGGAACCAATGAAGACAACCACAACAACAGAGTCACTGTGTGCAGATTACACACAGTCTTGGAGTTCAGCAGGCACAGAAATTATGTTCATTGTGTGCAGTTGCACATCTAAGTGAATAGAATAGTAGTATGTGAAGATTTTACACTATTTTGGTGTAAACAGCAACCGAGCAGTATCAGTAACAGGGAGCAGACCACTGTATAGATACTTACTTGAAGACTCACTGAAATGAGCACCTGAAGACTGAAGACTTACCTCAACTGAAGACTAAAGACTTACCTCAATTAAACAGAACATGAAGACTGAAGACTT
This sequence comes from Iris macrosiphon, assembly GCA_036927795.1. Lineage (NCBI taxonomy): Eukaryota > Viridiplantae > Streptophyta > Magnoliopsida > Asparagales > Iridaceae > Iris > Iris macrosiphon. The sequence continues at coordinate 130,252,424 of JAYESA010000006.1, read as the reverse complement.
ACCTCAACTGAACAGCACCTGAAGACATCAACTATAGTGGAGGAAATGGCCTACAGTGAAGGTGAAGGGAATAGCCTGCAGTAGTGCAACCGCAGTAAAGAGCCAGAGGCATTCAGCAGTGTGGGTCAACCACTGTGCAGTTCTGTACATAGTTTAGGGTGCAAGATATTCATCAACCACTGAACTGTCAACAAAGGGATAGAGCAGCAGAGACAGTGTGGTAATTAATCCACTGTGCAGTTTCACACTACACAGTATCAGGCTTGGTATCAGTCATGGTTCTTTACGGTATTAGTTCAGTATTTCAATATAGTGTTGTTAGATTGGTTAGTTGTTAGTTCAATAGGATCTAAGTATAGTTATATGTACTATTGATAAGTTTAGATATGGTTAGTAGTATATAGATAATTGGGTAGTTAAGTGATCCAGGTATTGTATGGGTAGTTAGTTATGTTTTTCTGTTAGTTGTTTATATTAGTGTAGATACACACCTTATTAGTCTAACGGTTAACTATATTTATGTATATTAGTTGAGTTCTTGGCTATTAGTTCGTTAAGCTACAGGTGTATGTATATATTATATTAATGGTTATCCCATAATAGTTAGATATAGTATAGTGTATTGTGTAGCTAGTATTAGTTTGGATATATATGTATTAGTTAATTTGGAGTTGGGTTGCCTTGGGATACCAAGGTATCACCAAGGTATAAGTTGATACCCAAGGTTTTGAGATTGGGTATCGGGTTGGATGCGATACACATTGGTGCAAGGCCAATGTATCCTAATTAAATTGTTTTGAGGTATTATTATTATATGTGACTTATGTATATATATATAAACCTATTTTCATATTAGAAAACCTACGTATCTTAGGATACGACTTCTTGAATGCTCGGTTGTGTGTTAGCTTAGCTAGCTTAGCATAGTTTCATAGTATATCGACTTAGTGACTTAGCATTAGACTCTTGCAACCTAGAATGCATTGGTTTGACTTAGAAATGGCGTATCAACCTAGAATTGCATTAACATCAGTTATTTTTATTATTGAACCTTGTATTGATGCAACATATTATATATAGGTTGTGAGACACTAGCTTGGGCATCGAGAGACACACTTTGCTCAGGACTTCAGGCGAGTATATTTCTCTGTTTGTTTTCAATTCATAATATTATTTATATATATATTCTAGATTAGTATATATTGATTTCCGACACAGTAATTTTACGGACTGGTGTTATATGGATCCCGTCATAAGGTGTTATCCCCTACCGTGTGCAACGGGTACCTAATGACATATATTTTATCATGTGCATCGAGTATTGACTTTTATGTGCTTCTTGTGCATCCATTATTTCGTGTGCTAGTGTGACTATCGTGATCATGTACGTAATGTGTCGTGATTGGATTCATGAGTATTAGTTGGAGAGGGGGAGTAGAAATTTGTTATGTGATCATAGCCCTCTTGATCTCATGTGCATGTCAATTATACACCTCACGTATAATAGAGTTACCTTTATACCTCATGTGCAACCTAAATCGATCACATAATGAACTCACACTCTAAACCACATAGTTAGTATTCTTGTTCTCTACTTGCACTTATTCTTGTATTTTTCTTCTAGTTATTATTGTGCTTATAGCTTATTCGCTCAGTATTGTATATTCTTCTACTTGTGCATCTTGTATCTTTTTCTATTGCTTGTTATATATGCTCGATTATGTTATTGGAACTGCTTTTAGAGGTATATACTTCTCTCCAATCCTGACTGGATATATTTTTTCCAAATGATTGGCTAGAGGAGCTGTGTCCCACACATTACGGCCCTCAAGAGGGTGAGACTTTAGAGGACACTCTCCTAGAGTAGGAGGACATAGTACCAGTGACCGAGGAGGCCTAGTTTTGTTTAGTGATATTTGTATTAGACTATTATTTTAAGAAGTTTCACTGATGTATTATTCTTTCAGACTTGTATCTTTCTTTCCTTCGCTATTATATTCGTGCATTATTTCCTCCTTAGTTTATTTTATGATTTAGATTGATATATTTATGAGATACCATAGTGCTCCTCCGATTGGAGTTGAGATGATTGACAGGTACCATATTATATTGTTGAGATGTTAGATAGATAAAAATAACCCAGACAGCATTCTACCGTCGATTCTATGGAGTAGGTTGGGAGTAACCACGTACTCGTGCCCGAATATCCGGGTGCGGGTCATGACAGTTTTGCCTAACCAATTTAAGGGCCTAAGACTAACACCAAGCCTACACCGTCTATGACCTTTGTGTCTCTCCTAATTGCGATCTCATGTACTCCCCTTTCATTTAAGAGCACATATGGCACATTATTTAGTTAAATTGGGGAAACTAACTTAACCTAACCCCAACTTAACACAACACTCATTCATGAGGCTCATACAAAACACCCATCCATCCTACAAAATACCAAACATAACTTTCCACATCAAATTCTCACATATTTTCCTTCATGTGTAAACACCCAAATGTTAAGGGGCTAAAATTCAAAGAGGGTGCTAGGTGTCACCCTCCTATTAGTGCAAACCAAATAAAGAAACACCCCCATCCTCATGACCCATCACCTCAAACTCTTTCTCTATTGCTTTTCTTTCATGTTAAATCCTAGCCATTGATTCAAATTCCCCCTATCACAACCACTCATCCCCTTATAATATCACACGCACACACACACCCCATATGTGGATGGCCTTAATCCCAAGAGAAGACTTAAAAAATCCCCCCACACTCTCACTCCTTCCCTCTCTCTCATTTCAGCTGAACCCCTCTACTTCTTCTTCTTCTGCATTATTCTTCTCCTTATCTATTATTCTTCTTCTTCACCTTCACCTCAACTTCTTCTTCTCTTTCAACACCCCAGTCCCTACCTCACCACCACTGAAGCTACACAACCACCTCCACCACGAATACCACTGCATCCACCTTCACCCTGAGCGCAGTACCGCTGCTACCACCATGACCCGCCATTGCCACCTCCACCGCTGCTACCACCAAAATCCATATCACCCTCGACCACATCCACCTTCACCATGAGCGCAGCACCACCGCTGCCGCCATTACCCGCCATTGCCACCACTATTGCTGCTACTACCGAGTTCTACATCACCCTCGACCGCAGCCACATTCACCATGAGCAGCACCGCCGCTGCCACCATCACCCGCCATTTCTACCTCCACCGCTGCTACCACCGCCTCCATCATAACCCGTAGCTACCACCACCACCACTACTAGCTACCACCACAACCACCTACAATACTACCCCAACTTTTACCACCATTGGAGCACCAACCCGCCATTGCCACCATCACCGTCACCGCTAATACCAGCCCCTTCAGTCATCGATTCCACCACCACACCACCGCCGGAGCCGAGCACCAATACCGCAGCCAATACCATCACCGCAGCCAACACCATCACCCGACTACACACCACCTACACCCACCATAGCTACCACCACTACCACCAGCCACAGCCGCCGAGCACCACCACCCCCTCCTGCCTACACCACCACCCCTTTCTGCCTACACCACCGTAGCCGAGCACCACCACCAACACCACCTTTGAGCACTACCCCCACCACCTAGGTCGACACGAGCACCACCCCCGAGATCGACGCCATCACTGACCGAAGTCGCAGCACCACCGCTGCTACCACCCGCAGCCACCTGGGTAACTTTTCCTCCTTCATTATTATTGTCGAAGATGGACGAAATGGTACATTTATGTATCGATTACAGGACACTAAATATTGTAACAATAGAGAATAAGTACCCTTTGTCATGCATCGATAATTTATTTAATCAGCTGAGTGGTGCATATGTATTCTCGAAGATTGATCTCAGATCCGGCTATCATCAGATCAAGGTAAGAAAGGAGGATATTCCGAAGACAGCTTTTTGGATGAAGTACGGGCACTATGAGTTTCTAGTCATGCCGTTTAGTTTAACCAACGTGCCAGCTGTATTTATAAGCCTGATGAACAAGGTTTTCCATCAGTACTTGGATAAGTTTGTGGTAGTATTTATTGACGATATCTTGGTATATTTCAAGAGTCAGGAGAAGCACGGGGAGCATCTCAGGATCGTATTAGAGACGTTGAGGCATGAGAGACTGTATTGCAAGCTCAATAAGTGTGAGTTCTGCTTGGATAGGGTACCTTTCCTGGGTTACATAATCAGTGGATATGGACTACCAGTTGACTCGAAGAAGATCACCGCAGTGGAGACACGGCCTACCCCTACATCAATTACGGAGGTCAGAAGTTTTTTCGGACTTGCTGGATATTATCGGAGGTTCGTGGAAAACTTCTTAAGGATCATTGCGCCTATAATACAGTAAATGCATAAAGGCAAGGAGTTTATCTGGACTGAGGAGTGTCAGACGACTTTCGATGAGCTGAAGAAGAGACTGACGACAGCACCAATCTTGACACTTCCTTCTGAATCTGGAGGATTTGTGGTGTATAGCGATGCGTCTGGGAGCGGACTAGGATGTGTACTGATGTAGCATAGCAAGGTGAAAGCTTATGCATCAAAATAGCTGAGGGTTCATGAAAAGAATTACCGACACATGATCTAGAGCTAGCTACAGTAATATTTTCACTAAAGCTATGGCGGCGCTACCTTTATGGAGAGAGGTTTGAGATTTACACAGATCATAAAAGTTTAAAGTATGTTTATACTCAGAAGGAGCTCAACATAAGACAGAGGCGTTGGCTAGAGCTAATGACAGACTATGATATTGAGTTGTAGTACCACCCTAGCATGGCGAATATTGTAGCAGATGCCTTAAGCAGGAAGCCTATAGCATACTTTTTGACGACTCAGCAATATTTGTTAGAGGATCTTCAGGAGATCAGAATAGAGGTTGTATTACCAGGCATGAATGGACAGTTAGCCATTCTAGATAGTCAGTCTATATTGGTTGAGAGGATCAAGACAACCTTGCCTACCGATGCGAGATTCCGGCGACTACGAGAGAGGACAGAGGCGGGTATGCAGACGGGACTCCAAATTTATAAAGAAGGAATGTTGAGGTATGGAGATCGCCTATATGTTTTGAGTGACGAGCTATGCCAGGAGTTGATGACCGAGGCCTATAGTTCAATTTATTTTATTCATCCCGGGGATACGAAGATGTACCGAGATTTGAGAAAATACTACTGATGGCATGGGATAAAGAAGAAGATTGCGAGATTCTTGGTGAGATATTTGGTTTGTCATCAAGTCAAGGTCGAACATCAGAGGACTACAGGACTATTGCAGCCGCTTTCTATTCCTGAGTGGAAATGGAAGCACATTACCATGGACTTTGTCATAGGATTTTTGAGGAGCCCTAGTGGAAATAATGTAGTCTGGGTTATTGTGGACTGACTCACTAAGTCGACGTATTCTGTCCTTCAGAGTTGGCAGTCTACGGAGATATTGGCTGACATATGCATGAGGTAGATAGTACGACTACATGGAGTATCTGTCAACATTTAACCAGATCGTGATTCCAGATTCAAGTCACATTTTTGGTGGAGTATACAGGAGAGTATAGGAACTCATCTCAAGTTCAACATTGCATATCATCCACAGACTGATGGTCAGTCAGAGTGTACGATTCAGATACTAGAGGATATATTGAGACCGTGCATGATCGACTTTGGAGGATTTTGGGAGGACCATCTACACTTGGTAGAATTCTCCTACAATAACAGGTACCAAGCAAGCATACAGATGGCACCTTATGAGGCACTATACGACAGGAAGTGTAAGTCGTCGATATATTAGAATAACGTAGGAGAGCGTCAGATACTTGGTCAAGAATTGGTGATACAGATAGTAGAAAAAGTGAAGCTGATTCAGGGCCACCAGTGCGTAGTATAAGATAGGTAGAAGCATTAGGCAGATGCGTACCGCAAATCTTTAAAATTCAAGGAAGGTGATTATATATTTTTAAAGATATCTCCTACTCGTAGTACCATCAAATTTGGGGTCAGAGGCAAGCTGAGTCCGAGGTACATCGGACCTTTTGACACCTTAGAGCGTGTTAGCGAAGTAGCTTATCGTCTTGCATTGCCTCCGTCATTAGAAGGCGTGCATGACATATTTCATATATCACAGTTGAGGAGATACATGGCAGACCCTAGCCATGTGCTCGATCATTCAGAGATTACAACCGGGCCTAGTTTATCATATATGGAGCAGCCAGTAGGGATACTCGATCGCAGTAAAAAGGTTTTGAGGGGGACAGACTATTTGACTGGTCAGGGTTGCATGGAAGTATCATTCGTCGGGTGAGTCTACCTGGAAGTACGAGGATTCTATTTGACAGCATTTTCCATATTTATTTGAGGACCGAGGTACGAATTTACGTACTGTATTTCGATTACCTATTAACTTTTTAATTCTCGTAACTCTTATTAGTGCTCTACTTTTAATTTCGGAAAAAAAATTCTTCTAAGTTGGGAAGGATGTAAACCCCCTAAAATAATTTTAGGTAGACTGGTTATAGTAAGAATTTTGGTTTAGTTTCAAGTTGTCTAAGGATTAGAAAATTAGGGTTATGTCGGCTGGTTCTTTAATTTAAACCCTTGGTACACCCTACCGTTACTACAATAATTGGAGCACAATAATAGCCTTTACTTTCCAATATAACTTTGCACTCTTGACCTAACAAACCAACCTAGGCACTGAATATTTCTGTCACTCACAAACACACTCTCTTATGCTCTAATTTAATTGCACAACTTCTAGGTCACAAAAATCAATTATGTAATCCTATGTCTTGTACCTATGTCATTGCTATCGATTTGGGGACACAAACTCAACCTGTTTCACCTAACCAATGAAAGGATCCAAGACTAACACCAAGTCTACACTGTCCATAAACTTTATGTCACTCCCAATTGAGACCCCATGTACTCCATTTAATTAAAGAGCACCTATGGCACATTATTTAATTAAATTGGGGAAACAAACTTAACCTAACCCCAACTTAACACAACACCCATTCATGAGGCTCATACAAAACACCCAATACCCGCTCATCCTATAAAACACCAAACACAACTTTCCACATCAAATTATCACTCTTTTTCTTTTATGTGTAAACACCTAAATGTTAAGGGGCTAAAATGCAAAGAGGGTGCTAGGTGTCACCCTCCTATTGGTGTAAACCAAATAAAGAAACACCCTCATTCTCATGACCCATCACCTCACACTCTCTCACCCTTGCTTTTTTTTTATGTTAAATCCTAGCCATTGATTCAAATTTCCCCCATCACTACTCATCCCCCTATATTAACACCCCCCCCCCACATATGGCCGGCCCAAATCCCAAGAGGAGAACTAAAAAATCTGCCCTACACTCTCTCTCCTCCCCTCCCTCTCATTTTAGCCGAACTCCTTTACTTCTTTTTCTTCTCTATTATTCTTCTCCTTCTCCATTATTCTTCTTCTTCTTCACCTTCACCTCTACTTCTTCTTCTCCTTTACTACCCCGACCCCAACCTCACCACCACCGGAGCTACACCACCACCTCCACCATGAACACGACCCCATCACCGCTGCCACCACGACTCGCCATTGCCACCTCCACCGCTGCTACCACCGCCTCTACCACAACCCGTATCTACCACCACCACCACCAGCTACACCACAACCACCTATAACACCATCCTAACTTCCACCACCACCGGAGCACCAACCTACCATTACCACTATCTCCGTTACCGGAGCACCAACCCACCATTTCCACTATTTACGTCACCGCCAACACCACCCCATTCAGCCGTCGACTCTACCACGACACCACCACCGGAGTTGAGCACCAACACCGCAACCAACACCATCACCCGACTACACCACCACCAACATCTACCGTAGCTACCACTACCACCACCAGCTACACTACAGCTATCGAGCACCACCACCCCCTCCAGCCTACACCATCGTAGCCGAGCACTACCACCATTCTCACCTCCGAGCACCACCCCTACCACCCCGGTCGACACGAGCACCATCCCCGCGGTCGACGCAGTCACTGACCGAAGCTGTAGCACCACTGCTGCCACCACCCGCAGCCACCTGGGTAACTTCTCCTCCTTCATCATTATTGTGTAGTTAATTCTATATGTTAAAGAAACCCTAGTTAGGTTTAGGGTTCCTCGAGTAATACCCATGCATATTTTAATGGCTTTGTCTGGCATTATTTATATATGTGAAAATTGTTTAAGGTTATATATATATGCAAAATACATATGACGGGGATGTTGTTCTAATGAGATCAGTAAGATAGTTTGATGATATGATCAAGGATATTATATGTGAACGTTATGCGTATTTAGTTATGACAACTAAATTGGGTGTATGCAATTATGTGTATGATTATAGGGATGGTATGGTCGAGGATGAACATTAAACATAGATGATTTAAATCACTGTAAAGAATATTAGGATTTAAAGATATTGTTTGAGGACATTATGCTATTTGATGATTCTTATTTGTTGCAATGTTACCCAAGTCAACTTGGGTCAACCCTCTAGTTAGTACCTTAGACGTGAGTTATGTAACTAAGACAGAAACCTATGCTAGTCTTGATGTCATCTCTTATTTTATATTGTTTCAAACTAGATTATTAATTAATTTTATATACCATCTCTAGGTACTTTAGGATCCTCGGACTTGGACGTTGTACCTGAGCCACGCCTTCAGCATCCAGATCCAGGCAAGTGTATCTTGCCATTCTATATCTCAATTCCAGATTTACTGTTTATTCTATCTATAAATTGTGTGTGCTTTGGATCGAAATCGTTACTTAGCGTCCGGATCATATCCGGGTGCAAACATTCGTTGGTAACGCCTAATATCGATTGCTAGATGTTTCTCTATACCTTGATGTACCTACTTGGTTACATCGGAACCCTAGGACACATTCAGATACTGTCATCGTGCCAGACTTTCTGTATCCTGATAGTGTCAGCATGACTGGAATCTGTGATGACTGTAGGATCATGTTTGATGCTAGATACTTCAATATGACAAGACTGTTAGATAGAGGTTCTGGCTCAGCGAGCAGCGGATGCATCTCATTGACCGTATTGGGAGGGAAAGACAGTTACTAGACGCTTGGACTACTTTGCATGCTATATATATATATATATATATATTCTTATTTATGTAGAGATCCTGTATCCGGAGTCATAATATTAACCGTATGACTCTATGCTCGGAGATACGGTATGCACCATGTGTCTCTGCGCCTCGGAGCTACGAATTTATATTTGGAAAGCCCATGTGTCGAACATTGTCTTCAAGTTGTGTCTCACTTAGTTGGTTATTCTATATTACACTGGCGTATCATATATTTTCTTTCTGATTTGCTATAACATGCTATTTTTGTACCTTGTTACGTTCCTCTAAGGACCTAGTTTCGTGCTAGATTTTAGGGTCGATTGCTGACGAGAGACTGGAGCTGCTGATGAGTATTATACCGGTATACATGTATTATTACTTGATATTTGTATCACTTTTTTCTTGTTCAGCTATTATGATCTTTGCTTATTTTTTGCTAATATAGCCCAGTATTTGTAGACTCAAATTATTTCCTTCGAGTCTATTCTGAAGAGTGTAGTGTGGGGTGCACACCATGTTACATGTTGTCCCTTCTTTATTACATATAACTATGGATTGAGACATAGACATGTATACCATGTTATCTAGACAGTGACCCCCATTTACAGCTTATGCGTATTGGAGTCAGACTGGAGTCTCTTTGGTACGTATCTGGCCATTGCCACATGGCCTAGTCCCGTATATTCTGGGACTAGAAGGTGACATAGTTTTTGTGGTAGCCCATACAGGTGTCAAAGCATATCATTTCAATTATTTTACTGTACAGAATGAGCCTGCAATTTAGGATTATTGTTGAATAAGATCTCAATCCATAACCAATTTTAAAACTCCCTTTGTATTTTGATTATCGCCCTTGGACTTCAAAATTGTATTCGTTAAAACTGAGGTATGAATAGAACATGAATGAGAACAATACTCGAGGAAAAATTTTGAGGAGAAGAGTATTTCTACATTAAGAAAGAGAAAACACAAAAAGAAATTTTTAAGGAGGATTAGTGTGTATAAATAGAACAGGAGAATGTATTATGAGGTTAAGTCTAGACTATGACATTATCCTAAGCATAGATTGGTTGAGACAATACCATGAGACGCCAGATTGTCGATATGGAAGCATTATATATTGACTACCAGATTACCCTGAGTTTGAGTTTCTTCGGGGAGCCCGAGAGTATGGTGTCCAACCTACCTTAGCCGCACATATTGTAAAAGGTGAACCGGTGTACCCTCATATTATATCAGAATTTGAGGATGTATTTTTCAAGGATCTTCCAGGCCTTCCACCTGACAGAGAGATAGAGTTTACTATAGAGTTCACTCCCGGAGCCGAGCTAGTTACTTCCCCCTTCTACAGACTAGCACCGAAAGAGTTGGTTGTGTTAAAGGTCCAACTAGATGATCTCTTAGACAAGGATTTTATTTGGGCTAGTATTTTACCATGGGGAGCACCCATCTTATTTGTGTCAAAGAAGGACGGAACAGTATGTTTGTGTATTGATTACAGGGCGCTAAATATTGTAATGATAAAGAATAAGTACCATTTGTCGTGCATTGATGATTTATTTGATCAACTGAGTGGCGCATGTATATTCTCGAAGATCGATCTTAGATCCGGATATCATCAGATCAAGGTGAGAAAGGAGGACATTTTGAAGATATCGTTTTGGATGAAGTACGGGCACTATGAGTTTCTAGTCATGCCGTTTGGTTTAACCAATGCACCAGAAGTATTAATGAGCCTGATCAGCAAGATTTTCTACCATTACATGGATAAGTTCGTGGTGGTATTTATCGACAATATCTTGGTATATTCTAAGAGCTAGGAGGAGCACGCGGAGCATCTTACGATCGGGTTGGGGATGCTGAGGCAGGAGAGGCTGTATGCCAAGCTTATCAAGTACGAGTTCTACTTGGATATGGTACCTTTCCTGGGTCACATAATCACTGGTGATGGACTATCAGTTGACCCAGAGAAGATTGCCGCAGTGGAGACGTGGCCTACCCCTACATCAGTTACGGAGGTTAGGAGTTTTCTTGGACTTTTCGAATATTATCGGAGGTTAGTGGAAAACTTCTCGAGGATCGCTGTGTCTATGAAGCGGTTGATGCGTAAAGGCGAAGAGTTTATCTGGACTGAGGATTGTCAGACAACTTTCGATAAGCTAAAAAAGTGTTTGACGACAGCACCGATCTTGACACTTCCTTCTGGATCTGAAGGATTTATGTGTATAGTGATGTGTCTGGAAGCAGACTTGGATGTGTACTGATGCAGCACGGCATGGTCATAGCTTACGCATCGAGATAGCTGAGGGTTCATGAAAATAATTATTGACACATGATCTAGATCTAGCTGCGGTAATATTTTTACTATATGGTGGCACTACCTTTATAGATAGCGGGTTGAGATTTACACAAATCATAAAAGCCTAAAGTATGTCTATACTCAGAAGGAGATCAACATGAGACAGAGGCAATGGCTAGAGCTGATGACAGACTATAATATTGAGTTACAGTACCACCCTGGCAAGGCGAATGTTGTAGCAGATGCCTTAAGCAGGAAGCCCATGGCAAACTTTTTGATGACTCAATGACATTTGTTAGAGGATCTTTAGGAGCTCAAGATAGAGGTTGTATTACCAGGCATTGATGGATAGTTAGCCAGTCTAGAGGTTCAGTTTATATTGGTTGAGAGGATCAAGGCAGCCTTGCCTACCGATGCGAGATTTCGACGACTGTAAGAGAGGACAAAGGCCAGTATACAGACAGGACTCCGGATTCACGAAGACGGAATATTGAGGTATGGAGATCGCCTATATGTTCCGAGTGGCGAGCTACGCCAGGAGTTGATGACCGAGGCCCATAGTTCGATTTATTTTATTTATCCCGGAGGTACGAAGATGTACCGATATTTGAGACAACACTACTTATGGCATAGGATAAAGAGGGAGATTGTGAGATTCATGGCGAGATGTTTGGTCTGTCAGCAAGTTAAGGCTGAACATCAGAGGACTGTAGGACTATTGCAATACTGCTTCCTATTCCTGAGTGAAAGTGGGAGCACATTACCATGGACTTCGTCACGGGATTTTCGAGGAGCCCTAGTGGAAAGAATGCAGTCTGGGACTGGTGGACTAAGTTGGCACATTAATTTCCCTTCAGAGTTAAGCAGTCCACGGAGATATTGGCTGACATATACATGAGGCAGATAGTACGACTACATGGAGTGCCTGTCAAGCAAACCCAAGAGGGCTAGAGACGCATCCAATTGAGCAAATACACTTTTCCCTTGGGATAAGTCCCCTTGGTTGCAATCTTGTTCAAGAAGGTATTCACTTAGTAATTGTGGTGGCCCATGTAGGTCTTGATTAAATTGTTTTGGTTACTTTCCAGTACCGAGCGAGTCTGTAATTAGGATTAATAGTTTTAGTATCTCAATCCATAACTAATTTAAAAATTCCTTAGTATTTGATTATCGCCCTTGGACTTCATAATTGTACTCTTTTATTCCCCTTGACATCCTTATTATTGTTTATCATCTCTCCCTATTTCAGAGAAATGAATGTTCATGCGTGGTGTTTCCTCCAGAAGCAGATCCTTGTGAAGATGGAAGAAGACATGCTGGATATAAATTTTTGAGAAGATGGTTACCCTTAGTAGGATTGGTATATATGTTATTCTTATATGCTAGAGCTAGTATAGATTGTTAGCATGAGAATTGAATATAGTATCAGAGGCCTAGAACTAATAAAACCTTACCCTTGCTTAAGGTAGTCATAATTTGGAAGTATTAGAAGTTAGAAAGATGGTTTGGAATACTTTATGAAATACATAGCTAGATGCTAAGGATCAGATGTGGCTCATGATGATGATACAAGGAATTATATTATGACCTTAAGAAATTAGAACATTATGTAGCTGGCCATAGTGGTTAAATCTTTAGTTATCTTGTGACTTTTAGTATCAAATAAAGATCTTATGACTCCTTAAATTATTGATGACTATAAGTCTGGACTAAGTCTAGACTAAATAGATAGGTAGATTGCTAGACCTAATGTTTGAGTAATTAGATAACTCAAGTACTAAAGTATAACTTTCGAAATCAAATTAGATGTATTTGATTAATTGGGTCGACGTCGGTATTAATTGAACAAATAAGTACTACCCATAGACAAGCTAGTATTTGTGATGGAGCAAATAGGCTAAAGAATAAGAGTTTTATGTTATAGTCTTGAGTTAGATATAGTGAATTGCCTATAATAGATAATAAGCTATAACAAGATAGTAACCATGTAGTTTGGATAAAGGGTATACATGGAATGAACAAGGAGAAAATATTAGGTTCAAGGTGAAGAAGGTAGAATGGTAACAAGAAGAGTCACAAAGAGTATATTATCTTGAGCATTTTAAATTTAGAGAAAGATCTAGGACTAAAGATTTATCACTCGGCAGTTGCCTAGAAGATCTATACTATGAAGTAGAAAGTACTGGATCATAATTAACGAAGCTTATAATTAAAAACAAGATTAACATACTAAAAGGATATGAAGGTGAGTAGAAAACAAATGATAAGGGAAAGATATTATGGTCGCATAATCCAAAGAGAAGGGATTATGGTATAGACTTGAGGAATAATAATTTTAGCATTTATGAATTATAATGCTTTTAGAATTTTGAGAATTTAGTGCGAGTAAAAATTGTTGATCAGTCTCGAAGTGATACAAATTTTAAGAAATTAAACACAGGTTCAGAATCACATACTGACTTGTTGGTCATTCTGTAGAGGATTATCACAAGACCCTTAGATTATAGATTTATATATGGTAAAAAAGTGTAAATGGAAGATAGAAGTCTTATAGGAATGATAGCTGAATATTGTAGGTTTACACATAAACTTATTAGGGTCAGGGATTTAGATTTTTGACTAATAGGGTATGAGCTTGTTGGACCTATCCTCAGTAGTAGGTGATGAGAACCTATTTTCAATTTACCATAGCCGATAGATTTTTGGATTTTAGAAATCTTATTCTTTTTATTGTATTAATTATATTTTTATCTAGGGTATTTAGAATGATTGAATAGTTATTTATTACATAATTTTTATATTTTTTTTTTGTACTACATATTTGAATATGGGCTTATGTCATATTTTATTATATGTATGTCTCATAGGAATCATTGAGTTGAGCTTCTAGACTATGTATGACTGACTAACTAGAATAGACTTATTGCTGCTAAGAGCAATTATAAGAAGTTAGGTTAGAGGATTTCATTAGGGATATTATAGGTTGATGACATTGTACCAAGGAAAGAATAAAGAAATAATAGCAGTCTTAGCTGTAGAATAAAGGAGTTAGATACTACATAGGTAGCCTTGAAAATTTTGTGCTTATAAGATTTTAGTGTCTAACCCATGTACTCCTTTAAGAGTTAAGGTATGACATCATTTTCTTTGTAGATATTGAAAGATTCAAACTGAGTTTGTGTTGCGACATACTTGTGTAACCTAGGCCTATAGGTGGTAAATTTTTCTAGATGACGATTAGCATGATAACAATAATGAGATAATACATGATGGTGAGAATATGTTTTAAGGACCAACAGCCTTAGAAGATTAAACTGTATGTATATGGAAGTTTAAAGTTTTTAGAATGGGTATGAGTAAGTACCAAGATGTGTTTATATATTTAGAGATATGATGAGTTATGGTTGGAGAGATTGATTTTGAATTTCGAGGACAAATTATTTTTTAAGGTGGATATATTGTAAACCCCCTCACCCAGAGATTTAGTTATTTTAATTTAATATAATATTTAGAATTATTATTTTATTATTAATTAGGATTAAATAAATAAAAGTATCTTTTAAAAATATTTTCTGTAGCTTTAATTTTTAGGAGCACAACATTAGCCATTATCTCCAAACAAATTTTATATGCATGATCTAGACGAGCCCACCTTAATTTATGATTATCATATCCCACTCAAACATATCTCCTTGTGCTCTATTTTTAATTTAAAATATTTGGGTCAAAAATTTAATTTCTAGCACCTACAGTGCAACCGTTGACCATTCCAATTTAAATTGGAGATCCAATTCTTTCGACCAATTCTTTTAACCTAATGCATGATCATGATCTAAACTAGGTCTAAGACACACATGATACATATGTCCCACTCTATTGAACCTCTATGTGCTACCTACCCTCAATAGTCACAAATGATCAATTTTTTAGTAAATCGGACCAACCTAGTCAAACTAAACCGCAACGACCCGAACCTGACCAAGCTAGAAGTAGTTGGAGTTAACCTAGGTTAACTAGGCTAGGTTTGACCATCCATATTAAACATTATTTTAGTTTTGGAAATTCATTGATTTATTAAATCATTAGGGTGGAATATGAAAGGGAAAGGGTTATAACTTGTGACATTTTCTTACCCCATTGGTAACTCCATACCCTTTCCCTCCCCACTAGGTTATTCATAACCCCCCTCTTTTCACCTTTTCCATTCAAACAAACTGAAGCAAACTTCTTCCTAACTCTCTTTCTCACATTTTCTCGTCATAAACCATCTCTAAATTTCTTCTCTATCTCCCTCCACACCTCTATTTATCCAACCCTACCAAGGCTGAATCTAAATTCAGCAATACTCCCACCAATCTGGCCCTATCTCCCTCCATATTAAGTATCTCCTATCTTCCTCCACATTAAGTATCTTTATCTCAAATTTTGTATGAGTCTTCCTCTCCCTGTCCTTATCACTTTCTCTTCACAAACTTTCCATCAAATTTTACTTTACATTCCTCAAAATAGCCCTCCATCAGAGTTATCTAGGTTGAATCCAAATTTAGTGTATCCTCTTCTTCAGCCACTCCAACACCTTTATAGCCTCCAAACCACCACCACATCACCCAAATATCATTCCCCTACCTCTTTTTAACAATTTTAATTTATAACTCAACACCTAAATCATCCCACAACTCCTCCAAATACCCCCTACAAAACGAAGACACCCTGCTGAACCCGCCAGCAATAGCACTACTTCAACACCTTGTTGCCACCACTTTCAGTACCAAAACCCCTTCAGCAACCACCCTATCATCATCCTTTGCCTTTGCCCTAATCTCTCTAATCCCCAAAGTACTTGAAGAAATATTTTGAAGCCCCGGACAACAGCTATGAGACGAAGTGTCCAAATCTGGACAGATTTGTGCAAGCAGTGCACAACCCTCTTTTGCCTTCCCATTTTACTTTGGTAAGAGCTCCAACTCCTCCTACTCAACCCTTTCTACATTTACTTCATATTCCTATTAAATTTCACCAACATTCTATTCATATTTTTATGATTTTACACCAAGAACACTTGTTACTTCTCATGTCTAGACTTGAATGTTATTTATGCACTTGTTGTCCTATTCACTTTGTCATGATCTAAAACCCAAAAAACCACTTGCAAAATATAATTTTTACTCTAATTTTCACTAATTTCAGAATATATACATTTTTTTAGGGTGTTATATATAAATAAATGCTTGGTTGAGACATGATTAAATGCTGTACAACTAGTAGTGCACTTTGCCTAGGTTTTGTGATAGCTAGTTTTATTGTTTATAAATACTCTGTTAGAATATAGAAGATGCCATGCTAGGGTTGTTAACTAGTTTTAGTAGTGTTTGCATACATGTTTCATAACAAATGCAAGTTATGAATGAGGTATATGTCATGATCTTACTATAAATTCAGATTTGACTTGTCTATGTATACTTGACATTTTGTAGTAGAACGAGAGTTGTATATAGTTGGATAAATGGATATACTTGAGAAATATAGTATGTGATTGTTTGTGATGACCCTAACTTGACCTATTATTAATGCTCGTGTGCATATTTTAATAGAAAAAACTAATCCTAGGTTGGTTAACATAGTTTGACACTTAGTGAATACCAAGGTTGATGATATGTTGTATATGGAAATCTAGTATGAGAACACCTAGTACCTATATGAACCTTCATTATAACCATGTTTATGAGACTTGATAATGTTATGTGACTAGTAGGATTGGTGTTTACACACTTTCTTGGTCCTTGACTAGTGAACCTTAGCCAACCTACTTTGTTAGAACCCCTAATTATTTTAGACTCTAAATAACTGATGGCATTGTATAAGTTATATTCTTGATTAATTTAGACCCTAATTGTCTAATAATTAATGACGTAGAGTAGTTGTACTCTTGTGTATGCTTAGTGAACCATGTCATAGTGACTAATTTTATGATATTATTTATTTATGCTCTTGGGATCGCACAAGCGTGGATTCGAGAGCAGGTTCTTTGTATTATCAGCTTGGAGTTCCAGGCAAGTGTACCTTACCAACTTATAATAAATCTTATTATATTATTGACTTGTATTTTATTTTATATATTCTTGTGATGTGCCTGCTCAACCTAGGACCGTGAGATATTGCTTAGCGTCCGAACAAGATTCGGGTGTCGACGCCGTACGCGGAGTCGTGTAACGTCACTTAGAGAGTTGATACCACGATCCAATATATTTTTGTGCTTGGTTTACCAAGTACTTCATACAATAGGATACTTGATACTATTCATATGACAGAATCTTTCCTGAGTTATTCATGGTGGTTTTGTATAGGGTTACAGGATTCGTGACATAAGACTTATATATACATAGATATCATTATGACTCGCTGTACTAGCTAGAGGTCATGATCTTACGTATTATATACATGAGACATCGTGGACATGAGATGTGTGATTACATTGGATGGGGACAGAAACACAGGCTACAGGCTGATTACATACATATATATTTATTAATGTGGTGCTTTAGTCTCTGTTCCAGAGCTTGGTCCATTACGTGATATTACTGCTACCCGCTCCTCGACACAGAGCTTGTAGTAGTTTCAGCCTGAGTACTAGTGATGCTCTCACTTGTATTTCACTTAGATGGTTATATTAGTTTACCCTGGAGTATATGGTATTATACTATTTTACTTTGGCATGTTGTTTCTTGTACCTTGTTATCTCCCTCTGAGGACCTGGTCTCTTGCCAATTTTGTAGCATAGACCATTGTGGGGCTTGCCTGGAGTTGCTAATATGTGTTGCTTTGTCTTGCAGGCATTGTTGTCAGGTACTTATATCATTTCTACTAGAGTTATGGTTATTTATTTTTATTGTCTATTCATCTGCTGATGTAGCCTAGTTTTATAGACTCATATTCCTTTCTCGAGTCTATTCGAGCTTATGTGTTACTGGCGGCCGAATTTAGCATATGTAGTTCATTATTGATATTTTGTTCTTTATATGGATTGAGACAGAGAGATTTCAGTATTTATTTACCCTTATTATACAGCTTATATGTATTCGAGTCGGACCAGAGTCTGGTCGAATTCGTAGCTAGCATGTTACGTCTTCCCAGTCCTACGTATTTTGGGACTGGGGCGTTACAGTAATATCGAACATTCGGCCCCATCTCGCTAGAGAAAGTGCCAGGTGCTAGCCCACGAATGGTGTAGGAAAAATATTCCTTGTTTTTTGCGGTTCCCTTCAGTTCTGAGTTGAAATGGATGCGGCCGACCTGGGTTCCATTCTGGTCCGGGGTTAGGCTATCCGGCCTCTTCCTTCGAAGGGGTACTAGGTTGAAAGATAATAAGGGCCAATGGCGCTCCATCGCAGGGATATGCACATGTGTCCCACTAGAGGAGACATCCCAGGTCTCTTTAATTCTTACTACCTTGGGATCCGAGATGGTGAGGGCATCCCCAAATAGAAAGATCAGCTTCAGAAGAGAGTCGTCAATCTACCTAGAGTTCAGTTGGCTGAGCAAGTAGAACCAAGGCTGGCTAGTTATCAACTTCAGCCATGCCTCCGGCTGATCCATATTGATCTGAGACTGAACATCAGCCACTATATAATTGAGCCTACTGCCCAAGGCTGCCTGAGCCCACCCAATCAGCACATCTCCTGACGGAGCCACTGGCAAACTAACTACAAAACAAAAAGTAAGAATTAGAGACATCAAGATGGCATGCGGCCGACCCATGAAAGTTGTATATAACTAAGTCATAACAGGACTTCCATGTAGCCAAGTCATGAGAGAAGACAAGCGGCCAACTCATGGCAGAACCTCCATGCGGCCAAGCCATGATAGGGCATCCATGTGGCCGAGTCAAGACTTGGGCACGAAGCAAAAGGGAAACCCGTACATAAGTCATGTGACATGGTCATATATGAGGACCTATATAATGGACTGGGTGCAAATGCTCGTGTGTCCAGAGTTCTCCTCCTCTGACCCTTACCGGAGATAGGTGGTTGAATGTCAGGGTGGAAGGATGAGGCCTCATCCTCGGCCCTAGATGAAGAGGTGTGACATTTTCCCTTGATAACAGCCTTCTTGGAAGAATATGAGACCTTCGAGGCCATGGCAGACGCTCTGAGGAGACAACCGGACGCGAAAGAAGGAAAGAGACGATATAGAAGACAAAACTCAGCAGAAGCAAGAAGCTCTCTCTCTTCCTCTCAAGCCCTTATTTATAGGCCACCAAAAGACGAAAATAGACCCTTCAAATTCTACCCTCATCCACTGATAGCCATGATCAGTTGGGATCCCTCCAAAAGCCATCAGTATTGGGATCTGTATAAAAAGGGTGGCTCAAAATTCGAACAAAATTTACTCAAGGGTCAAGACAAATCTAGTAATTAAATGCATAGTTGACAGCCTGGCACCGTTCGCCCATATGGCTCAATGACCATGCAGCCCAAACATACCCCATCCATGCTTCATATTCAAAGTATTTCAAACATATCAATTTGAAAACTTTGAAGGGGGTCTTGTAGAAGCATAAAAAAGATGCAGCCATGCGACTGACGTCAATGCACCCCCAAATAAAAACTCAATAAATGGATTGCACGGACACCATGGAGACCAGAAAAAGAACGTCCATGCGGTCCAAACAAGCGTCCTGATGACTGGCCGCAGGTCGACCTGACATAACGTCCTGACAGCAAAGATGGCGTCTGACACAGAATCCTAACAAAAATAATTTTTTTTCTGATCGCCTTGAAGGACGAGAAAACCATAAGAGACAGAAGTCCCAAGTATAGTACAGAGCTACATGGACAACGCGACAAAAAGATCCCATGCGGCTCTGGCCCATGTGTCCCAATCTCCATGCATCCTAAGCGACTCGGGCTGATGCGTTTTAGACACTATGTGGTCCATGCATCTCTGGCCCCATGTATTCCAGACTCCGTGCATCCCGTGCGTCTTTGGCCACATGTGTCCCAGATTCTACGTCGACCAAGTCTTGATGTTATAACTGAGTGGTCCTCTCCAACTAAATAGCAGCCACGTATCCATTTGACTAAGATACGCCTACACAGTTGAGAACTGCCAATATATTCAGCAAAAAAAAGATCTTAATAAATATCCACGTGACAGCTGAAGCCTGGTCTTGTGCACAGTTATAACTCCTTCATGTTAGGAGAAGACACGTGGCAGCCCCCAACGTCCATGCGGCCCAAAATCCATGTGGCCACTAAACGACTATAAATACAGGGTACTACCCCCATACAAGAGGCTGGCGGGATATTTGTGGATTCACACTAAAACTAATGAGAGAGGCTTCTGCATCTGAAATCATCCACTGAGTAAAGAGAGTTGCTACACTCCTAACCCTCCATTGTCACCACCCAGATCAAAACAAATATGTACTTAGATTTTCTTTTAGTACTCTTCTCTCTACTCTCTAGTTTGTTAATCAAATCAAGTTCTCTTAGTTCTTTCTTTTGATTTAAATGGCAAACACAAGCAAGCAACCTAACCATGCTATGATTACTGATCCACTATAAGGGCCATATTGGAGAAGTGATATATGATATCACATATCACGTAGAATAGTAAAACATACAACATATAGCACGTAGCAAGATATGTCGTACCTCAGTGCACATGTAACACATAGCACGTAGGAACATATAGTAAGTAGTAAATATATCTGCATGGATACAAGTGGTTGAGTCAGGATATCAGGCCTATTAGTCAGCCACATAAAGTCTTCTTATCATATTGAATCACACTGGTCAGGTCATGTATACCTAGTCAGTTGAATAAAACTTCCAATCTCGTATAACATAAGAATCTAGTCAGGTACATAAATCATTAATCAGTCCAGAGGAATCCTTTATTTACAACATATCATATTGGTTTGGTCAGCTACATATAGTCAAAGCTTAATACATAGTATGTAACAAGAATAACCTGAAATTGATAATAGAATATCGACGAATGGGAGCAAGGAAAAAATATGAACCACTCTGGAGCAGATCCACAATCCTTAAACCAAACAAGGTCCGGGATTAAAGACCGTCTCCCAAGTAGAAATAGGCCCTTCACTTTGTCCGACAAAAAGGGTAAGTTAATCTACTAATCCGAGTCCACTTAGCAGGTACTAGGTCATTATCACTCCAGCTCAATTGAGTCAACATATAGTCGAGTCCATCACATAATTGTGCCATTCACATAGTTAGTTCTAGCACATAGCCATGTTTATTCTATCACATAATTGTGCCATGCACATAGTCAGTTCTTACACTTAGATTCACGACACTTGCAAGTACTTGGGTCAACAAATCAAATATACACTCATATCGAACATCCTATACAACATTGACTAGATGAAGCAACAAAATATGCACATAGGTCACTAGGGTCGCATAGGATCATATGCGCGCATGAGACGTGCACGCATGTATTGCCGCATGGGGCAGGCCGCATGCACTGATCAGGCGCATAAGCAACTGGCCGCATGAATGAGCTGGTCGCATGCTTCCCCAGGCCGCATACAACCCCAGGCCGTATGCTCCTCCAAGTCGTATGCTCCAGAAAAAAGTCCACTATCTTGGAACAAGTGCCGAAGTGACGTGTATTAAATATGAGTCAGTGAAGTGACTGAAGTGATGGATGTGACAGGCCATAAAGTGTGTCAGAAAGAAAAGACAAAACCATGAAAAGATATGCCAAGGTTTCAAAGTCATGCGTCCAAGGAAAAGTGGCTGCATGCTCTGCTTGCCGCATTTACATGTTTGCTATATATGGATCGGTACCGCATGGAGGTCGATCTCGCAGGAGGTCTCTTGGACTTAGCGAATTTCTTATTCGTTCAGCAATTGAAAACACAAGGGGTTCAATGATTAACTCCAGAATACTTGTGTAATGGCTTATGCATCCAATAAGATGGACGCATGCTGGTCAGTATGGGACAAAGAGCTCAGGATGCATAGCACTCAGGCCGCATAGCACTCTCAGTTGCATAACTCGCTGGCCGCAAGAAGACTTCATCTTCTCCGAACAGCAAGTTCGGCCATGGCAAAAAGCTCTAAAATCTCAAAAATTATTGTCTTCATAAAAACTTTATTTTAACTCTGAATCAAGTGAAACAAAAGTCAAAATACTCAAAATAAAGTGCTCCATCAACCATAAAAACTGATTTTCTAAAATACCATATTTTAATAGATCAAAACCAAGAAAAAAATTTGGAACCCATAAAAATCCTAACTTTTAAAACTTATCTACTCAAAATCGTTCATCAAAACCAAAAAAAACTAAGAACTAAAACTAATGAGGACATCAAGGAGAACATTTTTCATCAAATATATTTTAATTTACTAATAATATGAAAAATTCAAAAATTATTGTTTTACCACTTTGAGCAAGATGTACTTGCCTTGGTGGACTAACAAACCTCTTCCTAGAATCAAGTCTAAGGATAGGGCTAGGGATAGGGCTAGGGTTTCGGTCAAGGGGGAGCTCTTGAGGGGAGGAGGAAGAAGAAAGAAGAAGGGGTGTGGAAATGAAGAAGAATGAGAGATGAGAGAGAAAACTATATATATATATATATATATATATATATATATATATATATATATATATATATATATACCAAGTGGAGAAATAAGGTTAGCCCTAAGATTAAGGCATGCCACTCTCCAACCAAATCTCAACCATCCAAATAGGCTTAGTGGTTACAAGAGTGTACCGGGTCTGGTATCCATTATATATACAGGTCCTAGAATAGGTCCATGGCAATTGCCAATGTGTTCACTACTGGTCTCGGATAGTCTCCCACAATAAACAGAAATATAATTAAATAAAATATATCATAATTAACAGGAATCAATATATAAAATACATCATGAATATATCTACAAGACAAATTTAAAATATTAAAAATTTAAAAATACCAAATCTGGGAACGGGTGTGACATCTCTACCCACCTTAGAAAATTTTTGTCCTTAAAATTCTTTAGGATAGTCGAGCTGATCACCAAGCAACAAAACTCATAATCCAAAAAATCTCATGAACTACCAAATCTCATGAACTACATCTAACTAAATACAAAGTATAATGAAATAGGCAAGCAATAAAAGCAACAATAATATAAATAAAGGTGCAAACAATCCACACAATTAAAAGAAAAGAGAAAGAACTGGAGTCATACATATACATATGTCTCCTGAGTCAGTCAATATAGGAACTCATCCTCGTTGGCCTATGTTGACTCCTAAAAATTGGACAGGGATCAAGTCTCAAGATAAATCGGTACCAACGACTTAGTCAAAAACAAGACTCTACCCAGGACGTACCTTCGTAGTCGGGACATATGACATACATCATATATCACGAGATACGATGGCAGAATAGTGAGATGAAAGATCATCTCCACTCGCCAAATATACGAAACCTAAAAGATAGATAAAACTCGAAGAACTCAAATCTCACCCTCGAATTGACCACCTTCCGCTAATGGCCATATTGCTAAAACTGGTTCTTGATATGGAACTTCTCATAGAGATGGCAACGCTAAAAATTATTGATATGGACCTCCTTGCCTCTGCATCTGTGGGCAAGTAGCTATCATATGGTCGAAACCCCCATACCTCAAGCATCTTCCACTTTTCATCCTACATACATCCCGAGTGTGACCTTTTTTGCCACAATAGGTACATCCTACTGGATTTTGGGGCGTTGTTGATGTTGTCTTGGCTGTTGTTGCCAAGTTGTCATTGTCTCATCCGATGCCACTGACCCCCATGGTGCCAAATCACGAATACGAATGTCGAGTATTGGTCCTCCACCTGCGTTATGGGCATAAGACCTCTTATGCCCTCCAGTCCTCGAAGCTAACCTATGGATGGTAAGCTCATGTCTCCTGGCTACTATCAACACGACATCAAATGTCTGGTAGTCATGTCCTTCAACTAGTTGCAGAATCTTGGGATGAATCCCTTACTAGAATCTTATAGCCTTTTCTTTCTCCATCATCACTATAGCTGGAGCAAACCTGCTCAGCCTGCAGAACTTTGTTGCGTATCCATCCAATGTTCTGTCGGATTGTCTGAGATCAATAAATCATTGTTGTAGCTCGTACTGCACCACAACTCCAAAATACTTGGCTCTGAACCTGGTCCTAAAGTTGTCCCAAGAGATAAGATGCCTCAAGCCAACTTTCTCGGTCGCCCACCAGTCATGAGCAAGATATTATAGTTGCAATCGGACTTGGTCGACTTGCTCCTCTACTAGAATCTTAGCTGCCACCATGATCATCTCAATGTCTTGAAGCCAATATCTGTTGTACTAGCATCCTCTGTGCCTTTGAAATAGCTTGGATTGAGTCGACAAAATCAGTATGACATCCTATAATCTTCTTCTTCACTCTCCTCTAGAGCCGTTTGCAGTCATTAGTTTAATAGGATATTCTGCTCTTGGTGTCAAAGTTGCTGGTACTGTTGCACTGTTGCACTACTATCTGATGCTGTTGTATAGCCATCATACCACTAATAATTTCTAACAGTTCCGGGATATCAAGTGCTACTGGTGTTACTGGAACTGCCCAAGGTATCAAATCTTTGGTACATGTTGCGAACCTAATGTCTCTATTCAAAGTTGATCTTGAGAAAGTACTATCTCTCGTTGGGGCTCAATAGGATCTTGCTCTTCTAGTTATTCTACCACATCTGCTGCTCTAACAAGCGAGAAAGAGGTGCCCCTAAAGGAAAGGGATACCAAGACATCAAATGACAGGACATGAAAGAATAAGGAAGCAAACTGTTGATAGTTCAAGCTCGGTGTCGAAGAAGATAAATTCAGAATATCAAAGGAAACTATTTTGATTGGGAATCCTAGAACAAGAAACCCCAAAAGTCTGAAAAGACAGACCTGTATGGGCCACCACTAAAATCTTATCATGCCCCAGAACCAGAATATGGAGACGAACATGGCCAGCTACCCCGTAAAAGGTACTATACGTTATACGACGATTATGACAGTAATTAGAAAAGGGGGTGCATGATACAATCAAGTCACCTAGGGTCAAAAATATGTATATCTCAATCATCAACCAAGAAACAATAAGAATGAACATGTAAGATAAAGTAGTTAGGCGTCCCTGATGCTCTATCAGAATGATCATGAAATTAGTTATACAGGATGGTACACTAATACATTTCTAAGAGTACATGACTGTAAGTCAGCCGCGGTCTAAATAACATGAAATCATATAGAGGAACTAATGTCCAGATAAATCGGTGTCATCGGCTAAATGCCAAAAAGGTAATACAAAATGATACTCATGGTGGAGGAAGAAGAAACCCACTCAAGTTCCTCGGTAAATATCTTCCTGGTGTGCGCCATCGGTCAGATATAGGACAGGATCCTCGGGCTCTGCTACTATACCTGGCCAAGCAAAAGCAGCAGGGTCACGCCCCGAGAGCAAGTACCATAAAGGAGCATAAGTGAATGAAGCAAAGGCCAACAAAGTACATAAAATAGGAATCTGTGCCACAATTGTAAGCGTGTGACCTTTTTTCGGAGCAGTAGGACACCTCTATAACCAAACAAGGACAAGAGGTGTCGTACTATGCCAAGATAGGGTACGACTTACTAATAATGAACACGATGAAGATAGAACACATCTATATAATCCAGAATACGCATACCATAATATAAGATAAGATAAGATATAGGCATAATATGCAGCTTCATTACACGACCTATTGTGACACATTGGCATAACCCTACAACCAAACAAGGACAAGGGTTAAACCATCGCACCACAATAGTTTATGTCCCTAGACTACCAACAATACTCTTTTAAATCGGCCAATGAATCCTACGGCTTGTTATGTGGATTCTGAGTTATCTTAGCTGAATAATATAATAATATAGGGATCCTCAAATCGTGCTACAGGCGAACACGTCTAGTCGAACCAATAATAACATGTAGTACGTAGAATATGCACCGGTCCCCCATAAGGCCACCTTGTTAAGATAGATCAGTAACAGTTCCAACATTCCTAGGAAAAATGTTGGCTTGGTTTAATTATAAAAAGTCGAATATTGTACTCCACAATTGTGGATGATATACAATATTCGTGGTGGCAAACTTTTATACCTAAAAAAATTTCTGAGGGTAGCTCGTCACGCACGATCTCGAGATCTCGTTCCCTCCCAATGCTTCTACCAATTAAGTTACCTAATTAACCCTATGGTTATATAGAATCTTATACCGTGGTCACACAATCATCCTCCTTAGATATCGTACCATAGTACATGTACGCTAGGTACGAATCCACATCGTTACTCGAGAGCCAAATCAGGATTCCTCCAAGCAAAATACAATAAATCAAGCAAGCAACCAAACCACACTATGATTACTGATCCAATACAAGGGTCGTACTGGAGAAGTCATATATGATATCATATATCACGTAGAATAGTAAAATATGCAATACATAGCACGTAGCAAGATATGTCGTACCTTAGTGTACATGTAACACATAGTACGTAGCAACACAAAGCAAGTAGTAAATGTATCAGCACAGATACAAGTGGTTGAGTCAAGATATTAGGCCTATTAATCACTCATATGAAGTCTTCTCATCATATTGAATCACATTGGTCAGGGCATGTACACCTAGTCAGTTGAATAAAACTTCCAATCTCGTGTAATATATGAATCTAAAACATAAATTATTAATCAGTCCAGAGGAATCCTTTATTCACAATATATCATGTTGGTGGGGCCAACTACATATAGTCAAAGCTTAACACATAGTATATAACATGAATTACCTAAAATTGATAATAGAATGTCGACGAACGGGAGCAAGAGAAAAATGTGAACCACTCTAGATCATATCCACAATTTATAAACCAAATAAGGACCGAAATTATAGACCATCTTCCGAGTAGAACTACACCTCTCACTCTGTCCGACAAAAATGGTAAGTTAATCTACTAATCTGAGTCCATTTAGTAGGTACTAGGTCAATATCAGTCCATCTCAATTGAGTTAACATATAGTCTAGTCCACCACATAATTGTACCATGCACATAGTCAGTTCTAGCACATAGCCATATCTAGCTCAAGGTCAATTCAGGTCACTAAGTCCCTTATACTTAGAATCACAGCACTTGCAAATACTTGGGTCAACACATCGAACATACACTCAAAGAAAATATCCCATAAAATATTTATTAGATGAAGCAAAAAATGTGCACATGGGTCACTAGGGTCGCATAGGATCACATGCGCGCATAAGAAGTGCATGCATGGATTACTGCAAAGGGCAGGCTGCATACACTGATCAGGCACATAAGCAACTAGCCGCATAGACGAGCTAGCCACATGCTTCCCAAGGTCGTATACTACCCCAGGTTGCATGCTCCTCCAAGTCGCATGCTCCGGACAAAAGTTCACTCTCTTAGAACAAGTGTCGAAGTAACGTGTACTAAATGTGTGTCAGTGAAGTGACTGAAGTGATGGATGTGACAGGCCAAAAAGTATGTCAGAATGAAAAGACTAAACCATGAAAAGATGTGCCAAGGTTCCAGAGTCATGCATTCAAGAAAAAATGGCCACATGCTTTGCCTGCCGCATATGTCTTCTTGCCACATATGGGTCGGTGCCATATGGAGGCCTCTTGGAATTAGCGAATTTCTCATTCGTTCAGTGAATGAAAACACAAGGGGTTCATGGATTAGCGCCAGAACACTTGTGTAATGGTCAATCATGCATCCAACAAGATGGACGCATACTGGTCAGTATGTGGCAAAGTGCTCAGGCCGCATAGCACTCAGGACGCATAGCACTCTCAGCTACATAACTCGCTGGCTGCATGAAAAATTCGTCTTTTCCAAACAGCAGGTTCGGCCATGGCGAAAAGTTCCAAAATCCCAAAAATTACTTTTTCATAAAAACTTTATTTTAACTCCGAATCAAGTGAAACAAAAGCCAAAATGCTCGAAATGAAGTGCTCCATCAACCAAAAAAATTAATTTTCTACAATATTATATTTTAATAGATCAAAACCAAGAAAAAACTTTTGGAACCCATAAAAATTCTAACTTTTTAAACTCATATCTACTCAAAACCGTACATCAAAATCAAAAATCCTAGAACTAAAACTAATGAGGACATCAAGGAGAATATTTTCCATTAAACACATTTTAGTTTACTAATCATATAAAAATTATGAAAATTATGGCTTCACCACATTGAGCAAGATGTACTTGCCTTGGTGGACTAACAAACCACTTCCTAGAACCAAGTCTAGGGATAGGGCTAGGCTAGGGTTTCGGTCAAGGGGGGCCTTGAGGGAAGGAAAAGAAGAAAAAAGAAGGTAAATAGAAATAAGGAAGTGTCACGACCCGCACCCGATTTAGGGGCACGAGTACATGGGTACGTCCAGCCTACGCCGCAGCATCGGCGGTAGAACGCTGTCAAGGTCATGATACTATCTAGCCAATCTCACACAAGCATCCAATCTCCATAAGGAGGCACGGATGACACGAATAAAATGCACACATACTCAATCACAGGATTACAGCACGATAAGATATCAAACAGAAAATTAAACACAACACAAGTCAACAAAGCAATAACTTAACTCAACAATATCCAAGTCTCATAAAAATGCCGGAGACAAATCCGGTACCAAAAGTTTACTAAAAGAACTAATCAAAAACTAGAAGAATTAGTGATTTCCTGCTAGGCCTCCGAAATCACAACTAACTACCAAGTCTGCAGCTACTCACCATATGGTCCATAAAGTGTCGGACAGCGGTCCTCTGAGGCATAGTCTGGAAAAATATTTCCAGTCAGGAAGGAGCAAAGCAACACTCTCAAATAATAGTTCCATTAATTGATAATGTCTATAATACAATAAAACATGTCATGCTAGCTACTGAGAAGACAGTGAAATAAATACAATGGCAATTAAAGAGAGACAGGCAATGTGAAGAGACAGGCAATAGGCAATATGATATAGTCAGTGCATGTATGAAAATGAAAAGAACAAGTATGGTATCATATACGGGTGATGTAGTATATGATTTAAATAGGAAAACAGTAATCTATTCTAAGTGTTTGAAATAGTAGTTTCAAAATATGATCGGCTTAGGAACATGTACGATAGCTACAGGGCCTGGCTAATCATGGGTGAAGAGCATGATTAACACTTACAATTTCCTATACTACAATAAGAGGTTATGATCACATTTCTTACTAACTACTTCCCCGCCCCCAACTAGTACTGTGGATCCAACCATGACACGTCACGATACACGAGCAAGTCAAGTCTATCATGTATGATGTCTAATATACATGTCGTGTACAATGTCAATACGATAATCAAGATAACATCTCATGACTGCAGATCCAAGCTATACTCGTCCGTGTAGCACAGTGTCAAAGATTCAGTTGTAACATTTCAAGATTATTGAAATTATAGAAATTATCAAGAAATTGGAAATTATCGGAGAATGTACTTGTCTTGGGTCCTTAGCTGGTATTTATGGATGTCCTGTTCCAGAGTATCCCCTGGGTACCACAGTCCTATAACACATTACAAAGCAAAACTATATTTGCATCAGATGCTACACTAACACAGACAAAAACACTGGCCTCAGGGCCATGCCAGGCAGGGCACTAGTCAACTAAGGTCATCTAGTAGGAATATACATAAATATACACATCTTAATTAACATATGTATTAATATCCCTTAATTACAATAATAGATATATGTAAAAATATATACTTTAAAGTAAATAATACTTATATATATAAACATAATAAATAATACTTGCATATGAGTACATATATATATATACTAATATAAAATACAATACTACCATATATGAGGAATACATAATACTAGTATATGAATTTACTAACTAGTTATCATATATAAAAATAACAAATATATATATATACAATATATATATATTTTTAATCATACGTACTAGAATACGTATATATATATATATATATATATATATATATATATATATATATATATATATATATATATATATATATATATATATATATATATATATATATATATATATATATATATATATATATATACGTAAATCGTATTAAATATATATACATGTACATACATATATACATTTAATCATACACATTAATTAATCTATCAATACATTAAATTAACCATACTAATACATTATGTGTTCAATTATTAATTAAAATAGATGCTATACATATTCATGTATTTAAAACATTAATTAGATAACTATTATACATATACATATATTAAATACACACACCAATACACGTATACGTATTTATATTTATATATATAAATCTACACATTAATAATATATACAAATACATATTAATTAACTCATACATATACAATGCTAATTAAACCATACATATACAATGCTAATTACAGGGAAAGGGGAAGAGGGAAGGAGGAGCTTACTGTGGGCTGTCGGGGTGGCTGGCCGACCGGACTCTCGCCGTAGGGAGAGGAGTAGTGGTGGTGGTGATGATAGTAGACAGCGAGAGGGGAAGAGCGCAGCCGGCCCGGAGTAGGGGACTGTCCGGTCGAAGGGAGGAAGGGCAGAGGGAGGTTATAGCCGGAGTCGAGGCAATGGGGATGGTGACGGATTGATGGTGGTGATCGATGGAAGGAGGAGATGGAGGGTGGAGCAGCGGAGTTGATGCCGTGGTCGGAGTTGAGAGGAGCACAGCCGGAGTTGAATGGATGGGGAGTTGCTCCGGTCAGGAGCTCGAGGCTAGGCTCGGCCGGAGGAGCTGCAGCGGGTCAGGCTCGACGAAACTGGCCGAAAACGGAGTGTAGGAAGGTGGGGGTTGAGAAGTTGGCGGCCGAAGCTAGCTACAGTCGGCTGTAGTCGGGCCGCCTCGGGTGATCAACGGTTGGAGAA
The DNA here is from genome assembly GCA_036927795.1 of Iris macrosiphon. Lineage (NCBI taxonomy): Eukaryota > Viridiplantae > Streptophyta > Magnoliopsida > Asparagales > Iridaceae > Iris > Iris macrosiphon. The sequence continues at coordinate 130,220,995 of JAYESA010000006.1, read as the reverse complement.
ACTGCCAGCAAGGTCGCCTGGCCGGAGGAAGCTGGCCGCCGGACGCGTCGAGGCAGCGCCGGCCGGGTGCAGCAGCGTCGGCTGACCGAGGCTCGGCCGGGAAGGTCGGTTGGGTGGCTGGAAAAAGAGATGGTGGTGGTGATGGAACTCTGATCCCCCCCCTTTTTGAATTTCAAATTCAAAAAAAAAAAAAAAGAAGAAGAAGAAGAAGAAGGGAGGAAGAAGAAGAAGAAAAATAGAAGAAGAAAGGAAAGAGAATGGAGAAAATTGGGAACCTACGTTGGAGGCTTGTGAGGATGGAGGAGAGAGAGAGGTGGGGAAACCTAGGTTTTCTAGGGATTAGGGTTGATGTGATATTTAAATAGGAGAGAGGGTTTTGATGGAGGGTGAGGATGCACCCAATTAAATGGGTGGTCCAGATTGTTCATGAAGGAAATTTTATGTGGGGAAAATGCAATTTGGTCCACAAATAAATAACCTTTCCATTTGGTCTTGGACAATGGGTGATGACACCTACAATTGAATAATTGTAACTTAGCCCCTTAAATTCGGGAAATTGCACAAACGCATAAAATAACAAAAATTTGGCGGGCGATTCGGTGTCCGGTGTTTTGTAGGGTCAGGGGGTGCTGTAAAATCGGTACGGGCTCAATTAGCAGGGCACTGGAATAAAAATTGGGATTTCAGAATTGGTTTAAATAGTATCCTCAATTTAATTAAAAATAAATGCAAGTTGTGTTCAACAATTAATTAGGAGTACATGGGGCCAAAATCAGGTCAGGTCATCAATACCAATAATGAAGAAGACTCAGAATATAATATTACCCTAATTTGGGCCGCACGAAAAATAGGTCAAGATTGCCTCCAATTTTTGATTGGAACGCACAACGATACAAAATAGGAATTTATTAAATAACGTCCACGATGATTTTTGTGCGGCCAGAATTAATGCACAGGGAGCAAAATTATGAGTTGCAAAAATAACAGAATGGAAGGCAGGCATGTCTAGGACAAGATGGTGAAATTTGTTGGAAGACAAAAGTCAAGATACTGCTCCAAATATCGAAGCAAAGGCAATGCGCAAAAATATTAAATAAAATATGGTAATCAAATACAAACTCCAAGAATTAAATTCTAGATAAAATAATAAAATCCGAAATTCTATAATTCGGACAGGTGGTCATCTACTGGGCTTCTAGGTCTAGTCTGCTAACTAAAAATAAATAAACACTGCATATAATACTATATTTAATTACACATCACTCATAATTATTTAAAACCAAATATACTATCATGCAATTTATTAATTGTAACTACCATAATATTAAATATTATAAAAAGTCGAAAATACCCCTGTTTCCGAAATGTGGTAGTAACAGGAAGAATGAGAGACAAGTGAGAAAACTATATATATATATATATATATATATATATATATATACCAAGTGGAGAAATGAGGTTAGTCCTAAGATTAAGTCATAACACTCTCTAACCAAATATCAATCGTCCAAAATAGGCTTAGTGGTTCCAAGAGTGAACTGGATCTAGTATCCATCATGTATACGGGTCCAAGCACAGGTCCATGGCAACTGCTAAGGTGTTCACTACTGGTCTCGAGTAGTCTTCCACAATAAATAGGAATATGATTAAATAAAATACATCATAATCAGCAGGAATCAACATGTAAAATACAACACGAATATATTTACATAAAAAAATTTAAATATCATAAATTTAAGAAAACCAAATCTGGGAACGAGTGTGACAGTGGATAATGTTGTTTCAGTCCCAACTTCTGGAGTTGGTCTTTGTTCTTTAGAGTGTCAAACTGAGCCCGTAATTCCTGAATAGCTTCGCATAAATCTTCAGTTTGTAGGGGTGCAGCTGACTGGAGTGATGCTGGTTGAACTTGTACAACGACTGGTATAGTTCTACCCCCAGCATTAAGAGGGTAAAGAATTGAGTACAGCCTCCAATGAGTTGAGACATTGCTCAGTATTTCCTGACAGAAGAATATCTTGTTCATCGCCAATGGCATATATACTAGCCTCTCTGTGTACAATAGAAGGGTTAGTAGAGAACATTGTGTAATTGGAGTCCACACTATCTGTCTGCGATTCAAGTGGATGGTTACCCCCAGAAAGATCAACTTTAGATTCTGAGGAATGTGAACTCCTCATGAACAAGAGTTCCCGCCTTCGAGAATGAGTGTTTCAGTAAACTCTATCAAAGGATTCGACAAGCTGGTCGAACCTCCTGTGATTGGGCATCCTCGAGGTATGCCGTCTTGAACGTCTTTCATTGCGGGGAAGGAGTGAGGCTATATTTACTAGGGCAAAAAGAAGTTCATATTCCTCTTTTTGATCTTCAGCTCACTTTTTTGCCTGTTGTCTAAGGGGCACAATATAAGTCAACCAGTCAAACACAGACCATCTTGCTTATTCGCAGCAACATTTGATTACAACTTTGTGACCACTACAACGATGCTCATTAGGGAGCACCATTGCAGGTAGTGAGGATACCCTTTCTCTACGTTTTTGTATATTAACTTGGCGTAGTTCAGAAGGAGGAGGAGAACAGAAGAGGAAGGCAGACTCTGCCTTGTTACATCACTTATAATTGACTTGGAACCTAATTTCTTGGTACCCTATATATAAAGTGCAACACTGAGTTGAGTAGCAGTCCTCTGTGGCATGCACTGGGTACTGTAGTGGAAGAAGAAGCATTCTACCTTTGTGCACATACCTTTATACGTAAGTCTAGAGTTTTGGCGCAGCTTCCACCTGTAGTGTGCTCAATTTGAACACGCAGAAGAGGAGTCTTTACCGACTTCTGTTTCGTACGCCGATAGAAGTAGGACATGACAGTTTGGTATTATTACCGCTGGTGAGTACACGCATACTTTTGCACATCTGTGAGTTGATAATGACAACATCCTTGCCACGTGCATTATGTTGGACATGCAAAGGTTCGGCAGCTTGAGAATGACCAACCACTTTGGCAACATAGTGAATTCTTCTGTCCAAGAAAGATTGGTTCTCCCCTCGCTTGTTATTACGGGAGATCTCTGATTTGCCCCACTTAGTTGGCACAACGGCGTTGCCAAAAGAGGTATCCACCAAGTCACATACTGGGATAAGGTAGCAGAAGTATCCATCAAGTTATAGCTTAGGGAAGAGGAAATAACGAGGGGGTCCTCATTGCTAGCATTCTAAAATCCCTTTCTCTTGTTGACAGAAGCATAAGGGTAGGAAGAGCGAGACTTAGGCAGCCATATCTTGCGGATCTTCCTTATCATGGGTACGGGTGAGGGGCTTGTACTACCCCCAATGTTGAGCATCTCTTCATAGGCATGTTGGTTGAACTTTACGACCAAAGTCTGTTGTGTTGAGCCGATCAACGCAGTGTCCTGTTGAGCTATCACCTTCTTGTTAGAGAAGAAGGACTTTTCTTGCAGAGTCTCCATCTTGTTTTTCATAAACAAAAGTTTATACAAACTTTGTGCTACAAACTATGAAAGAAAAAGGTGTAAAAAAGATCCTAAACAGGAATCTAAGCACAATAAATCTGGAAAAGTATATCTATGGATATCTAATCTGTGGTCGATTACTTTACTCCTTTGACTACTCGACACAAGAAAGAGATGCTAGAATACTTGGATGTTTTGGAGAGTATGGAAATGAGAGAGCATGGTTATATGACACAAAAAGCTTATATTCTTCTTCTCTGTCAGTCCAAGCTACTGCTTGCCTACTATGGATATACTATCCACATATTTATAATGTTTGATGTTGATAAGTGATTACCCGTATATACTCATACAGCATGTACTCGTACATACAAGCAATATATACTGTGTTTGTAGTTGTATGCATATATTTTGAAGGGATGCAGCCCTCGTTCTAGAAAATGGGTGCACAAATCATATACCTCTCGACACATGGCTTCCTATGCAAGGAATGCTCAGGATATGGGGGAAGTTACTTGTACACGTTCATGAAGGGATACGACATGTATGACACATCACCATAACCGATATCTATTAATTATTTTGAAAGTAGTAGCCGTGTTGGCGTACATCTAAAGAAATGACCATTCTGACGTATGCCTGAGGGTAATCATGCAGGATTACTCAGGTCGAAGGACCAATTTTTGCATACTCAGTGAGTGGTAGTACCATTGGCATAATATTGCTAGAGTATCCGTATTAGCGTATTCGAAAGAGATACTATCAACGGAGTACTCTGTTCGAAGTAGCACTATCAGCGTATCATAGCAAAGTTGCATTGGTAGCATACTTGGAATGAGATAGAAAACTTGGTTACTAAACGATAACCTAGGTCGGCGTGCTAGAAATATACTATATGTATTGCGTTGGTATGTCAGGTTGAGGCAACTTTTGATATGGCAGCATTGGTGCACTCTGATGAAGTAACAGTCTTGGCGTACTGTGGAGAGATAAGAACCTTGGTGTTCTTAGAGGAAACCAGAAGGTTGACGTATGAAGATATAGTGGCAACTTTACTCGGTGCCAATAATCTTCTATATTTAATGTCACGATCTCTTCAACGGTTGTGTCAGAATGTCAATTATCAGGTTCGTCTTATTTATTACTTGGATGAATAGTGGAATTATACACTACTGTGTTGTATTTGATAATCAATGACAAAAATATGCTGCTAAGTCATAGCATGTAGAATACGCTGCTGAAGTAAAGCATATGGAGTGCGCCACTGCTTCATTGTCTAGAGTTTGAAGGGTAGTACGCCACTGCTTCTGATGAAATCATCCTTTGGGAAGGCATATTTTTTTGTTCTTCTTCAGATAATACTCTATTGTTAATATGCAAGTTTATGTTGATGATATCATATTTGGCTTTACTGATAATACTCTTTGTAAAGAATTTGCTAAGTATATACAGAGTGACTTTGAAATGAGTATGATGGAAGAACTCATCTTCTTTCTTGGACTTTAAATCATGCAATACTCACAGGGTACATTCAAGAATTAAGCTAAGTACACCAAGGATTTGCTGAAAAGATTCAATATGGATAGTGCAAAACCTATTGGTACACCAATGGACATATCTACTAAGCTCGATCTTGATAAAAATGGTAAACCAGTCGACACACATAAGTATTGAGGTATGATCGATACTTTACTTTACTTAACTGCTAATCATCCCGATATAATTTACAGTATTTGCCTATGTCTAGATATTATAATGCCCGGCATTACAGATATTAGGCTAACCCTAAGAAATCATATGTGTTCGTAGTTAAGCATATCTTTCGATACCTTAAAGGAACTTTGACTGTAGGCTTGTGGTATCCCAAAACCACGTCCTTTGACCTTATAGGTTATTCACATGTTGATTTTACAGGATGCAAAGTTGATCGTAAAAGTACCAATGGTACATATCATTTCCTAGACAAGGCATTAGTTTCTTGGTTTAGTAAGAAATAAAATTTTGTTGCATTATAAACTACTAAAGCTGAATATATAGCAGCAGGATGTTGATGTGCATAAATTTTGTGGATGAATCAAACCTTAGAAGACTATAATTTATTTTATAAGAATATTCTCATATTCTGTCATGACCCACACCCGGATGATTAGGCACGAGTGCATGGGTACATCAATCCTATGTCGCAGCATCGGTGATAGAACGCTGTCTAGGTCAACAATACTATCTAACCATCTCACGCAATAATATATATACAACATGTCAATGATATCTCAACTCCATACGGAGGACAAGATGAATATATATAATGATAATCAATCCTCAATCACAATATACTAGAGGAAGATAATGGCATGATATCAAATAAAAGAATAAAAACTGCAAGGTCATAAGTCGAGAATAGCTACAAAGATATTACCAAGTCTAAGAGTCTAGCAATAACAACACAAAGTCTAAAATATCAAAAACATCTTAATGTCTTAAAGCTGGAGATAGATCCAGTACAATAATGAAATACTAGCTAAGTCTCGGCTATAAATATTTGAGCCTCCTCAACAGTTGGTACTGGCTCCTTCTGTACTACTGGAGCAACCTTAGCAACTCACCATCATGTGGGCCATAATACATAGGACATTAGTCCTCTAAGTAATCATCTGAAAAATATATCCAGTCAGGATAGAATGAGTACAACCCAATAGCAGTTCTAATTAATTGACAAAGACTATAAAAAAGTAAATAAAAGATGCTATAAACAATGAGAAAATAATAAACTGATACGATAATAAATAATAAAGAGAGACAAGCAATACAAGCAATAGGGTATAGCCAATGCATATATGAAATAAAAGAGAAGGAACTACAATATCGGGTGCAAGACAATATAATCTATGAACAAAACAATAAGAACTGCAACTATACTAAGTATTTTGAAATACTAAATAGATATGTGATCAGCTTGGGAGATTCAATAATTTACACTAAGGATAAGCTAGCTCAACCATACGTGAAGTGCATGGTTAGATAGTAGCCGATAATTTACACTACTTACTAATAGTTCTTGATCACATATCTAGCTAGTACTTTTCCCACCCAAACTGGTACGATGGATCCAACCATGGCACGTTACTAGCCAATGTATCCAATTTTAACCAATATTATCCAATGTTATCTAATACCAAATGATAAGCAATATTCGATATTATTACGATGAGTCAAGGTTATATATCATGATTGAAGATCCAATACATGTACCAATCCGTGTACCATCATGTCAAGAATCATATGTAATATTTCTAAGTACTTAAATTATTGTAATTATCAAATAATAGAAACCATCAGAAAATGTACTCGCCTGTGATCCAGAGCAATAAATGTCAGACAATGTTCGTATCAGTGCCTCAAAGACCTAAATATGAATTACAAGTCAAAATAGTATTTTATAATCATAAATATGCTATACTAGCTTAAAACTAGGTCTCTATGTCAATACTAGGTCTAACTAAGTCAAACTAGCCCAAATTTGGTCAAACTAGGTCAAATCTAGGTCAATACAGTCAAACTAGGCAATTTCCTAGTTTACAGGTTGATTTTACCTATTTGCAAGGTATATAAAGTTATACTAGGTCTTAACAAGTTACTATTTTATTTTTAGGTCCTAACTAGGTCAAATTAGTCAATACTAGTTAATACTAGGCCAATACTAAGTTTTTATGCTATTCTAATAAGTTTCTAGCATATATTACCCTAATATATATTTCTGCCTATAATTTCTAGCAATACCTTGGCCTATAGCTATTTACCTTACAACGTATCACGGTATCTTAACCCGTATCACACATTTACCTAATACCTTAGCCCGTATCTCAAATACCTTAACTATTAGTCAATACCTTAGTTCTATAGTCAATACCTTGGCTAAACTAGGTTTTCTAGTCCATACTAGTCAATACCGTGCTAATATCTAAGTTTCTAGACTAATACCTTAGTCGTATCACCAATACCTCAACTTTGGGTCAATACCTTGCTAATACTAGGTTTTAAAGTCATACTAGTTAGCTATAATATAATAATATCATATATACTATATATATATATATATATATATACTAATATATATAATAACTTAGTCTAACACTTAATACCTAGCCAATAACATAGTATTACCTTGTTACCTAGCTATTATCTTAGTATTACTTTATTACCTTAACCAATATCTTAACATATTATCCTGTATCCTAGTTTCTAGACTAATACCTTAGCTAATACTATTACCTTAACCAATACCCAAACCTTAACTCATACCTTGTTACCTAACCCATTACCCAAGCTAGACACTACCCATACCATAGTATCTTAATCCAATACCTAATATCATAACCTTACCTTAGTATCCTAGTATTATATCATACTAGTTCTAATATTTTGGTATCTTGGTATTCTAAATACCTTGATACATCATAGGATACCACACTCTAATTTATCTCACACATATCTTACTTGTTTGTACATGGTACCATTGTACCACATTAAGTATCATATGATACCAACCCCAAGATACTAATCCATGACCATAACCTATACTTACCTTACATCCAAGATACTTACCCAACTCTTGGCATTTGACATCTTGATATTATCCATTCCTAGTTCAAATACCAATATCTTAGTATCTTGACCAATACCTTATCCTCATAAATACTTACCCAAGTAACTCTAATACTAATACTTGATACCAAATAGGATACCTTACTCAAGCCCCAATACTCACTTACCCTCACTCATAAAACTTGAATATCATGATACCAATATCCTCATGGTACCCAAGTATCACACTAGTACCTTGCCCCAAACTCTAATACCTTGATACATAACTTACCTATACTTGACTCATTGATAACCACTTGTATCAACACTAACACATACACACACACACACACACACACACACACACACACACATATATATATATATATATATATATATATACTTGACAACCTATGATACGTACACTCACTTGATATCCATACTACTTAGGCTCATAGGATACACAAATGCCTATGTCGTATAGTCAGTTCACTACTTGTAACCAATACCATACCTATTAGACCTATTCAATAAGTTCTAGGGTTAAAGTATGTCGTAGCCCTTTTTATCAGCTTTTTGAAACTTCAAACAGATCATATTTTCGTGTCCGAAAGTTTTCAGAATCGCGAAAACACCGAAACACGTTTGTCTTTCAGACATTTGACACTCAAACAATATTGCAAAAAATTTTAAAATGAATTTGGCCTATTAATTTATATATTTGGAAAGCTAACTTCAATATGGTTCTTTAAAAAAAAGAGATTAACCGGAGTGCTGAGTTTAGAGTTATGGCATTTCTAAGTTGCTTTGGCTGCTAAAAATGAGGCTGAAAACTATGATAAATTTAGGTTATTTTGGACAAAAGAACACATGTATACACCCAATTTATCAAATCTACCTATATGTATCATGTCGTATCATGATACAGACTCTACGTGTCTAATTTTGGACACAAGAATACCTTCACACCATCAAATAAATATCAATAGTCTTCATTAGGATACAATACACACACTTAATGGACACAATAGGGATTTTCCCTAAATTGAACCCCAAAATTATGACACCAACTTAGATCTACCAAATTGAGGGCTCCTAGTGCCTAGATCTACCATTGGAAAGTCAAATCTAACCATGGGAAGATTCTTATATGATCAAGGTGTTCCTAACCATGAATTTGATAAAATTGAGAGAATTACCTAATATTTTGGTAGCCTTTTTGAAGAATTTCGAATTTGGACACGGAAGAGATGAGTCAGACACAATCTCTTAGCAAGCTCCTCTCCTATGGATCTCTATGTGCTCTCTAATGCTCTTGGCCTTCATGATGGTGAGAATAAGTGGAATTGGAACTGGATCGAGTAAATTTGGTAGAAAATTAGGTTTGCTTGGGAAGGAAGAAGCTTTGGAGAAAATGAGGCTAATGAGTGAAATAAAATGAATGGATGGGCCATAAATTGAACTTATCTCTTATAGTAAGGTTTGGTTATGCCAAAATATCAAGTTTGTCCCTCTCCATTTGTCATGAATGGAATCTAATTAACTAAAGAAAGGAATCTCTACAACCAAGAAGAATATTCTCTTCATGACAACTAAACTTAATTAATTCTAATTATTAAAGTCATGACTAACAATAATTAGCACTAATTAACACTTGCATATTCTAATTAGCTAGCCATTAACTAACACTAATATAATTCTAGGCAATCACTAATATAAAATAATATATACAAATTTTAACAATATATAAAATTACTAAAATACTCCTATGGTGGAAAGTGGTAGTTACAATCCTACCCCCCTTAGAAAAATTGTGTCCTCAAAATTTAAGGATGAAAGTAGACACGAACTAAAAAGATAACTCATGGTCCAGAAGATAATCTCGTCTCATTTCTCCTAACTGGTTATAATCAATTTATCGTAATCCTGGCTATAGTCAAACCCTCATCTAACCATGGTCCAAGAAAGTCCTATCTGACTCTAAAACATACAATTCCATTGAAAAAGAAATATTCATGGTTTATCAATCAGGTACGGTTATAATCCTATTAGTACTGATATTGTAATCTCTACCAAGGGTCTAATACTAACTATATAATATCACCAAAAGTTCTTATGCACACTATAAAGTACTAAAAAGTTACACAGATCAATAGGTGAAAGGTAAAGAAGGAAAAGGATAGAACCTGCTAACGTAATACCGGTTACATCGGTCCCCTCGATCGTCATCGCAAAAGCTCTGCCCTGTTGGTGTGTCTTTCTCTGCTGGTACAGGGCAATTTATGGTGCCACAGGTGGCCTAGCTATACCTCTATAATGCCTGGAACACCTACACTCCTACTTCCCATGATACACCCTTACATACACTATCTCATTATCACACTGATCCACTCAGCTGATACTATCTCACACATTAATACTCACTGATACTAAACTAACACATTTCACAAATCCCACATGACTCATCCTACTCTTATACACCCTGGACAATTGCATCCTCTATGCACCCTTGGTACACATTCACTAACTCCATAACTATACTGGACACATATTTGATACTCTAGGATACCAACTACTAACTATACTCTGACAACTATCTTAGATCTATGGCTACAAATGGTACTACACTATGAGTTACTTCTAGGCTTATACACTAATACCTAATACTCTCCTACCCAACTAGGAACCACTAACAGACTCACAAGCTACACTCTCAACAATCAACACTGATACTCAAATTGGACATAAATATGCCTACAAGTTACTGTCACAACCCGTACCCAGTATAGGGGCACGAGTGCGAATGTACATCCAGCCTACGCCGCAACATCGACGGTAGAACATTGTCTATGTCACAATAAATACTAACATAACTAAATACCTGTCAATGATATCAATCTCCATAAGGAGGACAATATATATCTCACAATATCTTAAAATATAAACTCCAAAATATAAACTCAATCACAACTTCTATAAGAGTATAAAGGCACGATAGGAGATGAGAAGAATGACATAGTCAAACACTATGTCTCAAAATATAGATAAAACATAGTCTAGTTGTCCAATACAAGTCTCCACAAGTCTCCAATTAAACTTAACATAAGTCTAAACATAAACTGAAATAAACCTCAATAAGTCTCAGATGCATAATATAAATATTATCTAGATAGCTGCAGGTAAAGTCTCATCTAAAGGAATAGTCTCCTCTAAGATCTCTAGTGTGTAGTCTGCATCTATACCCGATCCATAGTGTGTGGTACATAAATCCTCAAGATCCTCTAAAAAAAATATTCAGTCAGGATTGGAATAAAGTACAAGCACTAACAGTAGTTCCACATATATTGACAAAAAGTATAACACAGTGTAAAGAAATACAAGACAAATATGGATAACTGGCAATAAAAAATACTGGAATAAGGGAATGCTGGAATAAAGAAATACTGGAACATCATCATCAATATACATCTAGCAATGAATAGAAATACATGTACATGCAAGAACAATGAACTGGTATGTAAGTGTATACAAGAATAATAACTAGAACATGTGGAGATACTAGATCAATATACTAGAGATACATGTCAAGAATCATCTAACTAAGTGTGTGAAACATCAGCATATCATTTGATCGGCTTGGGACTGATCAGGCTCATTACATTGGTTAGCTATCATCCTTGTAAGGTCAGGCTAACCATCCGGATAGCTATAATGCGAGTAATAGTCAGGCTAACCACATGTAACAGCTATGAGGCATGTAATGGTCAGGCTGCACCGACGTGAGATGTGGGTGAGCAATGATGCATGTAAAGTTGGGTATGATTGTTTGATAATAAATGAAAGAAATAAAAATAGGTTTATACGAAATCCTTTCTTAGGTTTACAAACAAGAAGTACTATTAATCCTATACGAGGATGTTAAGTACAAAAATTTAAATCTGGGTAAATATTGCTATAGGAGTCTGATCTGCGGTCGATCACTTTGTCCCTTGGACCACACGATGATGAAGAAGTGCTGTAGAAGAAGTAGAATCTCCAAAGATTGCAAAAAGGAGTGGATGCTCGATGCCAAATTCGTCGATCAATACTCTCTGTCTATGCTCTGGATTCTTCTCTCCCAAAGATCAATTTCTGACTTTTTGACCTTCTGACTTCTGTTCTCCAAGTTTTCGACCCTGGACCTCCATGGACGGAGGTCTCTATTTATAGAGTTTAGTGATAGTAACCGTCCAGTCGGCGTAGAAGTCGGACAGTGGGGAGTGTGACACTTTTTACGTGGCAGTTATGATAACTGCCACCCACGTATAAATGATCTCTCGACTCTGCATGTGACGCATGTCCCATTAAGAGGAAATGCGTATAACTGCTGCAAAGATCATGGCATGCAAGCCACGTGGGTAACTGTCCCTCGCGTAGAAAAGGTTGGCGTAGAAGCCAATGACTGTCACCATGGCATAAAATCCAAACAGAGGAAATGTTGGCGTAGAAGCCAAGTAGGCGTAGAAGTTGAGTAGGCATAGAAGGCCAAAAGCTGTCATATAGGCATAGAAGTCCCATAGCTGACATATAGGCGTAGAAGCCCAGTAGGTGTCATGTTGGCGTAGAAGCCAAGATAGCTATCAAGTTGGCGTAGAAGCAAAATAGACGTAGAAGCCTAATGCTGCACAGATAGATAACCGGCGTAGAGATAGCCAGTTATCCTCCTTTGACTAAGGTCTTGAGCGTGTTCTGGACCAGATAGCCTATTCACATACCTTTGCAAATATAGCCTGAGTTGGCATATTTCGAGGAAATAGCATACGGCGTACTCCTATAGTTTGAAAATAGCCAGGTCGGCGTATTTCAAGGAGATAGCGTACAGCGTACTCCTATAGCTAAAAATAGCCTTATGGCATAACATGCAGAGGTGATGATGTGGACGTATTAGCCCTAATCATGGCTTTCCTATTCCTTGAAAGTAGAACCAAATCTCGTGCATTAAATACAGAGATCTGCCCCCATCACGCACATTAACTGCAGAGACATGCCTCGAGCTCTGTACGAAGAGCAGCTTTTGACGTGGCGGTTCGGTTCATCTTCTGCTGAGCGTAAAATCTCACAACTGCCTGTAAAAACTAGACAGTGTATTCTCTTGAATGCGTAAAAGCAATTTTTATCAAGAAAATGTCACTAAAAGATGGTATGGGTCTTTGTGCCGATTCATCATTACTGCCGTCGTTTGGATAGTCGTGCAGTACCCTTTGTCAGGAGTCAGGTTCACTGCATGATCTGACAGGTTCATTCGAGGAATACAAAGCGTTCCTCGTACACTTCCATGATACATTAAAAGTGGATGGATTATGCACCAAAGTGGCGATATATCAATATTTTTACGCTAAAGCAGTCTTAAAATACTGCATTACGCGGGTTATTTTGGAGCTATATTTTACGATGTACTAGCGATAAAGCTCTGCTATACGCCGATGTCTCTGAAGTCATATCTTATGCCACACAGCGCTAAAAACTCTGCTTTACGCAGGTTTTGTGCATACTGCGTATAACTCTGTAGCGTATTTTTTATGCTTCTACAAGACCCCCTTCAAAGTTTTTAAATTCCTCGTAATTTGAAATACTTTGAATGAAGCATGAAACGGTCAAGTCTGACCCTTTCTTCGAGGCTGATTTTAGGGCAAATATTTAAGGATTTGTTGGGATTTGGTGTGACCTCCTCTGCCTATAAAAAGGTGATTGATTTAACTTATTTTTCCCATACTTCCTTCATCACACAGAGATAGTTGCCGATGTTCGTCTTGCTAACTTGATGAAAAAGAAGATCATGTTCTTCCAGCATGTAAGAAGCCGTAAAAAAAGGTATCTTTGAACAAATATCCTCTGCAACGATGGATCATGGAAGGATATCATAGCTTCCTTTGCTCGGGATAATCAACAATTTCATATGATAATTCGTCCAGGAGAGAGGAAGGGTCTCATTTGACCACACAGCTTGCAAGCTGTATTTTTTCCCATCATGTTCGTGGACGAGGGCAGACAAACTGGCCATGTCTTGCAGTATTGAGTTGGGTCTAAAACCTCAACTCAATTTGTCATGGCGAATGGAGGATGGGCTCTTGAATAATTTAGGCAGGCCCAGTTGTGTATCCTCTTGTCAATAATCATTTTCTTGTTAATCGGTCGCGAAAACCGACTAACTGCTGAAGAAGACTAACATCTCCACCAATACGAGAACCTGGCAGAACAGATTCTTGATGTGATCTTTAACTAAAAATAAGAAACCCTTGGTAGAACAAGGATTTCCATCGTATGTAATCATGAAGATGAAAAACCCTTTGTAATAGGATTTCCATTATATGTAATCATGATCAATAAGATTTGTCTTCTTTTATGCATTTGATGATTTGCCATATTTTGCTGTGATGAAGTCTGGATATGTGCAGCTTTGACTCATCTGAATAACTTTACGCCGACTCTGATAAAAAGAGTATCTGATCTCGTCCTGTCTTTTACGCGTAACTGAGGACGCATAGAAAGCTGTTTAGCATTTAAGTCGAATATCCGAACTGTCCTGTTATTTTGAACTGTCACTTCTTTTAAAAAGAATTCTTGTTTAGACCATCATCTTCAAGAATGATTTCCCAAAAATCCCTAAGAATAGGGCAAGAAATGGCTGTCAAAACAAGCCATACTTGAACTTTTGAGAAAGGATTCTGACTGAACTTTGAATAAATTTCCAATCGACCCAGGAAGAAGAGTCATCTTCAACGTTGAACTCTTGTATATTTTGGCTACTTGGGATGTTTTGAGACCAAGAAAGAGCATCTTCTGAGGAGACCCTTGTAATTGGTTGTCTTGAGAATTGTTCAGATATACTCATACTCTGGCCTGTATATTTTGAAATATGTGGAAAGTCATGGACCTGTAGTGTAGATGAGCATAAAATCATAGGTTTGTAGCCTCTCGAGCATAAAAGCTGCTGAGCATGAGAGCATCCGGTGTAAACACCCTATTTTTCAGATAAGTTTTTAATATAATTTTCCCGGATCTTTTCGACATTTTGGATGAAGAATCAAGGTATTTATGAGTTAAAGATTTTTACAGGCAGTTTATTGGTGCTAAAATATTCCAGAAATAATAATTTATTGTGTAAAATGGAAAACCGGACGCATAGCATTTTTCGGTGAATTTATTGGACTCCGGCGCAACTATTTGAGGACTATAAACTTTTAGATTGGTAAACCGAACCAAACCCAAGCTAAACCAAATCGAACCAACCCTACCTGAACCAAACCAGCCTATCGGGATGGATCTGAGCCAACCCGACACCTGAACCCATTAGAAAACCCTAGCTGCCGGAGTTCCTGTAGCAGCCTATAAAAGGGGCTGCCTCGACATCCGTGCCCAGCTCCTGAAACCTAGCCGCCGCCGGATCGACCCCCTCACCGTCGATCAACCCCGCCGACCCCACACGAGCAGCGCCTGACCCGTCCCCCAACTCCTCCCTGCCGATCGTTCCTCCGCCCGCCCGTCTCGGCCTCCAGCCCCCTCGCCACCAGTTCCCCTCCGCCCTGAGCGTCGACCTCAGCCCGGCCGACGTCGCCCCAGCCCAGGCCTTCTCCTCCCTCCTCTTCTTCCTCTTAGGCGAGCGCCGTCGACAGCAGCAGCGGCTGCAGCAGCTCCCCGCCTCAGCCGCCGTCGACGCAGCCAGCATCTCCGTCGACGCCGGTCAGCCCTCGGCGCCGCCGCCCTAGCCCGACCTCGACGACCCCGCTGCCGAGTAAGGACCCTAGCGCGAACACTCGGTAGACGCGAGGACACGACCAGGACACAGGTAAATTTCGGACACGTGGAAACTCAGTTTTTGGAGCTCGGTTCAGGTACCGTTTTTACCCTCATCGCAACTCCAATTTCAATTCCGTCAGTTGCTACACGTAGACTGTATAACCCTCTCGGTGCCCGTACAACTCGCTCGGTGCATCGCGTCCTGTGGTGATCGCACACCGCGATCCAAAAACAGGAAAAACAACGCCTAGTTTCACCCCGAAACTGAGTACGCCCCGCCACACGGGACGACTTGGTCGTACGCGGTCTTTATCGAACTGTGCGCGTCGTTGATACGGTCGTATGGGATTTCGCAGAAGTCGATTTGGAGGTACGCGCACCCAGAAATCAACGCGTATCCGCGGACAACACCCCGTATCCGACTTTTCTGGAACATGCTGTAACTTGGTGTACGCACGTCGGATCGAGACGAAACTTACGCCATCGGACTCGTAGCAATACGCTGGTCCTGTGAGCCAAGTTTGGTCTAATTCTGAGAACGTTGATAAAATCGCGTATCGTGGGCCCCACAGGCTCCACTTGACGGACGATTTTGTGAACGGCTCATCGAAATCCAATTCTGGAAGTTCCGTTGGGTTCGTACCATCATTCCTGACTTGTAGACACTGAGTTTGCAGAATTTGGAGGCCTTTGACCCTGACACGCTTTTCAGTGCAAAGTGGCCCACTTGTGGACCCCGCTTTGGCCCAGAAATGACCTTTTTGCCCCTGTGTCCAAATTGGACGTAAGGACATGCATTTCTAGCAGTTTGATACCTTCTGAGACTGTTGGTGATATTTATTACAGCTTTTGGAGTAGCACCTACCGGATCCATTGATACAGGGACAGTCGTTGGAATCCAAACATCAGGCAAGTGTACCTTGCCAAACTCTGCAGTAGTGTTATTCATTTTCCTTGCTTTATTTATATTGTTGTGCATGCTTAACCTAGGACCGTATGACGTACTTAGCGTCCGATTATCAGTCGGGTGCCGACACTGTACGCAGTGTTGGGTACAGTCATCTAGAGATGGACATTCGTGACACTTTATACTCTCGTACTTGTCTTATCAAGTACCATATGACCCAGGACACTCGACACTGTTCATGAGACAGGATATTCTCGAGATATTCGTGGTGATTCTGTATAGGATACAAGACTTGACAGAGATACTATATTTATAGATACATATGACTGGTTGCATTAGTGATGATCCCGCTTGACATGGACATGAGACGTTATGGTCATGATATGCGTGGTTACATTGGGTGGAGAGAGACACACAGGCTACAGGCTGTTTTCTATATATATATCTTCTACTATTGTGAGGTCGTAGACTCTCGGAGCAGAGCTAGACACATTACTTGTTATTACCACTGTCGGCTCCCCGACACAGAGCTTGTAGTGGCTCAGCCTGAGACTAGTGATGCTCTCACTTGCATGTTCACTTAGATGGTTACATATTCACCCTGTTGCTTTATTTTATTTATTATTGCTGCACTGCTTATTTATTATTGGCATGAGCTTTATTGTACCTTGCTATGTCCCCTGAGGACCTGGATCCGGATTATGTCCCCAGGATTTGAGGACGAGATCTATCTCGAGGTATACGGGACCGGAGCAGGAGCTGATCCAGGAGTTGGACCGACACCCGAGGATGAGGTGTTAGCTGAAGACTTCTCTTGAGCATCCATGTTCATGCTCAGTATTTATTTATTTATTTTAGTCTTTTATTTCTGGTCTGTTGAACCATTGTACTGGATATTTATCGGGTTATTCCCCGAAGTACTTTGTTGAGACTAGCTGATGATTTACATTCCTTATTTATTCTGTGGATCATATTTTATATCTTGTGTGGATGAGATTAGTTGTGCCATATTGTCGTAGACTTGTTATATTACAGCTTAAGTATGCCCTGATGGATCCATTAAATTGTAGAGTAATGGATTCCAGGAACGGAGACGAGATTTCTTTGGATACACCACGGGATACTGTGGTTACTTATGGAGACAGAGTGACTCCAGGAAATGGAGGACAAGCATCGCAGAGCGATCAAACCGGATAACCTAATCCAAGGTTCCGGAGAGATGACATCCCACCTCTACCACAGTTCACTCCGCAGATGCCAGTTTTCCCGCCCGGACAAGCCATGGACGAGCAACAGATGTTCCAGATGATGTATGCCATGATGCAAGCACAGCAACAGATTCAGCAAGAGGCCCACCGACTGGAGGCAGAGTATCTGAGGACCAGCCTGGTATCCGCATTGGAGCAGGCAAATCCACCAGCGAGGCGAACAGCGACGGGATCTATCACCGATTTTCGTCATCTCAAGCCTCGCACATTTTCTGGCAAGGAAGGGCCAACAGAAGTTCATGAATGGCTCACTAACATTCAGCATCAGTTGGAAGCCGCTGAACTTCCGAGAGAGAAGTGGATGACTGCAGTCAGAATGCAGTTAACCGATAATGCGCATCACTGGTGGTTAGCAGAAGAAAGGAGGCTCGGACAGGACCGAGTCACTTGGGAAGAGTTCTCCAGACTCTTCCAAGAGATGTACATTCCTGCAGTTGCACGATCAGAGCTCAGAGACAGGTTCAACCGCCTTATCCAAGGCAACATGACAGTGGAGGAATATAACGCGGAGTTTATACGCCTAAGTTGCTTCGCCCCGACATTGATCTCGACAGAGGAAGAGAAAGCTGAAAAGTTCTTTGATGGACTGAAGTTTGAGCTTCAGAGATTGATTGGCTCAGTCGTACCTACATCTTATACTGAGGTCCTTGCAGTAGCACGACGCATGGAGCGCGTCACTAGAAGGGAGTCGAATCTGAAGATGCCAAACACATCCGCACCATCCAAGACAACACCAGGAGATTCTGCAAAATGATTCCAAAGGAGTATACCGGAGAGAACAGCACACCGGGCCGTAACTCTTCCTACCTGTCACCACTGCGGCAAGGTAGGACACATCGAGAGAGAGTGCAGGCGTAAGTTGGGACTATGCCTACTTTGCGGATCAGATCAGCACTTTTCTAGAGACTGCACTAAACCAAGAGAGGGAGCACCGAGACTTGCTTTACCTGCACCACGACCAGCTACAGGAGCAGTAGGAGCACAACAGACAGGAGCTGGAGGAGTTAGACCACCAGCTACAGGAGGCTACCAGCAGAGACCACCACTGGCACCACAGGCAGCCCTATTTCAGCAGCAGCAACAGAGAGGACCAGCTCAGGGTCGAGGCCAGGCATTCACATTAGCTGTCGAGCAGGAAGCTACTACGGGCGAAGTCATCGCAGGTACTATTTTAGTAGCTTTATTACCAGCTGTAGCATTATTTGATTCTGGAGCATCGCATTCATTTATAGCGGCTAGCTTTGTAGCCACACATAGAGTAGCTACCGCACCCCTTTCGAAGATGAAGAGAATTCTTACGGGAGGTAGAATTATTCCGGTTAGCGATGTCTGTAGGTCATGTTCTGTAGTAGTTTGTGGCCGAGAGATGCGAGCTCAATTTCTGATCTTTTCTATGCCTGACTATGATGTCGTACTTGGTATGGACTGGTTAAGTCAGTATCATACGACCCTTGATTGTCGGCTGGGAAGGGTTATATTTAGACCGCCTGGTCATCCGAAATTTGAGTTTCTTCGAGGAGCAGTAGAGCAAGGAGTTCAGCCTACTCTTAGGGTATTATCTGTAGAAGGGGAGACAGGTTACCCAAGAGTCATATCAGAATTTGTGGATGTATTTCCTGATGATCTTCCAGGTTTACCACCTGATCGGGAAATAGAATTCATAATAGACTTAACTCCAGGAGCAGAGCCTATCACTTCATCAGTATATCGGCTGGCACCTAAGGAGTTAGTGGAGTTGAAAGAACAGGTAGATGATCTTCTGGATAAGGGTTTCATTCGGCCCAGTATTTCACCATGGGGAGCACCCATATTATTTGTCACGACCCGCACCCGGTTTAGGGGCACGAGTGCGTGGGTACGTCCAGCCTACGCCGCAGCATCGGCGGTAGAACGCTGTCTAGGTCAGGTAACTATCTAATCAACTCTCATAAACACCCAACTCCATAAGGAGACGTGGATATCATAAAATAATGCTAGAAATACTCAATCACATAAACTAAAGCACGATGAGATATCAAGACAAGCAAAGAAATACAAGACAAGTCTAATGACAAAATAATCATACCTGCAATCAGTAACATCCAATTCCCAAGTGTGTCGGAAACAAGTCCACTAAGGTCACAGTCTGGAAATATTTTTCCAGTCAGGAAGGAGCAAAGTACATCTCTAAATAGCAGTTCTATATTAATGATATAAGCTATGTAGCAGTTCTAGATGGAAATATACGAGATGCATGTATAGGTACGAGAAATGTAAAATAAAAGAAATACTGGAAATACTGTAAGTAAATGCAGGAAAAGAATAATATGTCAATGAGCAAGAATCCTATGACTAAGTGTGTGAGTACTAGCTTTAACATGTGATCGGCTTGGGAACTTGATCAGGCTGGTTACATGTGATTAGCTATGATTCATGTAAGGTCAGGCTAACCGTTGGTTAGCTATGATGCATGTAGAGGTCAGGCTAATCACACGTAACAGCTATGAAGCATGTAAATGGTCAGGCCGCACCCGACGTGAGATGTGGGGTGAGCTATGATGCATGTAGAGTTGGGTATGATCACATATCTATACTAAAATACTCCCCACCCCCGACTGGTATAGTAGATCCAACCATGGTATGCTATGGCACGGGATTCCCCAGGAAGGTAGCAAGTCTCGCCGGGAATCAGTGTCTGTACATGCACAAGATAACAAGGAAACAAGTCTTGTACAAGCTACACCATGAAAAAGGAATAACATCTCACGACGAGATCCGTATACACCAATCCGTGTAACCATCGTGTCAAGAGCATGGACATTTACACTAGATACAGTGAACATAGGAGATATCATAATTTAAAAACTAATCAGAGAATGTACTCGCCTTGGGTCCTTATCTGGTGAATACCGAGGTCCTGTTCCAGAGTATCGCCTGGAGGATCCAACAGTCCTATAGACATATAATAAACAATACAACATTTGCATCAGGTGCTACACTAACACAACACAAGCAATACTAACTCAGGGGCTATGCCTGGCATGGCACTGGTCAATCTAGGGTTAGTGTGCGTCAAATTGCACGGCATCGCGTCTGCGATTGCTGGGCAAGACAGACGATCAAAAAATGGTACGGCTCGCCAGTACGTCAGTGTACGCGTGGCAGCCAACTAACATTCACAGAGTCATGGGTCAGGTATAGTTACGGGGTGTCCAGATCTATACTCGGGTTATCTAGTACCCATATATATAATATATATATATACTACTAACATACATACATATTATTCATTGGTATGAAAAATAGATGTGTGTTCATATTCTTTAAATAAAACTAATACTTGTATATATATATAAAGTAAGGATAATACTGTATGTTTAATTATATAAAATCCAATAGGACTTACTTTACACAAGATATATATATACATATGAATATAACCCAAAAATAGAATTTACTATATGTACTAAATTCCAAAAATATAATTTTACAATATATATATATTGCTAACATTATTATTATTAATGTACTAAGACTAATACCAAATTAAATTTATACTACATATATGAGGAATACATAAATACCAATTCATGAATTAAATTTGTACTAGTATATACTTTTTATTAAATAGATGTTATATATAAAATAACCAATATATATATATATATATATATATATATATATTTATTGAGAATATATATATATAGTATATACAAAATATATATATATATCAAATTAATGATATATACTAGAATACGTATATATATATAAATCATACATACAAGTTGAACCATACGTATACTCATATATATGCAAAATTACATTTTAGAATATACATATATATTGTCAACATCATTCTTAAATATACTAATATTAATTCACCAAATTAAATTTATACCATATATATATATACAGATACACCAATAAAATACGATACTATATACTTGTATACATGTATATTTATATGTTAAAACTTACATATTAACGTATATTATGCTATATATATAAATATATACCAATTAATATATTGAAAATATACTAAGTATATATATATAAAATACATGTATATACATATACCACTTATATGTACACTATACATTAATCAACTAATGTACTCTATACATTATGTACACCATACATTTATTAACTACCGTACTCTATACATCACATACATATACGATACATTATTTTGCATATTAAAGAGGGAAGAAGGAGAAGGAGAGAAGCTCACAGGAGGGAGATGGAGGCTTGCCGGGCCGGAGATGAAGGTGCAGCTAGGAGGAAGTCGGTGATTGGCCGAGGAGTCTGTGGCCGGTGCCGGAGACAATGGCCGGTCGGGTGGTCGAGGGGAGAGCAGGGAATGCAGGAGGAGGAGGAGTACTGTGGAGTGTCGGAGAAGGAGATGGGGGTCGCCGGGATCCGGGGACGAGATGGTGGAGGCGGTGTTGAGGTGGATCGACATCGTGGAGTCGGGTCTCCATGAAGGACGAGGCGGGGATGAGCGGTCTGGCATTTGTGTAGGCCGGCAGGCTGCTCGTCGGGATCGACAGGGAAAAGGACAGCCGGAGTAGCAATGTCGAGGTCGGCTGGCTCACGGTGGACGGGGGACGCGAGCGTGGGGACAGTGCCGGAGCTGCGGGGATCAGACGTCGGGTCAAGCACAGTCGAGCAGCGACTGCCGGAGCGGCTTGGCGGAGGGATAAGCAGGCCGAGATCGGGTCGGGGAGCTACTGCAGGCCATGCCGGAGTCGATGGCCGGTGCAGCGAGAGAAGCTCATGTTGTGCTAGAACTGGCCGGAGAGGGAGGCTACAGGCGGAGGGAGAAGCAGTGTCGACTCGGCTCAGGGGCTGGGCCGCCGAAGCTGGCTGGTGGTCGGGGCACAGGGTGATGGGGATGGCTTTGGTGATGGTTTCCCCCCTCTTCTAATTAGTTTAAAAAAAACAAAAGAGAAGGGAAGAAGGAAGAAGAAGAAGAAAAGAAGAAGAAGAAAAAATAAGAAATGGGGGCTACGGTTTGGGAAGCTTGGGGGATTTTTCTAGGTTTCTTTTTGGGGATTAGGGCTTTGGATAGGACATTAAATAGGGGAAGAGTGTGTAGGAAATCAAGGGTGAGGATGCACCCATTTTAAATGGGTGGTCCTGATTTGTTATGAAGAAAATTTCCTACATGTGAGGATGGGGTGTTGACTAGTCAAAGCTAGGGGGTTGATTTTCTTCATTTGGGTGAACCAATGGGGTGTTGACACCAAAATGCAAATTTATAAATTAGCCCCCTTAAATTTGGGTATTTGTACAGACACATGAAATGATAAAAATTGGACGGGCGATTCGGTGTTCGGTGTTTTGTAGGGTCAAGGGCGCTGTATGTTTGGTACGGGCTTAAATAGTAGGGCATTGGAATTTATCGGGATTTACGGAATCAGATAAAATGGTATCCTCAATTTAATTAGAAATAAATACAAGTTGTGTTCTAAAATTAATTAGGAGTACATGGGGCCAAAATCAGGCCAGGTCATCAATACCAATAATGAAGAAGACTCAGAACAGAATATTACCATAATTTGGGCCGCACGAAAAATAGGTCAAGATTGCCTCCAATTTCGATTGGAACGCACAACGATACAAAATAGGAATTTATTAAATAAACGTCCGCGACGATTTTTGTGCGGCAAGAAATAAGGTACAGAGAGCATAATTATGAGTTGCAAAAAATAGCAGAATGGAAGGCGGGCATGTCTAGGGCAAGATTGTGAAATTTGTTGGAAGACAAAGCTAGGGTAGCGCTCCAAATATCGAAGCAAAGGAAATGCGCAATAATTAAATAAAATACGGTAATTAATTACAATCTCCTATAGATAAATTCTAGATAAAATAATTAAATACAGAATTCCATAATTCGGACAGGTGTTCATCTACTGGGCTTCTAGGTCAAGTCTACTAGCAAAAATAAATGAACACTGTATATAATATAATATATTTAATTACCTATCTCACGAAATGAATTAATTTAAATACACTTATCAAGAAATCATTTAATATGAATACCACAATACTAATAATTATAAAAAGTCGAAAATACCCCCATTCTCAGAATGTGGTAGTGACATTATTTGTGCCAAAAAAGGATGGAACAGTACGATTGTGCATTGACTACAGGGTACTGAATGCTGTGACCATCAAGAACAGGTATCCCTTACCACGCATTGATGATCTATTCGATCAGTTGAGTGGTGCAAGGGTATTTTCGAAGATTGACCTTAGATCCGGCTATCATCAGATCAAGGTGAGGAAGGAAGACATCCCGAAGACAGCTTTCAGGACCAAGTATGGGCATTATGAGTTCTTAGTGATGCCGTTTGGTTTAACCAACACGCCAGCAGTGTTTATGAGCTTAATGAACAGGGTCTTCCATCAGTTCTTGGATAAATTCGTGGTGGTGTTCATTGATGACATTCTTATATATTCCAAGAACCACGAAGAGCACGAGGAGCATCTCAGAATCGTATTAGAGACCTTGAGACAGGAAAAGTTATATGCCAAACTCAGTAAGTGTGAGTTTCGTATGGACAAAGTACCTTTCTTGGGACATATCATCTCAGGAGAAGGACTTTCAGTGGATCCAGAGAAAGTTGCGGCTATAGAGACGTTGGCTTAAATTGATGGTAGATTTTGACATCGATCTGCAGTATCATTCGAGAAAGGCGAATGTTGTGGCAGATGCGCTCAGCAGGAAGCCTACGGCTTATTTCTTGACAATGCAGCCCGAGTTATTGAGAGATCTACAGGAGCTTCAGATAGAGGTTGTTTTACCAGGACAGAATGGCTTGATGGCTAATCTTGAGATTCAGTCATCACTCATGGAGAAGATTAAAGAGGCGCTGCCCACCGATACTATATTTTGAAGACTCAAAGAGAGGACAGAAGCAGACATGCAGACAGGATTTCGCATACACGAAGATGGGACATTGAGGTTTGGAAATCGCCTGTATGTTCCAAATAGAGAATTGAGACAGGAGTTAATGACTGAAGCACATAGCTCCATGTACTCTGTTCACCCAGGAGGAACCAAGATGTACCGAGACTTGAGACAGTATTACTGGTGGCATGGAATGAAAAGGAAGATTGCAAGATTTGTGGCCAAGTGTTTAGTCTGCCAGCAAGTAAAGGCCGAGCATCAGAGGACTGCAGGAATGTTACAGCCGCTGCCTATACCAGAATGGAAGTGGGAGCATATCATGATGGATTTTGTCACCGGATTTCCGAGGAGCCCCAACGGAAGAGACGCAGTATGGGTTATAGTGGATCGACTCACTAAATCGGCATACTTCTTGCCATTTAGAGTTGGACAGTCCACAGAGGTACTAGCCGACATGTATATGCGACAAATTGTCAAATTATATGGAGTGCCTGTTAGTATTATATCGGATCAAGATTCGAGATTTACCTCTCATTTCTGGAGAAGCATGCAAGAGAGTCTGGGCACCAGACTCAAATTCAGCACAGCTTACCACCCCCAGACAGATGGCCAATCAGAGCGCACCATTCAGATATTGGAGGACATGTTGCGATCATGTATATTGGACTTTGGAGGATCTTGGGAAGATCATTTGCACTTAGTAGAGTTCTCCTACAATAATAGTTATCAGGCCAGCATTCAGATGGCACCATTTGAAGCTTTATACGGAAGGAAGTGCAGATCGCCTATATGTTGGAATGACGTTGGTGAACGTCAAATACTGGGTCCAGAATTGGTAACGCAAACAGTGGAAAAGGTGAAGCAGATTCAGAATCATCTTCGAGCAGCTCAAGACAGACAGAAGCATTGGGCAGATACACACAGACGTCCCCTAGAGTTCAAGGAAGGAGAGCACGTGTTCTTGAGGATTTCGCCCACTCGTGGTACTATCAGATTCGGGAGCAGAGGCAAGTTGAGCCCAAGGTATATTGGGCCATTTGATATTCTAGAGTGCGTCGGTGAGGTGGCTTATCGTCTTGCATTACCTTCGTCCTTAGAGGGAGTGCATGACGTATTCCATGTCTCACAGCTGCGAAGGTACGTGACCGATCCAAGTCACGTAGTCGATCATTCAGAGATCGCAGTAGGCCCAAGCTTGAGATATAAAGAGCAACCAGTTGGCATCCTCAACGTCAGTGAGAAGACATTGCGGGGACAGACAATCAGACTGGTTCGAGTAGCATGAAAACATCATTCTCCTGGAGAATCGACTTGGGAACGAGAAGATAGTATGCGCCAGCGTTACCCCCACTTATTCGGGGAGACAGTTGTAAACTAAGCAACCTTGTATTTCCATAAATCGTTCTTTAGTAGCTTATTCTTTGATTGCGAGGACGCAATCCTTTTAAGAAGGGAAGATTGTAAATACCCTATTTTTCAGATAAGTTTTTAATATAATTTTCCCGGATCTTTTCGGCATTTTGGATGAAGAACCAAGGTATTTATGAGTTAAAGATTTTTACAGGCAGTTTATTGGTGCTAAAATATTCCGGAAATAATAATTTATTATGTAAAATAGAAAATCGGACGCATGGCATTTTTTGGTGAATTTATTGGACTCCGGCGCAACGATTTGAGGACTATAAGCTTTTGGATTGGTAAACCGAACCAAACCCAAGCTAAACCAAATCGAACCAACCCTACCTGAACCAAACCAGCCTATCGGGACGGATCTGAGCCAACCCGACACCCGAACCCATTAGGAAACCCTAGCTGCCGGAGTTCCTGTAGCAGCCTATAAAAGGGGCTGCCTCGACATTCGTGCCCAGCTCCTGAAACCTAGCCGCCGCCGGATCGACCCCCTCATCGTCGATCAACCCTGCCGACCCCACACGAGCAGCGCCTGACCCGTCCCCCAACTCCTCCCTGCCGATCGTTCCTCCGCCCGCCCGTCTCGGCCCCCAGCCCCCTCGCCACCAGTTCCCCTCCGCCCTGAGCGTCGACCTCAGCCCGGCCGACGTCGCCCCAGCCCAGGACTTCTCCTCCCACCTCTTCTTCCTCTCCGGCGAGCGCCGTCGACAGCAGCAGCGGCTGCAGCAGCTCCCCGCCTCAGCCACCGTCGACGCAGCCAGCATCTCCGTCGACGCCGGTCAGCCCTCGGCGCTGCCGCCCTAGCCCGACCTCGACGACCCCGCTGCCGAGTCAGTACCCTAGCACGAACACTCGGTAGACGCGAGGACACGACCAGGACACAGGTGAATTTCGGACACGTTGAAACTCAGTTTTTAGAGCTCGGTTCAGGTACCATTTTCACCCTCATCGTAACTCTAATTTCAATTCCGTCAGTTGCTACACGTAGACTGTATAACCCTCTCGGTGCCCGTGCAACTCGCTCGG
Organism: Iris macrosiphon; assembly: GCA_036927795.1. Classification (NCBI taxonomy): domain Eukaryota; kingdom Viridiplantae; phylum Streptophyta; class Magnoliopsida; order Asparagales; family Iridaceae; genus Iris; species Iris macrosiphon. Next base: position 130,193,663 of record JAYESA010000006.1, on the reverse strand, counting down.
TGCATCGCGTTCTGTGGTGATCGCACACCGCGATCGAAAATGAGGAAAAATAACGCCTAGTTTTACCCCAGAACCGAGTACGCCCCGCCACACGGGACGACTTGGTAGTACGCGGTCTTTACCGAACCGTGCGCGTCGTTGATACGGTCGTGTGGGATTTCGCAGAAGTCGATTCGGAGGTGCGCGCACCCCGGAATTAACGCGTATCCGCGGACAACACCCCGTATCCGACTTTTCTGGAACACGCTGTAACTTGGTGTACGCATGTCGGATCGAGACGAAACTTGCGCCATCGGACTCGTAGCAATATGCTGGTCCTGTGAGCCAAGTTTGGTCCGATTCTGAGAACGTTGATAAAATCGCGTATCGTGGGCCCCACAAGCTCCACTTGACGGGCGATTTTGTGAACGGCTCATCAGAATCCAATTCTGGAAGTTCCGTTGGGTTCGTACCATCATTCTTGACTTGTAGACACTGAGTTTGCAGAATTTGGAGACCTTTGACCCTGACACGCTTTTCGGTGCAAAGTGGCCCACATGTGGACCCCGTTTTGGCCCGGAAATGACCTTTTTGCCCCTGTGTCCAAATTGGACGTAAGGACAGGCATTTCTAGCAGTTTGATACCTTCTGAGACTGTTGGTGATGTTTATTATAGCTTTTGGAGTAGCACCTATCGGATCCATTGATACAGGGACAGTCGTTGGAATCCAAACATCAAGCAAGTGTACCTTGCCAAACTCTGCAGTAGTGTTATTCATTTTCCTTGCTTTATTTATATTGTTGTGCATGCTTAACCTAGGACCGTGTGACATACTTAGCGTCCGATTATCAGTCGGGTGCCGATACTGTACGCAGTGTTGGGTACGGTCATCTAGAGATGGACATTCGTGACACTTTATACTCTCGTACTTGTCTTATCAAGTACCATATGACCCAGGACACTCGACACTGTTCATGAGATAGGATATTCCTGAGATATTCGTGGTGATTCTGTATAGGATACAGGACTTGACAGAGATACTATATTTATAGATACATATGACTGGTTGCATTAGTGATGATCCCGCTTGACATGGACATGAGACGTTATAGTCATGATATGCGTGGTTACATTGGGTGGAGAGAGACACACAGGCTACAGGCTATTTTTTATATATATATCTTCTACTATTGTGAGGTCGTAGACTCTCCAAGCAGAGCTAGACACATTACTTGTTATTACCACTGCCGGCTCCCCGACACAGAGCTTGTAGTGGCTCAGCCTGAGACTAGTGATGCTCTCACTTGCATGTTCACTTAGATGGTTACATATTCATCCTATTGCTTTATTTTATTTATTATTGCTGCACTGCTTATTTATTATTGGCATGAGCTTTCTTGTACCTTGCTATGTCCCCTGAGGACCTGGATCCGGATTATGTCCCCAGGATTTGAGGACGAGATTTATCCCGAGGTATACGGGACCGGAGCAGGAGCTGATCCAGGAGTTAGACCGACACCCGAGGACGAGGTGTTAGCTGAAGACTTCTCTTGAGCATCCATGTTCATGCTCAGTATTTATTTATTTATTTCAGTCTTTTATTTTTGGTCTGTTGAACCATTGTACTGGATATTTATCGGGTTGTTCCCCGAAGTACTTTGTTGAGACTAGCTGATGATTTACATTCCTTATTTATTCTGTGGATCATATTTTATATCTTGTGTGGATGAGATTAGTTGTGCCATGTTGTCGTAGACTTGTTATATTACAGCTTAAGTATGCCCTGATGGATCCATTAAATTGGGTTGTCTATCGGTGCATACTACTGGCCATTGCCACGTATCCGGTCCCTCGGTATTTTAGGACTGGGGCGTGACATCCGGGCATAAAATCGTAGATTTATAGCTTCTAAAAAAAAACTTTCGAGCGTGAAGTCATAGATTTGCAGCCTCCGAGCGTTAAAAGCTTCTGAGCATGAAATCATAGATTTGTAGCCTCTGAGCGTGAAGTCGTAGGTTTGTAGCCTCTCGAGCGTAAAAGCTACCGAGCATAAAAGTATCCGGACGTAAAACCGTAGACTTATAGCCTCTTAGCATAAAATCGTAGACTTATAGCTTCTGAGCGTAAAAGCTCCTGAGCATAAGATCATAGACTTGTAGCTACTGAGCGTAAAGCATGGATCTATTTGTGGAGTATGACTGTCCATCTTCTAATGATATGTTGACGTGGTCCCCAATCATAACCGAATATTAAATATCGGATTTGGTTAGGGATTCGAAGAGTTTATCTGAACTCTATAAATACCCCAAGGCTTTGAGAGAAGAAACTCTTTATCTGTCTTTTGAAAAATCCTAGTTTTCCAAGAACCTTTCTTCTTCGTCTCTTTCTCGAGGACACTGAGTTTTAACAATGGCACCGAAACAACCTTCCACCTCTAAGGAAAAGAAAGCTGCGTCTTCTTCTCACTCCTCTGCTCAAGCACGAGCGACTCCCATTGGGCTGAGTGAACCCCGCTCTGAACAAAGCGCTCCACCGTCAAGCTGTGCACCAGGCGTCATAGGTAAAGCTTTTGGGATAAGAAGACAAAGAAAACCCTTCGCACCGTTATACGGGAATGCACTAGGTCATCTTCTGTACTGAGAGCCTCTTCGAGGACGATGATGCACAGAGATATTTTATTATTTACATCCATATTCCTAATGTGTCAGCGTAAAAACTCCATATTTTTGCAGTTTGGCGTAAAACCGTTGACTGTCGAAATTTGGCGTATACTACAAACTTTGAGTGTTACGCTCTGGATAAAAATTCTGGCGTAGCAACTCAAATTTTGGCAGTCTGGCATAAAATATAGACTGTATACTGCCAACCTTGAATTTTATGCCTTGGAAATAGGTTCCAGCGTAAAAACTCAAGTTTTCACAGTCTTGGCATAAAAGCACAGACTGCTGATCTTTGGCGTAAGCTGCAAGATTATAATGTCTAGTATAGAAACTGACTTATTCTTCTTGCATTTTGTAGTGAACTTACAGATACCTCTGTTAGATGAGGTGATGGGTTCTGCTGCTGGGATGTTGAACTCTAATTACCTGGAGGATTTGTCCCACGTGATATTCCCTATTTCTGGAACCCAGTATCCTGAAGGAAGGGGAATTCTGATATCATCTCAGGAAGAACGAATGTTGTTGAGTATCGGGGAGCCCTTGACGTATCTAGATGGGGCCAAATATATAAAATCGACTTTCCTGTTCGGAGATATGATTGATAAGCAATCCCAGATGAAGCCCAAGAGAAAAACTAGGTTTTTACTGCTGGGGGCATGGTTATGTATCTGCCCAGTATGCCAAGAGATTACCCTATCTCGGCCTTCTTCCAAGCTACGCATCCCAGGAAGATGTCGTGGACCCTGACCCCTAATCTTCACGGCCAGTCGGGGAAGATATTTTATCAAAAGGGATCACGACAAGGATTATTTGTGAGCTGACCTTCAGGCCCTGTCGTGTCTTTCAGGGGATTACTGTCGGGCAGCATCCTGAGTGAAGATACTTCACTGCTCCAGCCAATCCAATTATTAACTTTTTGTAATGACTTCATGGGACATGGAGGAGTATATCCCAAGGTTAATCCCCGGACCAGCGGATGGGTTAGGCCCATAAATCTTCGATGGGCTCGTTTAACTGCCTGGGCCCTAAAGCATTTTCAGACAGAGCTGGCAAACATTGGTCTGTTCGAGGCTGTGGCTGTTACCAGTGTTGGGTTGCCTCTCAACCCCAACCTATTTTTGGCTTTGATGGAGCGGTATATCTCGCTCACTAGGACTTTTGCCACTCCGCTAGGGGAGTTGGGATTGGCCCTTCACGAGATGGCAGAGATTTCAAGACTGCCAATGGGGGATACTCCTTATGAAGAGTATGTTCCCACAAACAAGGAGCTGGGGGATACAAACCCTCGGATAGTGGCAGTGTACCAGGAGCTGATGTGTCACTACCTTGCTTGCACCACTTTCTATCAGGAGCCATCTGATTTGGCTCACACCAATAAGTGGGCATCCTATCTCTTCTTTCATGAGGCCAGAGGTGCTAAGTCAGACAAAGTTGTGGATAGCAAGGACAAGCCTATGAACCTTCTGAGCATGCTTAATGCTCAAATAGTCGATGATCTTATTGAAGATGCTGGGGCTTCAGATCAAGTTCTCGATGAAGGGATAGGGAATTACCTTACAGGCACTAAAGCCTACAGTTATATACGGCATTGCCGTAGGCCTCTGTCAAGGGAAGCTCAACTGGCTGGCTTTCTCTCTGTATTGCTGCGTCGATGGGTCATACCTGGTATTGCCTCTTCGGATCGCATTCACCGTAATACCTTATAGCCTGCAGTGTGTTTGGTATTTGGAGCAAAACTGGGCCTGCTCCCTGCCATGGTATGCCGGATACAAGCTGGCCTGAGGGCCATTACTGATGGGCTGCTTACAGACGAAACACGGCGTGAAAGCTTTCCTAGGGTAGAGTTACCATTCCTATATCTGATGGGATGGTTGATTCTTCATAACCCCAGGGTGATGTCTCCTGGCTCCGGCAGCAGTTCAGGAAATAATTTCTTGCTGAATTACAAGAATTCCTCTTGGAACGTGCTGACCGTCACAGATTGTCGGCGAGCATTAAATTTTGCTCACAACTGGAAGCTCTTCTGTGTCGTCCCCACTGTACATATTAATCAACAGGGGACAAGACTTCAGGATTCGGGTAAAGAAAAGACCGTTCTTTCTCCTGAAGATTTCTATTGGTTGGTCTGCATTAGACCTTCCCATTTGTTGTATAGAAGTAAAGACTACTGCTTCTTGGAGCCTTATCTGCCCAACTGGTTCACTAGGCAGTTTGGGTATGACCAATTGCATGTGGAGAATGCTATCACCAGCTTCAAGTCCAGAGGTGGACTGATTGATGGGGCGAGAGGATGGCGGTACTTCATAATAGGTTATACTAGAGCAACCTTTACTGTGCCAGCAACTTGTCTTTCCATGGAGTTGCGCATCCTCCATTCCTACGCACAATTTTATGTGGCTATCAATACCTTCCATCGCAATTTTGATATGCGTGGAAGTTTTAGGATGTCCTCTCATAAGTCCGCTGGAAGAGAGAAAATCCCATCAGTTTCCTCTGACGAAGGTGAAGACTCTGTCAATCCAGATAAGCTTTTGTTGACAGTACCGAGAGGCATAATACCTCCGCCCGCAGAGCCTCTGGTTATCCCCCATAAGTGAAGAGCTCTAAATTGGTAGGGAATGAGTAGAATTGGAAGTGGATTGAGTAAAATTGGTAGGGAATTGGGTTTGCTTGGAAAGGAAGAAGCTTTAGGAAAAATGAAGCTAATGAGTGAAATGAAATGAATGGATGAGCCCTAAGTTAAACTTATCTCTTATAGGAAGGTTTGGTCATGCCAAAATATCAAATTTGTCCCTCTCCATTTGTCATGAATAGAATCTAATTAACTAAAGGAAGAAATCTCTACAACTAAGAGAAATATTCTCTTAATGACAACTAAACTTAATTAATTTTAATTACTAAAGTTATGACTAACAATAATTAGCACTAACTAATACTTGCATATTCTAATTGGCTAGCCACTAACTAATACTAATATAATTCTAGGCAATCACTAATATAAAATAATATATAAAAAATTTAACAAATACAAAATTACCAAAATACTCCTTTGGTGGAAAGTGGTAGTTACATATTCTGAGACAACACTAGCACTATTAATCTTATAAGAACCCAATATGTCACTCAAGCACTAAACACATAAAATTAGACATTATTTTCTTAGAGATTAACACTTACACAGAGATATTTGTTTAGAATTTGTTGCTACTGAACATCAATTAGCTGATATTTTTACAAAACTCCTATCTGAATATTGCTTCATTTTATTCGTCGAGAATTAGGGATTTTGACTTTCGACCGAAAGGGTCCTTCTATCAAAAAAGGTATAAATAGCCTTAAGCGATACGATAATTAAGTATATTCGGACCACCGCTAGCTGGGATCCGGCCCCTACAGCTAACCCAAGATGATCAAAGATTTATAGAATATATATGGTTTGTTAAAAGTCTATTTTTGTACTTGTTTCTATAATATAACCGCGAATTCAAACTCGTTAGTCTGACTTAAAGTTTGTGAAATAATTTTGATGCTTGGACTATTTCTAAAAGATTAATATCAGCATATGCTAATAATTTTCACATATATTGTAGCTTTTATGCTTCAGAAAAATATTTTAATTTTATTATTTTTTTTTAAATTTTTGATCACAACATGTCTGCAACAGTTTCTATATAATCTCTTTATATATTTATGATTAATCATCTATGTATTGTAATATTGTAAACTCCTTCGACCAGATTCCAGTATTTTAGGAATATTTTTCAGGTATTTAGGATTTATGGCAATATTTCAATTTATTTTGCTTACATATCCTATTGACCTGTGCACCTGTCCATCAACTAATTATTTGGAGCTTTACCTTGACTGTTATCTCCGAACGAAGTTCACATACCTCTCCTAGATATGCCAGTCTACTATCCTGTACTTTGTGCAACTCCCAGATACTCAGTTTTGAGCCTCGTATGAGACGCACAAATCTCGTTACAAACGTCCGTATTTAATTCCTATTTTAATTCCCAGATCTGTACCCATCCCCGTTCCAATAGAGATTTGAGGCCCAACATGCACCTGTTTTTCCCAAAAAAAAATACGTTATTTTTCTACACTGAGTATACTACATTTAGTGTATTGACACCGCAAGAAAATTATGGCCCTACCTGCCTATAAATAATTAGAGAACACTGTAAGCAGTATTTATTATTTAAATAAATACGATGGCCCGTATCACCCCAAAACCAGGCCCAGTCCCTGCCCAGACTCTCCCCCACCCCCTGAGGACCCTCACACAGCTTTTTCCTTCAATTCTGTGAATTTTAGTATTTTAAGGAATCGGGTATTTTTCCCAGACAATTTCGTAATTGTGCAATTTCCCAAAATAGGACCTTTGTGCAATTTATAAAATTACAGGGACTTTTCTACAAATTACAGTACGAGGTGTCACCCCCTGATTGGCCGGTGAACATGCACCATTCATTCCAAAAGGGGTCCAGATTCGATGTATTTACATATAGTAAATATCCTAATTATGAAATTACAATTTTACCCTTAATATAATTCTTATTTATATAAAATAAAACCAAAACCCTAACCCTAAGCAGCTGCCGGCTACCCCCCCCCCCCTCGCCGGAGCGACGAGCCGACCCCCTCCCAGCGGCGAGCTAACTCCCTCCCCGTGGCGAGTCAACCCCCCCACCCTGCAGCGACTGGCCACCCGACCCCCTTTCTCCTCCGTCCTTCCTTTCCCTCCCACGTCTCCACCGCCGGCCTCGACCCCGACCTTCTCCTCCTCCTCCTCCTCCTCCTCCTCACCTTGGTCTTCCCCCGCTCGCCGGACCCCGTCGATTTCCCCACCACTCGCCACCCTCCACCACCAGCACCTACACCGACCCATCTATACTTCTCCTTCCCGCGCTCGAGAGCTCGTCGGCATGGCGGGAGCTTCGAGCCGATCGCGCTCCATCGAGCTCTGACCGACGCGAGCTCCGGCAGTCCTTCGAGGATATGGAGCACTAGCAGCTCCAACGAGCTTCCTCACCGGCGCGTTCATCTCGCGGCGGACTCCGACGGATCCAGCAACGACATGGCGACACGATTCCTCCAGACAATGGAGCACCCCGCTACGGCCTGACTTCTCCCCCGCCGCGGCTGACTGAGCCACTGTTCCGGCGGACCAAAGCCCGTTGTGCAGTCCCCCCTGACCCACAGCGGCTGTGCAGTCCCCGTCCGGCCTACTCCTTGTCCAGTCCGACTTCATCGAACACCACCACGACGGATCTCATCTCCGGACCACCCCGTAACAACCCCGACTCGAGCAGTACCGGACATGGCGCAGGACCGGACATGACAGTAGATGGACGCAGAACCCGGACACGTCCAGGACACAAATCCTGTGTCGAATCGACACACGGACACGCGCAACTTGGTTTCACGGAGCCCTGTTCAGGTAACCCATTCTATCTTCTCATAATTCTATTTTTAATTCTGTCAGTTGTGACACGTAGGCTATGTAACCCTCTCGATGCTCGTGTAACCCGCTCGGAGCATCGCGTACTGTGACGATCACAAAACGCAATCCAAAAACAGGAAAAATAATATCCCGTTTTACCCCGGAACTGAGTATGTCCCGCCAAATGGGACGACTTGGTCGCACGCGGTCTTTACCGAAACGTGCGCGTCGTTAATACGGACGTACGAGATTTCGCAGAAGTTGATTTGGATGTGCGTGCACACCGGAATCAACGCGTATCCGCCGACAACGCCCCGTATCCTTATTCTGGAATACGCTGTAACTTTGTGTACACGCGTCGGATCAAAATGAAACTTGCGCCATCGGACTCATAGCAATACGCTGGTCCTGTGATCCAAGTTTGGTTCGATTCTGAGAACGTTGACAAAATCCCGTATCGTGGGCCCCACAGGCTCTACTTGATGGGCGATTTTGTGACCGGCTCATCGGAATCCAATTCTGGAAGTTCCGTTCGGTTCGTATCATCGTTCCTGACTTGTTGACACTAAGTTTGGCAAATTTGGAGACCATTGATCCTGACACATTTTTTGGTGCAAAGCGGCCCACCTGTGGACCCCGCTTTGACCAGAAACTGTCATTTTTGCCCCTGTGTCCAAATTGGACTTAAGGACATACGTTTCTAGCTATTTGATATTTTCTGAGACTGTTAGTGATGTTTATTTCAGTATCTGGAGACATTTATTCTGAGGCCATAGTTTCTGACACTTGGTATTTGACATCGGGGCATTATATTTGCAACTCTCCTGCCAGGCAAGTATACCTTGCCTTATTGTACTGTTTAATTTCAGTATTGATAGTTACATATTTATTTATTATATAAATGTGCGCGTCCGAGAAAACTCGGGTGCAGTCAACGAAGGCGTGGACGTTAGGATTTGTATCTGACCTAGTGTCTAGTAGACCTACCAAAAGTTGTGGAGTTATTTATATGACTTCCCAGGCCTTGACACGTATCATTATACGTCACAGAGTGAGTTCATGTAGGGACGCGTGCCTCATACTCGACTGGCCATCGGTATGAGCAACACGTATAACGGTATTTAGCTTAGTTGTTATTTCTATGGAGACTTGCATTATTATACGAGATGTCCACGTCGTTTTCACGACTTGTATATCTCCATTGGGCGGGGAAGACATCTAGTAGGCGTATGGGATACCCCTCCTTATATTCCCGTTACCATGTTCTTCGGAGATGGGGTATTCCTGTTACCATGCTTCTCGGAGATGGGGTATTGGTTTTCTTGTTCCCGTTACCATGCTCCGAGGAGGATGGGGTATTCCTTGTGCCCTTGAGTCAGGGGGCATATGACACATATACTAGCCAGTCCCAACGATTGGTGAATTACGTCAGCATATGTCAGGCCTACACATTCCCATGCGTACTATAAGGTCTTCAAATTGCATTCACTTAGATGGTTAGCACACCTCAATTACTGATTCAGTATTTACATTATGGCATGCTTCTATGTATCTTGTTATGTCCCTCTGAGGACCTGGTCCCTTTCCAGGTGTAGATGTTCCTGAGTATTCGTGGGAGCGCAGATCCGGACAGGCTTCTTACATTTCGAGGAGATCTTCTCTTGGAGCCTCGTGATTGTCAGATGTTGTTCTTATATGGTGTGTATCTGGTTTATTCTATATTCTATTTCGACAGTGGATTTGTTTCCATCCGACTATCATTCTTTAGATGCTCTATATTGAGATCTAGTTACCTGGTTAGTAGTTATTCATGTATATTTGATATTCTATGGATGAGATTTAGATATTACCCTGTGACTTGTGATTAGTTTTACCACTTATGAATTATTGTTCATTATACAGTGTACGCACGTATATATATGGTTTCCATATATTGGAGTTGCCATATATACGGGCGGCTGGCATGGTTACGTGACCTAGTCCTACATATTTTGGGACTGGGGCGTGACATATTTTTAGTGGTGGCCCATGCAGGTCAGAGCATATTGACTCGGTTACGTTACTGTACCGAGCAAGCCTGCACCTAGGATTAGAAAATAGGATCTCATCCATAATTGACCATGACTTAATCTTTCTTCCAGTCTGTCCTACTTACATAATTGCATCCTGCTTGATTCATGTGCTTCTCTGATAATTCCTTGAGTATAGCCCTGCTAGAATATAGAAATCCATGTTGATAGAAGGATACTTAGGGTAGTATTCCTATTAAGAACACAACTAGGGCATTGACATATCATTAAGTTCAGATTACTTAATGAACCCTAGCCTTCCATGTCACCTAATAAACCCTAGCGTCAATTACCTATAGATGAAATTACCATTATCCCTTGACGTATTTATGTATGACTTGAGAGCAGTATAAATACTACTAGGATTAGTTAGAGATAGGAATAGTAGAGATTGACCATAGTATTGACCCTAGTCTTGAGAAACCAATAGAAATCCAAGGTTAAATACTAGGACTGAAACCCTCATCCTATGATTGGATAAACCCAGTTTTACGCCAGAGACCCTTTACCGTAGTTGGCGTAAAAGCCAAATGACTTTCTAGTTGGCGTAAAAGCCAATTTATACAGAATATTGTCTCCTTTACGCCGCAGTTATGACAACCGCTACCCACGTTCCCTTAGTCTTCCTTATCCTGCATCATGCAAGCCACGTAGATAACTGCCCCGCGTAAACCTGATGATTCCGGACTAATAGATAACCAGCATAGAGTAACCTGATTAGGCGTAATATAAGGATAGGATGTGAGCATAATTGTTACAGCCTTAGCTTTTCCCAGTCATGACCAAATCTGGTGCAGAGATACGCCTCGAGCCCTATACAAGAAGAAGCAGCTTTTCTCGGGACATCTAGTTTTGTCTCACCTCGAGCATAAAAAATGACTTATATCCAAAAGTCACTAACAACAATCCGGATCTCCGTGCAAACCATCATCAAACCATCCCCTCGATCGTTGTGCAAGTACTTTTGTCAGAGGACAGGATTCATTAACTTGACTGACAAACTCATGAGTTTCCTGTACAAATTTACGCTGTGCGTATGCTAAACTTTTTACGCTGACAGATTTTTACGCAACCTTTAGGCAATACTTTACCCGCAGACCTTACGCAGGAAAAATAGCAATCTCTCACGCACAGACTTTTTACGCAGACAGCCGTGAAGCTCTACCTTACGCTTCTCTATTTTACGCAGATAACTCCGAAACCTATTTTTTGCCGACAGTTTGAATCCCTGATTTACGCCAAACTACTTTGGATCCCTGCCTTACGCTAGACAACTTAAAATTCTGTTTTACGCAGACAGTTTCAGATTTCTACCTTACGCCAAATTATTTTGTCTCTGCTTTACGTAGACAACTTCGAACCCCTACTTTACGCGAACTTTCTTGAAATCTCTGTTTTAGGCGGACAACCTATAGTGTTTATTAAAATTGTAGAACTTAGAAGGCTATACCTCTTTTTGGTCGACTAGCGACGTAGACAAGGAGTTAGAATAATAACGATAGAGATTGTAGAGTCTTGTCTTTTTGTGAATTAGAATAGTTTTGAAATTTCTCACATCATAATCTAGCGTACTTATATTTACTGTACTACCTTGACTTATGCCGCTATTATAGCCTAGTTTCGTAAGCTTATTCTTTATCAAGCTTGTTCTTGAGATATGTATTATTGGAGTACTACACTAATACATTTCAGAATCAGTGTATTACGGTCTGATCAACCATAGTGCACTTGGTTCGCCCTTCGCATAACTACTTTACGTGGATTGAGATATATAGTGATTAGTAGATAGATGTACTTGCCCGTTAGATATGCTTGAGCATATCGTATCAGCTACATAACTGTGCTGATCCGAATATGTGAATAGGGATTACCAGAATAGCATTTCAATCCACAACTGCTTTGACAAATTCCCGTTAAATTCTTTAAATGCCTTAATCCCCACACTTCTAATCTATTACCACCCCCCTGAACTTTTGATTATTGTTTATCGTCTTCCCTTATTTCGGAAAGACGAAACCTCGTGCTTAGTATAAATATGAGAGTGTATTGTTTCTGTAACCATTTCTGTTTATTTCTTGGATAATTACCAAACCCTATTATTAGATTAGATTTCAGTATATAAATTGTGCTACCTTTAGATGACCCTTCACTACCTACCTACGTTCCTGATACGTGCATCGCTATGACAGCATAAATTTTTTAATTTTTGCCTCGTAACTTGGGTTAAGTTCAGAACTCAAGTATTACCATAGAATGTATCATTTTGCTGACAGAAGTCTAAATAGATTTCACCTGGAGGAACAATTGATTGACACGTGAATGGATAGCAGAACCTATGACTAGATTGACTTGTAAGGATTAAGAATTCCTATGGACCGACTCACCAAGTCAGCACTTTTCTTACCTATAGAGTTGGCCAGTTTGCAGAAGCTTTAGCTATTTTATTTATGAGACAAATCGTAAGATTGCACGGCATACCAGTCAGCATTATACCAGACAAGGATTCGCGTGACCAGAGTAGGTGGTCAACACCGAAGAGACAGTTAAGTAAATACAAGGACACTGGCGAGCAGTGCAGGACAGACAGAAGCAGTGGGCAGACCGTCATCATCGTCCCTTGGAATTCAAAGAGGACGATCATGTCTTTTTGAGGATATCACCTACTAAAGGCACCATTCGATTCAGATGACGCAACAAGTTTAGTCCAAGGTATGTTGGACCATTGACGTGCTAGAAAGAGTGGAGTAGTGGCATGTCAACTTGCGCTACCACCTTCACTTGAGAGAGTGCTTGATGTATTCCACGTGTCGCAACTCAGGCGATATGTGTCAGACAGTAGTCATGTTTTCAACCATCCGGAGATCACCATCAGGACGAGACCTGTCGTATCAAGAGCAACCAGTGGGAATCCTTGAACATCGAGAAAAGATATTGAGAAATCAGTCTATCTCCTTGGTCCGCATGGCATGGAAGCACGGTACGCCAGGAGAATCTACTTGGAAACGTGTGTACGACATGCGTAAACGTTTTCGAACCGATTCTTAACCCAAGATATAAATTACTTTTTTAAATTATATCTTATGCCATCTTTGACTTCTACCGTGGCTAAATTTTAATTTCGAGGACGAAATTTTTATAAGTTGGGTAGATTATAAACTCCCTCCACCAGATTCCAGTATTTTAGGAATATTTTTCAGGTATTTAGGATTTATGGCAATATTTTAATTTATTTTGCTTACATATCCTATTGACCTGTGCACCTGTCCATCACCTAATTATTTGGAGCTTTACCTTGACTATTATCCCCGAACGAAGTTCACATACCTCCCCTAGACATGCCAGTCTACTATCCTGCACTTTGTGCAACTCTCAGATACTCAGTTTTGAGCCTCGTATGAGACGCACAAATCTCGTTGCAAACGTCCGTATTTAATTCCTATTTTAATTCCCAGATTTGTATCCATCCCCATTCCAATAGAGATTTGAGGCCCAACATGCACCTGTTTTGTCCAGACAAAAATATGTTATTTTTTTACACTGAGTATACTACATTTAATGTATTGACACCGCAAGAAAATTATGGCCCTACCTGCCTCTAAATAATTAGAGAACACCGTGCGCAGTATTTATTAATTAAATAAATATGATGGCCCGTATCACCCTAAAACCAGGCCCAGTCCCTGCCCAGACTCTCCCACACCCCCTCAGGACCCTCACACAGCTTTTCTCTTCAATTCTGTGAATTTTAGTATTTTAAGGAATCGGGTGTTTTTCCCAGACAATTTCGTAATTGTGCAATTTCCCAAAATAGGACCTTTGCACAATTTATAAAATTACAGGGACTTTTCTGCAAATTACAGTGCGAGGTGTCACCCCATGATTGGCCGGTGAACATGCATCGTTCATTCCAAAAGGGGTCCAGATTCGATGTATTTACATATAGTAAATATCCTAATTGTGAAATTACAATTTTACCCTTAATATAATTCCTATTTATATAAAATAAAACCAAAACCCTAACCCTAAGCAGCCGCCGGCTACCCCCCCCCCCTCGCCGGAGCGGCGAGCCGACCCCCTACCAGCGGCGAGCCAACTCCCTCCCCGCGGCGAGTCAACCCCCCCACCCTGCAGCGACTGGCCACCCGACCCCCTTTCTCCTCCGCCCTTCCTTTCCCCCCCACGTCTCCACCGCCGACCTCGACCCTGACCTTCTCCTCCTCCTCCTCCTCCTCCTCCTCACCTTGGTCTTCCCCCGCTCGCCGGGCCCCATCGATTTCCCCACCACTCGCCACCCTCCACCACCAGCACCTACACCGACCCATCTCCACTTCTCCTTCCCGCGCTTGAGAGCTCATCAGCATGGCGGAAGCTTAGAGCCGATCATGCTCCATCAAGTTCCGACCGACGCGAGCTCCGGCACTCCTTCGAGGATATGCAGCACTAGCAGCTCCAACGAGCTTCCTCACCGGCGAATTTATCTCGCGTCGGATCCAGCAACGACATGGCGACACGATTCCTCCAGACAATGAAGCACCCCACTCCGGCCTGACTTCTCCCTCGTTGCGGCTGACCGAGCCACTATTCCGGCGGACCACAGCCCGCTGTGCAGTCCCCCCCGACCCGCAGCGGCTGTGCAGTCCCCGTCCGGCCTACTCCTTGTCCAGTACGACTTCATCGAACACCACCACGACGGATCTCATCTCCGGACCACCCCGCAACAACCCTGACTCGAGCAGTACCGGATACGACGCAGTACCGGACAGGACAGTAGCTGGACGCAGAACCCGGACACGTCCAGGACACAAATCTTGTGTCGAATCGACACACGGACACGCGCAACTTGGTTTCACGGAGCCCTGTTCAGGTAACCTGTTCTATCTCCTCGTAATTCTGTTTTTAATTCCGTCAGTTGTGACACGTAGTCTATGTAACCCTCTCGATGTCCATGCAACCCGCTCGGAGCATCGCGTCCTGTAGCGATCGCGAACCGCGATCCAAAAACAGGAAAAACAATGTCCCGTTTCACCCCGAAACTGAGTACGCCCCGCCAAACGGGACCACTTGGTCGCACGCGGTCTTTACCGAAATGTGCGCATCATTGATACGGACGTGCGAGATTTTGCAGAAGTTGATTTGGATGTGCGTGCACACCGAAATCAACGCGTATCCGCCGACAACGCCCCGTATCTGCCTGTTCTGGAACACGCTGTAACTTTGTGTACACGCGTCAGATTGAAACGAAACTTGTGCCATCAGACTCATTGCAATACGCTGGTCCTGTGATCCAAGTTTGGTTCGATTCTGAGAACGTTGACAAAATCCCGTATCGTGGGCCCCACAGGCTCCACTTGACGGGCGATTTTGTGACCGGCTCATCGGAATCCAATTCTGAAAGTTCCGTCGGATTTGTATCATCGTTCCTGACTTGTTGACACTAAGTTTGGTGAATTTAGAGACCATTGACCATGACACATTTTTCGGTGCAAAGCGACCCACATGTGGACCCCGCTTTGACCAGAAACTGTCATTTTTGCACCTGTGTCCAAATTGGACTTAAGGATAGGTGTTTCTAGCTATTTGATATTTTCTGAGACTATTAGTGATATTTATTTCAGTATCCGGAGACATTTATTCTGAGACCATAGTTTCTGACACTTGGTATTTGACATCGGGGCATTATATTTGCAGCTCTCCTGCCAGGCAAGTATACCTTGCCTTATTGTACTGTTTAATTTTAGTATTGATAGTTACATATTTATTTATTATATAAATGTGCGCGTCCGAGAAAACTCGGGTGCAGTCAACGAAGGCGTTGACGTTAGGATTTGTATCTGACCCAGTGTCTAGTAGACCCACCAAAAGTTGTGGAGTTATTGGTATGACTTCTCAGGCCTTGACACGTATCATTACATGTCACAGAGTAAGTTCATGTAGGGACGCGTGCCTCATACTCAACTGGCCATCGGTATGAGCAACACGTGTAACGGTATTTAGCTTAGTTGTTATTTCTATGGAGACTTGCATTATTATACGAGATGTCCACGTCGTTTTCACGACTTGTATATCTCCATTGGGCGGGGAAGACATCTAGTAGGCGTATGGGACACCCTCTTCTTATATTCCTGTTACCATGCTCTTCGGAGATGGGGTATTCCTGTTACCATGCTTCTCGGAGATGGGGTATTGGTTTTCTTGTTCCCGTTACCATGCTCCGAGGAGGATGGGGTATTGCTTGTGCCCTTGAGTCAGGGGGCATATGACACATATACTAGCCAGTCCCAACGATTGGTGAATTACGTCAGCATATGTCAGGCCTACACATTCCCATGCGTACTATAAGGTCTTCAAATTGCATTCACTTAGATGGTTAGCACAGCTCAATTACTGATTCAGTATTTACATTATGGCATGCTTCTATGTATCTTGTTATGTCCCTCTGAGGACCTGGTCCCTTTCCAGGTGTAGATATTCCTGAGTATTCGTGGGAGCGCAGATCCGGACAGGCTTCTTACATTTCGAGGAGATCTTCTCTTGGAGCCTCGTGATTGTCAGATGTTGTTCTTATATGGTGTGTATCTGATTCATTTTATATTCTATTTCGGCAGTGGATTTGTTTTCATCCGACTGTCATTCTTTAGATGCTCTGTATTGAGATCTAGTTACCTGGTTAGTAGTTATTCATGTATATTTGATATTCTGTGGATGAGATTTAGATATTACCCTGTGACTTGTGATTAGTTTTACCACTTATGAATTATTGTTCATTATACAGCGTACTCACGTATATATATGGTTTCCATATATTGGAGTTGTCATATATACGGACGGCTGACATGGTTACGTGACCTAGTCCTACGTATTTTGGGACTGGGGCATGATAAATATTCATCTATGAATCAAACTATACATTTCTCTATCTTATGTATGTGTTTCTTCACTCTACCTTTATGTGCTATGTCAACGACTTTGGGGGAGCTTTTCTAATTCGATCAAATGATAAAGGGGGAGAAGAATAACGATAAAAGATACAAGATGGTATACAAAGACGAAGAACAATATAAGATACAAGATGAGATACAAAGGGGAGGAGAAGTAGAATAGCAAGTTTGCTCTAACAATTTGCGAGGGAGCATTGCGTATCGCATCATAACATATTTGTATTGTCATAATTTGTCAATTATCAAAATGGATCAGATTGTTGGCACAATCATGTCATGGTTAACTTAATTTTGACAATCGACAAAACCCTAATTCGATATATATACAAGTACAAATTGAAGACTACTACATTTAAGATTGTGACACTGCAATAGTACAAAATTGACAAAGACTGCAATAGAAGAATTTTTTATTTCATTTTGGTATATGTATTTGAATTTTATTTTGAGTCTAGGAATATGTATATCGGGTCACACTGGCATTAGGAATCTCAAACCTATAGCTAACTCAAATCCAACATTCAGACCACAAAACCAAGTCCACAAATGACCCCAAAACCTAGTCAACATGGACTGAAATGTTCTGATATGGAGAGACAGAGTGCAGAATAAACTCGGGCTGAACTTGGTCCCTATAGGATCCAGTCTTCCTGGATTGTCTAGGTCATCCATAAGTTCAGGGTACAATGTTTAAATTTATGAACTTGGGCACCGAACTCTGGCTGAACTCGGTTAAGAAAAATCCTATAAATAGAGATAAAATTCCATTATTCCAAATCACTCAATTTTATTTAATCATCTCTTCATTTTCATATTCTTTATCTGAGCTATAAACATTATATTTCTAAGAGCAACTTCCATAGCCTTCTAGTGCCAAGTGTGATCTAGGTTAGAAGTCTCGAAGAGTTGTAAAAGCTTGAAAATCAAGTTTTCGTTCAAGTGTTTAAAGTTAGCGAGTACTTCGGATCAAATCTCATAGTTGTAAGAAGTCGATAAGCCTTCAGATCAAAGATATAGTTGTAAGCTATTTAACAAACAGTGGATTAATATCGAACAGAGTTCTCAATACTGGATTAGTCCTCCGCGAGGGAAACCAGTATATATTGTGGTGTTAGCGTTTGTGAATACTTACTTTATATTTACTTCTGCTTAGTTATTCTATACTCATTGTATATTTTCGTACTTATCCTCATATATTTGTAAAGTTGGTAATTGCCAAGTTTTAATTGGATTATTATCACACACTCTATTCACCCTCCTCTAGAGTTGCCCCTCAGTGATCACGACTATTGTTATATATGTTGTACTGTTGCAAGTTGTCACGATTGATGCTAGTATCATTAAAAAATTTGAGTGGAGGTATGCACATTTTTCTGGCATGGAGGCATTCATGCGGAGGGCTATGAGGACCTATCTAGAGTTAAGGAGGAAGGGGGAATGGGGTTCCAGTCTCTCCGAACACTAAGAGATATCACTTATCTGGGACTGACTTGGAGATCCTTGGAAGGAAATTCCCTATCGGTCGAGTAGACGTGAAATAAGTACCTCACTTCGAAGAACTTATGGATTCAACACCTACAAAAGAATTTTTTTATCACCTTCAAAATAATATAGTTTCAGAAGATGCGTATCAGATATGTGATCCTCCGTTCTATTGGCAATGATGAGAATAATAATTTATGGTTTGATCCTTGGATCTAGTACTGTGATCTGATTTACTGCGTGAGTTGGCCGTATTATGGACATCAATGAGGTCGTTAACTGTATTACCCAGAATTGTCAATAAAATACTATGGCTCATCATGTAGGTAAACTGATTGTAGACGAGGTGTATAGATTCCCTATTTATAAGGTTGCTAAGGAAGATAGTTGGTTTTGGGAGGGTCTATAGGAGGTTTCTCTTTTCGTATTGCTTTTAACCAGTTCAGGCTTTGTCATCCCATTGTTGACTGGGGCAGAATTTGTGTGGGTGAAAGGAGCTGAAATCAAAATAAAGCTCTGACTCTATAAGGCCATCCACAATCGTCTGTTAATGAAAGATCGCCTAGCTGGGTTTGGTAGTCAAATACAGGACAATAAGTACGTCATGTACACTTATGATGTCCCAATGCCAACATGTGATCGTCTTCTGTCTTCATGAAACTAAAGGTCACTGGAAATATTTTTCCTATAGAGGTAAATCCGACAATATGAAAAAGTGATATCTTGAATTTGTTGGTCTTATACGTACAATCAGCAAATCGCACAAGGACTGCGCAAAGTAGGTGCAATCAGGTTGAGCCAAAAATAAGGAAATAACCTTATTGTTCTTTAGATTATACTATACATAGTGATGCTCGACAAGAAACTTCATAGCCTATTATATGCCATTTTTAACTCATTATATTAGCCTTCTATCAAAATCGAGCAATATAAAATTTTCTCAGTATTAACTTTTTATTCTAATTTTTTACTCGTTTGGTAACCTGTCATGGTGAAACCCAGATGTTGGTCAATTGCTCAACTAGTTCCCTCTCATTCTATCTCAATCGTCCCGCATACGCATGCGCAGTAAGTGTCAGTCATAAGATGATTGTGCATTTCATTATTGACTATGACTATTTACTTGTCCTCGATGATATTAACACACTATAACTTGAATGACATCCATATTTTTCTCGCCCCAATACCTCTCCTCCACTTATATTGTTTAGTGACTTTTAAGAGTGCATCTTTTTTATTATGAGGCCTAAACGCCACCACTCTCATATCTAAGTTCTAATGATTTTTGCCTGGGCCTATTATTCTTCAATATTGAAACGATTATGACTATGTTGTGTTGTTTTCCAACTTCCTGGCACCAAATTTGCACTTTTTTACGGAGTCAAAGACAATGTCTATCACAAATAAAAGGCCTAAGTCTATATTAATAGGAGTATGGACGATCATAGTTGTTGACAAAATGTTCTCTATATGAAAATAGAAAGAAATATGTAAGTCGAAAAGCAAACCTACTTTAAAAAGTCCAAGACTTTAGGACTGTCAAAATTTTGGAAGACAGAACTCTGTCTTTAGAACTGTCATAATTTTGGTAGTCCTTAATTTTAGGAAGACTGCCAAAATTATAACAGTAATAAAGATAAAGAGTTAGGTCTTTAGGACTATCAAAATTTCAACAGTCATACACTATATAAGGACTTTTAAGCCAAATTTTGGTAGCCCTACTTTGTAGAAGGACTACTAAAATTTTGGTAGTACTGTCAAGTTATGCCTTTAGGACTGTCAAAATTATGGTAGTCCTTGTACATTAAAGAATAGTCAAAAGTTTGGCAGTCTCGATGCGTCCAGTTGCGAGTTTCTCACATTGTTTGCAAAATTGGGAGAAGAAAATGAGGATAAATAACCTGAGGTTCTTGGAAAGCTTCCCAAATACTTTGTAATAAAGTAGATGAGTCAATGAGTTCATCTAATTCGTTCTTCATTACCTCTTCTTCATTTATGGGAGCTATTTTCATTGAAGAAGTACCACATGCTTTAGAAGTTTGAGCCGAGGACTTTAGAAAAGACATGGATGAATATTCTTCAACGATGATCAGAATATTAGGGTTTAAGTTGGAGAGTTTGAGGTTTAAAGATTTCGAAAGAAAGAAAAAAATAAAAGGAAAAAGATAATATAAATTAGTTGTTTAAAAAACCACATGTTATTTAATAATTTGTGTTGTCCTTAAGATAAGGAGGGGAAATACATTAGAAATGCAAGTAGATAAAAGACATTTATATCTCCAGTAAATTTTGTGCCTCCTATAGTGTCACGACCCGCACCCGGAAATTCGGGCACGAGTGCGTGGTTACGTCCAGCCTACGCCGCAGAATCGGCGGTAGTACGCTGTCTAGGTCAAGTCCAGATTTACTAACTAGCTCATTCACAACAACATGGGCAAGATAATAAGGAGAAATGAAACTTAAGATTTGCAACTGGAAATAAATGTAACAACAGATTCAAATGTTTAGTACAGGAATTCCAAAATAAAATCGGGGACAAACCCGATTAAATAAGATAAAGGGCAAAACCAAGATAACTACTGCTAACTACTCAGCAGGAGTAGCTTCCTGTGCGGGAACTGGCTCTGCAACGGTATCACCTGCTGGCTCATAGGGTCCATAATAGGTAGGAGCAAGGTTCTCATCATCGCCTAAACAACATATCCAGTCAGGAAAGGAGCAAAGTACACAGTGCACATCAAGATTAAACTAAATAATTATGACAATTAAATATTGGATATCATGTTGAGAAACAGCATTAGCAGAACATTATTATCTCAGAGTTAGCTGTAAACAGGAATATGAGAAACTGAAATAAATGAAACAGGAAATGAAACTACAATGGCCAGCAAGAAATATAACATGACTAGAACTATCTGTGTGAACTTGTGTTTGTTTTTAGAATACATAGTTGGCATGTAGGGGTTTATAAGGCTAATCCGGCCGTCATAAACGGCTATTAGACAATTCAATCGAGATCCGGCTGATGGACAGTCGTGTACCAACAGCTATTAGTCAACCCAGGGGAAAGGGTAAACTACATGCCTTCTAGGTATTCTCCCACCCGACATGAAAAACAAGACAGGAACTACCAGTATTCAAGACATGAAATTCAATATTTCTAACACTAGGTGTAATCAGCAAGAGTACTAGTAGAGCAGGGAATTTAATTATCACAATATAAAGATTAACTTGAAGTGCAGGTACTTGCCTGTTGTTTGGATCCGATTAATGTTCTAGGGGAAGTTTCCACAGATGAGTCCAAAAGCTGAAATAGACATTACCATCATTCTCAGAAGATGTCAAATAGCTAGAAACGCCTGTCCTTGGGTCCAATTTGGAGACAAGGGCAAAAACGGCAGTTTCGGGCCAAAACGGGGTCCGCCGGTGGGCCCGCTTTGCACCGAAAAGCGTGTCCGGGTCAAAAGTCTCCAAATTCACCAAACTTAGTGCCAACAGGTCAGGAACGCTGATACGAACCCAACGGAACTTCCAGATTTGGATTCCGATAAGCCGAACACAAAATCGCCCGTCGAGCGGGGCCTGTGGGGCCCACGACACGCGATTTCGTCAACTTTCTCAGAATCGAACCAAACTTGACCCACAGGACCAGCGTATCGCTACGAGTCCGATGGTGCAAGTTTCGTCTCGATCTGACGAGTGTGCACGAAGTTAGGGCGAATTGCAAAAATTGCGGATACGGGGCGATGTCCGCGGATACGCGTTGATTCCGGTGTGCACGCACACCCGAATCAGCCTCCGCGAAAACTCACACGTCCGTATTGACGCTGCGCACGTATCTGTGAAGACCGCGCGCGACCAAGTCGTCCCGTTTGGCGGGACATACTCGGTTCCGGGGTGAAACAGGGTCTGGTTTTTCCTGTTTTTGGATCGCGGTGTGCGATCACCACAGGGTGCGATGCCGCGAACAGTTTGTCCGGACACCGAGAGGGTCATACAGGCTTCACAACGCAATTTACGGAATTGAAAACGGAGCTACGAGCGAAAAGTTACACGTACCTGAAGGGGACCCGAAAATCAGGGTCGAGTCGTGTCCGTGTCGTGTCGGACACGACACGAAGAAAAGGGGATTTAGGGTTAGGGTTTGCCGGGCACGGCCGGAGCTCGGCTGGCCAGGGCGGCTCGCGGCGGGGAGGGGCCGGCCAGGGCGGCGCCGCTGCACGGCGGGTGAGGCGGAGCGGCTGGCCGGAGGCGGTGCTGGCCGGGGGCTGCTGCTGCGGCCGGCTGTTGCTGTCGTCGGCTGCTCGTCGGGGTGTGCGCGGCGGCGAGTCACGGCGCTGCGGCGGTGGAGACGAGGGGGAGGGAGGAGGACGGCCGGCGCGGTGGCGGCGAGCGTGGCGGCGTCGGGCGGCGGTGGCGTGGAGCGAGGAGGCGGCGGAGAGGAGCGGGGCTGAGGGGGTTTAAGTAGGGTGGCGAGGCGAGGGGGCTCCGGGCGGAGCGGCGGCTAGCGCGGGGGCGCGGGGCGCGTGGCCGCGTGCAGCGCCGGGCGCGGGGTGGTCGGCGTGGGACGCGGTCGGCCGGGGGACGCGGGCTGGGACGACGGCTGGGGAGCGGGTCCGGGCGGCGGGCTCGCGGGTCGGGTCTGACCCGACCCGACCCGGCAACAGTTGGGCTGGGTCGGTACAGGCCCAAAGGGCTGGGCCGGTCCACTGGGCCGGGCCGGCCCAAAGGAAAAATAAAGAAGATAATAATAATAATAATAATAATAATAATAATAAAAATAATAATAATAATAATAATAATAATTAATAATTAATTAAATAAATGGTTTTAGGTGATTTAAAATTAGGTCCGGGGTCCGATAAATTCCAGAAAAATTACCCTAAGTCCAGTTTTCCATTTTACACCCAAAAATATTGTTTTCATAATATTTTAATATTATTTATTAACAAATAAAAATTATTTATTAATTGAAAACCTTGATTTTAATTACAGAAAATTCCCAGAAAATTTCAGAAAATTGCGAAAAATCCCAATTTTAATATTTTTGAAAAATCAGGGGCTTACAATCTACCCAACTTATAAAAATTTCGTCCTCGAAATTTAAATTATGGCAGGGTTCTCTATGTCTACTCTCACTTGATTATAGTCTAACGACTTCTCTCAGGTGAACATTGCAGTCGCTACCCAACTTAGAATTCTACCCATATCCTCTAAGGTTGTACGACTAGTAAAGCTAGGTCCCAACTTAATAAATCATGATATTGAATCTTTAAGTCTGCAACACAAAACACATCACCTAGGGTATTGCCTTAGTCATAAAGGGTTATCATCAATTTGACCGGTCTGTGGGGTATGTCTAGCACTGCAATTCAACTTATCAAACACAGGATTTTGTCTTTCCGAGATGAGGGAAGACGATGGTTAATAATAAGGAGTTTAAGGGCGAGGTTGTAGAACAGGGTATAGGGACCAAGGCGTTTAAGGAATTCTAATAGGGATTGCCAGGCGGTTATGGATTGAGATTCTATTCTGGTAATGCTGATACGATATGCTCGGACGTATTTAGGGGGCAAGTATACTAGTCAACTATATATCTCAATCCACGTAAAGTAGTTGTGCGAAGTGCGAATCAAAATGCACTAAGGTTGATCAGACCGTAGTACACTGATTCTGAGTAGACACTTGCATTAGTGGGGTTGATCAGGCCTCAATAATACATGTGTCATGAACAAGCCCGATAAAGGGTAAGCTTGCAAAACTAGGCTATAAAATAGCAGCATATGTCAAGTTTAGCAAAATTTTAGTACGCTAGATGATGATGAAAAGGAGGTGCAAATTATTGAAGTTCACAAAACACATATAAGCACAATAGCAAAAGCCTCTAAAACTCTACAGTTATCAAAATTAAAAAGCATACTAGGTTATTTAGCAAGTTCAAAATTACTAGGTTGAGGCTGAGGTCACGAACCAATAGGCATGAGCTAAACAATACTAGAAAAGGTATCTACGAATCACTTACGCGCATTAGCTGCTTCCAGAGTTTGCGCGTTCTCCACGGTCATTACGTAAGCCTGTCCGCGTCCTTGAGCAGTGGGGCAGTCCCTCACTCGATGTTCTGCTGAGCCACAAAGTAGACAAACACCTAGCCTCTTTCTGCAAACTTGCCAAGTATGGCCTGGTCTATGACAATAGTTACAAGCAGCAGCTTGTTGGTTCTGTCCCTGGGCCTGGTGTTGGGGTGCTGGAGCTCGAGGGAGAGGACGCTGGGTTTGCTGCGGGGACCCCTGTTGTTGTTGTTGAAATGGGCGTTTGTTGGGTCCCGTATTTCCGGTATCTCTTTCTCGCTTTAGCTTATGCCCCATGTCTCTCTCAACGCCTTGTGCCACGTTTAAGATTTTCTCATAGGTGCGGGCTCGGCTGGTGGTGACAGCAAGGCGAATATCCGGAGACAGCCCCTTCTTGAATCTACGGGCTCTGTCCTCCGGGGTACGAACCATGTACTCCGCAAAGTGGCTTAACCTGCTAAATTCAGCAGTATATTCATCAACAGACATGTTACCTTGTTCCAGTCTCTCGAATTGGCTTTCGAGAGCTTCCCGAGCCACTTCGGGGTAGAATTTCTCCTTGAATAGTCTCTTGAAGTCCTCCCAGGTGAGGTCGGGAGCAGATAGTTGAGGTTCGTCTCTAAACCAGGTCCGAGCTATATCGAACAGTTGCAGGCTTGCAGACTCTACTTTGAGATCATCAGGGACCCGAGCAGTCTTCAGGAGTCGCTCTACGTTCTCTATCCATTCATCGGCATAGAGAATGCCCTCAGTTCCGTAAAATTCCAGGGGTCTTAGATTCTTGAAGTCTTTGGCACTTCCTGGCCTCTTTTGTGGCGACTCCTGGGACTTAATAGCTTCTGAGAGGCTGGTCCGCAGAAGTGCAGTCTGTTCTTTCTGGGATTCCACCAATCCCTGGAACACTCCTAGCAGTTGTGCCCCATCTAGGGTAACTGCCGGGACAGATGGAGGCGGCGGGAGTGCAAGAGTCTCGGGCACATTCTGCTCAGCTGGTTCTGATGTGCCTCCTACCGTGTTCCTGGTCTGGACCATTCTGAAAGATGAAGGGATAGGGAAATCAGAATAGATTAATTGGAAATCAAGGGCGATAGAAAAATTGATCAGAAGTGATATCAAGAATTGAAATAAGGACCCTATACTGTGAATGAGCTTTTCCTAGAATCCTTAATCTTATTGCAGGCCTGTTCGGTCCCTAAGTTGAAACCGAACAATTTAGTCGTTTGACCTGCATGGGCCACCATAAAAACGTGTCACGACCCGCACCCGGAAATTCGGGCACGAGTGCGTGGTTACGCAGAATCGGCGGTAGTACGCTGTCTAGGTCAAGTCCAGATTTACTAACTAGCTCATTCACAACAACATGGGCAAGATAATAAGGAGAAATGAAACTTAAGATTTGCAACTGGAAATAAATGTAACAACAGATTCAAATGTTTAGTACAGGAATTCCAAAATAAAATCGGGGACAAACCCGATTAAATAAGATAAAGGGCAAAACCAAGATAACTACTGCTAACTACTCAGCAGGAGTAGCTTCCTGTGCGGGAACTGGCTCTGCAACGGTATCACCTGCTGGCTCATAGGGTCCATAATAGGTAGGAGCAAGGTTCTCATCATCGCCTAAACAACATATCCAGTCAGGAAAGGAGCAAAGTACACAGTGCACATCAAGATTAAACTAAATAATTATGACAATTAAATATTGGATATCATGTTGAGAAACAGCATTAGCAGAACATTATTATCTCAGAGTTAGCTGTAAACAGGAATATGAGAAACTGAAATAAATGAAACAGGAAATGAAACTACAATGGCCAGCAAGAAATATAACATGACTAGAACTATCTGTGTGAACTTGTGTTTGTTTTTAGAATACATAGTTGGCATGTAGGGGTTTATAAGGCTAATCCGGCCGTCATAAACGGCTATTAGACAATTTAATCGAGATCCGGCTGATGGACAGTCGTGTACCAACAGCTATTAGTCAACCCAGGGGAAAGGGTAAACTACATGCCTTCTAGGTATTCTCCCACCCGACATGAAAAACAAGACAGGAACTACCAGTATTCAAGACATGAAATTCAATATTTCTAACACTAGGTGTAATCAGCAAGAGTACTAGTAGAGCAGGGAATTTAATTATCACAATATAAAGATTAACTTGAA
Source organism: Iris macrosiphon (assembly GCA_036927795.1). Classification (NCBI taxonomy): domain Eukaryota; kingdom Viridiplantae; phylum Streptophyta; class Magnoliopsida; order Asparagales; family Iridaceae; genus Iris; species Iris macrosiphon. Next base: position 130,166,854 of record JAYESA010000006.1, on the reverse strand, counting down.
GTGCAGGTACTTGCCTGTTGTTTGGATCCGATTAATGTTCTAGGGGAAGTTTCCACAGATGAGTCCAAAAGCTGAAATAGACATTACCATCATTCTCAGAAGATGTCAAATAGCTAGAAACGCCTGTCCTTGGGTCCAATTTGGAGACAAGGGCAAAAACGGCAGTTTCGGGCCAAAACGGGGTCCGCCGGTGGGCCCGCTTTGCACCGAAAAGCGTGTCCGGGTCAAAAGTCTCCAAATTCACCAAACTTAGTGCCAACAGGTCAGGAACGCTGATACGAACCCAACGGAACTTCCAGATTTGGATTCCGATAAGCCGAACACAAAATCGCCCGTCGAGCGGGGCCTGTGGGGCCCACGACACGCGATTTCGTCAACGTTCTCAGAATCGAACCAAACTTGACCCACAGGACCAACGTATCGCTACGAGTCCGATGGCGCAAGTTTCGTCTCGATCTGACGAGTGTGCACGAAGTTAGGGCGAATTGCAAAAATTGCGGATACGGGGCGATGTCCGCGGATACGCGTTGATTCCGGTGTGCACGCACACCCGAATCAGCCTCCGCGAAAACTCACACGTCCGTATTGACGCTGCGCACGTATCTGTGAAGACCGCGCGCGACCAAGTCGTCCCGTTTGGCGGGACGTACTCGGTTCCGGGGTGAAACATGGTCTGGTTTTTCCTGTTTTTGGATCGCGGTGTGCGATCACCACAGGGTGCGATGCCGCGAACAGTTTGTCCGGACACCGAGAGGGTCATACAGGCTTCACAACGCAATTTACGGAATTGAAAACGGAGCTACGAGCGAAAAGTTACACGTACCTGAAGGGGACCCGAAAATCAGGGTCGAGTCGTGTCCGTGTCGTGTCGGACACGACACGAAGAAAAGGGGATTTAGGGTTAGGGTTTGCCGGGCACGGCCGGAGCTCGGCTGGCCAGGGCGGCTCGCGGCGGGGAGGGGCCGGCCAGGGCGGCGCCGCTGCACGGCGGGTGAGGCGGAGCGGCTGGCCGGGGGCTGCTGCTGCGGCCGGCTGTTGCTGTCGTCGGCTGCTCGTCGGGGTGTGCGCGGCGGCGAGTCACGGCGCTGCGGCGGTGGAGACGAGGGGGAGGGAGGAGGACGGCCGGCGCGGTGGCGGCGAGCGTGGCGGCGTCGGGCGGTGGTGGCGTGGAGCGAGGAGGCGGCGGAGAGGAGCGGGGCTGAGGGGGTTTAAGTAGGGTGGCGAGGCGAGGGGGCTCCGGGCGGAGCGGCGGCTAGCGCGGGGGCGCGGGGCGCGTGGCCGCGTGCAGCGCCGGGCGCGGGGTGGTCGGCGTGGGACGCGGTCGGCCGGGGGACGCGGGCTGGGACGACGGCTGGGGAGCGGGTCCGGGCGGCGGGCTCGCGGGTCGGGTCTGACCCGACCCGACCCGGCAACAGTTGGGCTGGGTCGGTACAGGCCCAAAGGGCTGGGCCGGTCCACTGGGCCGGGCCGGCCCAAAGGAAAAATAAAGAAGATAATAATAATAATAATAATAATAATAATAATAATAATAATAATAATTAATAATTAATTAAATAAATGGTTTTAGGTGATTTAAAATTAGGTCCGGGGTCCGATAAATTCCAGAAAAATTACCCTAAGTCCAGTTTTCCATTTTACACCCAAAAATATTGTTTTCATAATATTTTAATATTATTTATTAACAAATAAAAATTATTTATTAATTGAAAACCTTGATTTTAATTACAGAAAATTCCCAGAAAATTTCAGAAAATTGCGAAAAATCCCAATTTTAATATTTTTGAAAAATCAGGGGCTTACATATAGGCCCTATTGGTTCATTGTAATGTAACTTTAATCGTAATGTAAATGAGTTTGTAATGCAAAATAGTTACAATTATATTACCATATTTGCTTTGAACATGTAATTAAACAATGTAATGCAATATCAGTTGCATTCAAATGTTTGGTTCACCATGTAATATAATTAAGTTTTCAATGTAATAAAAAGATTAAATGCAAAATAAAAATTTTAAAAGTAAATTAACAAAAAATAACATATTAAATATAAATAAAAAAGTAATAAAAAATTTAATTTACTAATTATTAAACATTAGAAAATTATAAATTTTAAAATATACAAAATTTAAAGATTTTAAATTATAAAATTGAAAGACTAAATAATAAAAAAATAAAAATAAAAATAAAAAGGTAAAAAATTTATAAAAATATAAATAAAGTGATTTTAGTTTTTTTATTTTTTTTTATTTTATGTTTTAGTTTTTAAGCTTGTAAGTTTGGATTGTAAAAGAGTATAAGGTGAGAAATAATGGAATATTCTGTTAATTTATCAATATGCCAACGATGTATCCAAAGTGCATCTCACGTGAGCGGCACACTGGGAAAGAGAGGGTTTCTTATTTTCTTTGCCACAGCAGTTCGTCAACACCGACACAAAAGAAGAAGAAGAAGAAGAAGAAGAAGAGAGAAAATGGGAGCGGTGACGACTTCGGCGATTGCCATAGCGGCGGTGATACTTGGTTGGATCACCATAGAGATCGCCTGCAAGCCCTGCCTCCAGAAAGGCCGGGAGGCCATCGATCGCTCCCTCGACCCCAACTACGACCCCGACGACGCTGACGTCTCCTCCTCCCTCGTCGCGCCGCCCCAGCCGCAGCAGATCATCCGCCAACCCCTCCTCGATCCCGGTTCAAAGAAGGATAACATCGACGACTGATCTGATCTGATCAGATCAGATCCGATCGATGTGGTGAGTGTTAGTTTTGGATCTGATGATCTGGAGATTTTATGTAATTGGAATCCAATATGTTTGAGGCTTGTTTTAATTATATTAATATAATATAAGTTACTTGCTTGCTCTTATTAAATATGTATCATCTCTAAGAAAAATTATTATATCCACCTGCTTGGTTCTTCTTCTTCTTCTTCTTCTTCTTGACTGTCATTTAGGAAGCACTGTCACCCAAAAAACTTTCCCTTTCCCTCTGGCATTATCGACACTGCCAACATACACTACGACACCACAAAATCAGTGCCAAGAAAGAAGGCAACTATTTGCCTATACATATCCTACTACTGTTTGCCTTAACATAGGCGTTTCATTGGCATCTTGATGGGAAAGCATCTTGCTGATAACAAACCCACAAAGGAGGAACAAAAATAACGCCTAAAACTATCTTACAACCCCCTCTCCAAACCAACCACGCCACCCCACCCTGCGTGGCTATATGGGTCCCAACGGCCCCATCTCTTGGACGCCGGCCACGTGGCGGTTGTAATCCTTTTGCTTCAAGATTATCTTTGTTGCTTTCAGTTGAAGCTTTGAATTTCCTGCATATATGGGCTAATAAGTCCAATCGAACCCATTTTGAAAAAATCAAGGCTCTCTGTTCTACTTATGGGTCCTAACACGAATTTGTGGCAATGCAATAGGTATCCTATAAGACTTTAACAAACTGGGGGTAAATACGATTGTTACAAAAGCATGAAAATATTAAGTCGCATAAGTCATTAGATGATTTACTCGAAAATAGCAGTATCGTACGATACCACTTGCATGATCCTCGATATATATGAAATCGAGAAAGCTCCAAAACCAATAAAACCATTAATATCCAAATCTAGTAGTGTCATCATGGCACAATATCAAACCAAGGACTCGTCTTGCATAAATCCATCATTCTTGTTTACGATATCAAAATCAAGAAAATCAAATACAATATGGACTACATACTTATGTATCCGTATACGAATAACGATACGGTGAGGCATGCCTCACAACATGTCTTCCTTGGCTTGAAAGTTGACAAATTGTATGGTGTATTATTTTTTTCTTAAAAAGGTTACGGTCCACATAATGCAAATGTACGACTTTTCATGAAAAAAGAAAGCTTATTTTCATTCATCGACCATTTCGTACACTTTTTAGTAGTCTTATATATTTGAGTATTATAAGGCCATATATTTCTCTTTCGATTTTCTCACTTTCTCTTTTGCCTTTTTTTTTTCTCTTTATTACCTCTCCATTTTTTTGCCTTGAGCTAGAGCTTGCAGCTTTGTCATGATACCAAAGGGTGCAATTTCTGTAACACCCTATTTTTTTTATTTTTTTAAAAATGATTTTTCGGGATTTTTCGGTAATTTTTAACTAATTATTAAAAATGTCCTCCAGGGATTAATATTTTTATGGATTAAATTAAGTATTAAAATATTACAAAAATTAAAGTTTTTGGTGTATTATTTATTATTGGATGCTGTGCAATTTTTCTGGAATTTATTGGGCTCAAAAACTAATTTTAAAATAGCTAAAACCAAAGTTTTAATTAAACCCGGGTTGAACCGGGCTCAAATCAGACTGAACCGGATTGAACCCGGTCCAACCGAACCGAACCGGACCGTCTTAAAACCCTACTGAACCGACCCTAGGCCTAACGGATCGGATCGGATCCGAACCTGACCCGAATCCGACCCGCCCCCAATCCCCAAACTCCTTTCCCCACGACTTCCCCCGTCCCGCGTTTTCCGGCAGCCCCGCCCGCGCCTCTGCCGGCACGACCCCGCTCCGCCCGCGGTTCCCGGCCCCACGTCTCCCCCGCTCCGGCCTCCCCGCTCCCCTCTCCACTTCCCTATAAAACCCACCCGAGTCACCAGTCCTCTGCCACCACCACCACGCTCACCACCGCCACCGCCATGCCTCCACCGGCCCACCCCGACGTCCCCACCGCCTCAGCGAGCCCCCGACGACCCTTCCCCGACGACGGCGACGAGCCCCCGACGGCCCCAGCAGCCGCAACCGCAGCATCGCCGCCGCCACCCGCCTTGCCCCGCCGAGCCTCCCAGTTTTCGAACAGCGAGGTACCTGTCTTTCTCATCTCGTATCTTTTTGTACGTTGTCCCATTTTCTGTTCTGTCGAATCCTGTGCGAAGACTGCGTGACCCTCTCGAACCCCCGTGCAACTCGTTCGGGGTATCGCGTCCTGTGTCGGTCACAAACTGCGATGCAAAAACAGGAAAATAATCCCCAATTTCTGAAAATTTAGAAATCGTCCCGAACTCGCAAGTTCACGGCCGATTTGCGTGCAACCTGTTAACTGTTTTCAAATTCACTTGAACAGTAATTTAGACCTTATAACCAAGTTTCAAAACCCTATTTTTGTTCAATTTTTGGTGTTGTAGATTGTGTTTAATTCGAGGGTGAAAATGGCCAAAAACTTGGTTATTTAAATATCCTGATTTTTCCCGAAATTGAGTGCGCCTCGCTAAACGAGGCGACTTGGTCGCGTGCGAGCTTCACCAAAAGGTGCGCGCCGTTAATACGGATGTGTGGAATTTTGGAAAAGTTGATTTGGATGTGCGTGCACACCGGAATTAACTCGTATCCGTCGATAACGCCCTGTATTGGCCCTGTTCTGGAACTCGTTGTAACTTTGTGTGTGCTCGTCGTTTCCAAACGAAACTTGCGCCATCGGACTTGGAGTATTTTTTTGGTCCTGTAACCCAAGTTTGGTTCGATTCTGAGAATGTTGACAAAATTCCGTATCGTGGGCCGCATGGCTCCACTTTACGGAAGATTTTGTGATCGGCTCATCGGAATCTAGTTTCGGACATTCCGTTGGATTCGTATTATCGTTCTAGACTTGTAGACACTAAGTTTGACGAATTTGGAGAACATTGTCTCTGGCATATTTTTCGGTGCGAAGTGGGCCATATGTGGACCCCACTTTGACAAAAAATGGTCAATTTTGCCCCTGTGTCCAAATTGGACTTATGAACAGGCAATTTTACCTATTTGATATCTTCTGAGCATGATGGTAATGTTTGTTTCTGCATCCGTAGACATTCCTGAAGATTTCACGAATACCTGAGCAGCAGTTGGAAACCAAACACCAGGCAAGTGTACATTGCCAAACTTGTAGTAGTTATCTGATATTGTTTCTTGAGTTATTCATATATATATACTTCTGTGATGTACATAGTCAACCCAGAACCGTGAGACGCTGCTTAATGTCCGAATAATATTCGGGTGTCGACGTCGTACGCGGAGTCGTGTAACGTCACTAGATATTGATATCGCGACCCTATATATCTTCGTGCTTGCATTATCAAGTACGTCATACCATAGGACACCTGACACTATTCATGTGACAGAATCTTCTGAGTTATTCATGGTGATTATGTATAGGCTACAAGACTTGTGACATATATATTACATATGCTTAGCTATCATTATGACTCGTTGCATCAGTTAGAGGTCAAGATCTTGCGTGTTATGAACATGAAACGTCGTGGACATGAGACGTGTGATTACATTGGATGGGGAGAGATACACCATACTACAGGCTGATTATTGATATATATACAATACTACTTGCTTTGGCATATATACGGGAGTCGTGATACTGCTTGCTTTGGCATATATACGGAAGTCGTGATACTAAATGCTGCTATGGGTTCCCCCAACACAGAGCCTATAGTAGTTTCAGCCTAAGTATGATTAATGCTCTCAACTTGCATATCACTTAGCTGGTTACCTAGTTTACCCTATTGTTTCATCTATTATTGCACTGTATTTATTTTGGCTTGAGTTATTCTTGTACCTTGCAGTGTCCCCTGAGGACCTGCATTCGGATTATGTCCCCAGGTTTAGCAGAGGAGATCTATCCCGAGGTGTACGGGACAGGAGCATACATTAGAGCAGTACCAGAACCCGAGGACGAGGTCGTGCCAGAGGATTTCTCCTGAGTACCTGCTTTATTTATACTCAGTTATTTCTCTTATTTCCTGTCTATTGCATTGATGTATCAAACTTATTCTCGGGTTGTTCCCCGAGACACTTTTATTGAGACTTGTTAGATTATATTTTTATTTTGATTATTCTGGCATTTGATCTGTGATTATCTTCTGTGGATGAGATTAAAATTAGACTGTGACTTGTATCGTAGACCTATTTATTGTTGTTTACAGCTTAAGTATACCCTAATGGGTCCATTAAATTGGGTTTGCCCATTGGTGTGTGCTGCTGGCCATTGCCACGGGTCCAGTCCCTCGGTATTTTGGGACTGGGGCGTGACATAGTTTTTGTGGTGGCCCATGCAGGTCAACGACTATATTACTTTGGTTTCAACTAAGGAACCGAGCAAGCCTGCGACAAAGATAGGATAAGTTATAGGATCTCATCCACTTGATTGATTCGTTCTTGACCTCTATATCGACTTCAAAATAATTGACTTGCATCCTGCCTTGATTCTTCTGTACGCTTCTCATAGTTTATTTTGGATGCAGAGTAATGGATTCACAAGCATGCGACGAGACTCCCGCAGGAACACCACAAGTTACAGTTGTCACCTACGATGAGGGAGCGACACCAGTAGGTGGAGGTCAATCAGCTCAACAATGCAGTCAAGCAAATCAGCATGCCTCGAGAATCCAGCAAGATGACATTCCACCATCGACGCAGTTTACTCCACCGATGCCTAATTTTCCACCAGGACAACTTATGGACGGACAGTAGATGTTTCAAATGTTCTACGCAATGATGCAAGCTCAACAGAAGGTTCATCAAGAATCCCAGCAAAGTCAAGTGGAGAAGTTCTTTGACGGACTTAGCTCTGAGCTACAGAAGTTAATCAGCTCCGTCGAAACTACTTTAGACACGGACGTTCTTGCTGCAGCATGACCCATGGAGTGCATCACTAGGAGCGAGTCCAGCCAGAAGCGGCCGTACGCATTAGCACAAGACCGAGTACAGCAGGAAAGAGCCGCAAAACGACCCCAGAGAAATCCACCACCGAAAGCAACACCAATAGCCTTATTCCTTCCTACTTGTCACTACTGTGGCAAGATAGGCCATATTAAGAGAGAGTGCAGACGCAAGTTGGGACTGTGCTTGATTTGCGGATCCAGCCAATATTTAGCCAGAGGTTGCACAATGCATCGAGGAGAAGCACCAATGGTAAACCAACAAGCTTTAATGGTACCGAGGCCAGCCTATCCACCATTGGGAGCACCGCAAACAGGAGTTGAAGGAGTCATACCACCACCTATAGGAGGGTATCAGCCGAGGCCACCTTTGATACCCTAGACAGTATTCTTCCAGTAGACCCAGCAGACCCAACAGAGGAATCCATCACAAGGACGCAGACAAGCTTTTGCAATAACCATGGAGGACGCACAGACTCGTGGAGTAGCGAATGCGCATAAGATTTGAGTTATTCATAGTTATCTATTCCTAGTAATGCTTTAGCACGTGCCTGTTAGTTCATGACCTTAGCCTTAAATCTAGTATCTTGAACCTGTTAATGATTGATAAACTAGTTTCCCTAAGCTGTAGTTTTCCTTGCTCTAATCAGATTTTTTTACCCTTGAATTACCTAACTTTCATTGTTTAGGAAAATACTTTAGGTATTTTGCTTAACCCTCATCTTTCAATTTATCCTTGATCATGATTCTTTGTTTGTGTCGTGCTTCAAACATGTCTTGCAACCGCGTCATCTCTTCTGACCGATTTTGTTTTTTTCTTAATTGCGAGGACGCAATTCATTTAAGGTGGGTAGATTGTAACACCCTGTTTTTTTGTTTTTTTAAAATGATTTTTTAGGATTTTTCGATAATTTTTAACTAATTATTTGTAAACCCCCTGATTTTTCAAAATTTTAAAAACTGGATTTTTTCACAACTTTCTGGAATTTTCTGAGAATTTTCTATAATTTAAAAACAGGGTTTAAATTATTCAATGATTTTTAAATGATAATAAACAATATTAAAATATTATGGAAATAATATTTTTGGTTGTAAAATGAAAAACTGGACTTAGGGCATTTTTTTTGGAATTTATTGGGCCTCGGACCTATTTTTAAAAGCCTAAAAACTAATTTCCAAATTAAATTAATTAATTACTGATTATTATAATAATAATTATTATTTTTCTTTTATTTTTGATTTTAGTTTGGGCCCGGCCCAGTGGGCCGAGCCCATTAGTACAGCCCAGCCCAGCCTTCACACCCTAGCGGGTCGGGCGGGTCCGCCAACCCGGATCCGCGCCCGACCCGACCCGCTTCTCTTTCCCCCAACCCACGTCGCCTGTGCCCGCGTCCCCCACTCCGCCGCCGGAAATCGCGCCGCCACGACCGCCTCCCCTCCGCGAGAGCCCCCACGTCCTACCCTCAGCCCGCCAACCCCGGCCACGACCCCTCCCTCGAGCCCTATAAAGAACCCCCCCTCCTTCTCCACCGCCTCACGTTTTCCCCTAACCCTAACCCTAACTACCCCGATCTCCGGCGAGCCGACCTCCTTCCCGCCGGCCAGACCCAGCCCCTCCTCCACAAACCTCCACCTCCGCCGCCTCCCTCCTCCTTCCCCTCCGTGACCAACCCCGGCCTCCAGAAGCCTCCAGCGCCTTCTCCGCCCCCGCCGTAGCCGCCTAGTCGGTCGACGACCCCCTGCCAGCTCCGCCCTAGGTCGGCGATGCCTCGCCGACCGTCGGCCAGCCTCCACGGTTCAGCAGACCCAGCCCTAGGCCGGACACGCCGCTGGACACGCGGACACAGCGTCCAGGACACAGGGGCGTGTCGGACTCGAAAAACCCCGGTCCCTCGGGTCCCCTTCAGGTACTCGTAACTTGCACCTCGGATCTCTGTTTTCGATTCCGCAAATTGCGTTGCGAAGCCTGTATGACCCTCTCGGTGCCCGGACAAACCGCTCGGGGCATCGCGTCTTGTGGTGATCGCACACCGCGATCCAAAAACAGGAAAAACCAGACCCTGTTTCACCCCGGAACTGAGTACGTTCCGCCAAACGGGACGACTTGGTCGCGCGCGGTCTTCACAGATACGTGCGCATCGTCGATACGGACGTGTGGGATTTCGCGGAAGCTGATTCGGGTGTGCGTGCACACCGGAATCAACGCGTATCCGCGGACATCGCCCCGTATCCGTACTTTCTGGAACGTGCCCTAACTTTGAGTACACACGTCGGATTGAGACGAAACTTGCACCATCGGACTCGTAGCGATACGCTGGTCCTGTGAGCCAAGTTTGGTTCAATTCTGAGAACGTTGACGAAATCGCGTGTCGTGGGCCCCACAGGCCCCGCTCGACGGGCGATTTCGTGATCGGCTCATCGGAATCCAATTCAGGAAGTTCCGTTGGGTTCATATCATCGTTCCTGACCCGTTGACACTAAGTTTGGTGAATTTGGAGACCTTTGACCCTGACACATTTTTCGGTGCAAAGCGGGGCCCGCATGTGGACCCCGTTTTGACCCGAAACTGTCGTTTTTGCCCTTGTCTCCAAATCGGACCCAAGGATAGGCGTTTCTAGCTGATTGATATTTTCTGGATCTGATGGTGATGTTTATTTCAGCAACCGGAGTACCGCCTGTAATTCCTACTGAAATCAGAACTGCAAACAGAGCCGGAACCACAGGCAAGTGTACCTTGCCAAACTCTGCAGCTTGCGACTTATTTTCTTGACTTGTTTATACATCTGTGGGCATGTAAAGCTTGCCAATAAGTAGAAATTCTTGTTATAGAACTTGCCTGAATTCTTGTTTAAATGCATACAAATTTGTTTAACTGTTAAACCCAGGACCGGGTGGCTTTACTTAGCGTCCGATTACCAGTCGGGTGCCAACTCCGTACGCGGAGTTGTGTAACGTCACATAGAGATGGTCATCGAGACCCGATAATGCTCGTACTTGTCTTATCAAGTACTTCAGAACCCAGGACACTTGACACTATTTCATGAGACAGAGTCTTCCTGAGACATTCAAGGTGATTCTGTATAGGATGCATGTTTTATGACATAGACTTTACATTCTTAGACATTTGATTCATAGCTATCAGACTTGCTGCATTAGTTATGATCTTGCGTGTCATGGACATGAGACGTGTGATTACATTGGGTGGGGAGAGACACACAGACTACAGGCTGATATTATATATATAAAACATAGTATATATCATAGTGTAATTCATAGTTATTGCCTCTACCGGCTCCCCGACACAGAGCTTGTAGTGGCTTCAGCCTGAGTTCTAGTGCGACTCTCATATTGCATATCACATAGTTGGTTACATAGTTTACCCTGCTGTTTCCTTTATTTCTGCACTGCTTATATTTTGGCTTGTATTTTCTGTACCTTGTTATGTCCCCTGAGGACCTGGAATGGACTATGTCCCCAGGTATAGCCGAAGAGATCTACCCCGAGGTGTACGGTACTGGAGCACTCCTTGGAGCAGAACCCGGAACCGAGGACGAGATATTGGCCAAAGATTTCTCCTGAGTACCGGCTTCATCTACCCAGTATTTCCATTTCAGCATTTATTTCCTGTCTATTTTTCCTCTGAATGTAACAGACTAATTCTCGGATTATTTCCCGAGATAACCTTATTTGATATTGCATATTATTTCTATTACATTATTCCTGGCAATTAATCTGTGTTATTCTGTGGATGAGATTAGATATACCTGAGACTTGTAACATCTTACTGTTAGACTACAGCTTAAGCATGCCCTGATGGATCCATTAAATTGGGTTGTCCATCGGTGCGTGCTGCTGGCCATTGCCACGCTTCTCCAGTCCCTCGGTATTTTGGGACTGGGGCGTGACATGGTTTTTGTGGTGGCCCATGCAGGTCTACGACTAAAATTGTTCGGTTTCAACTTAGGGACCGAACAGGCCTGCAGTAAGAATAGGATAAGTTTTAGGATCTCATCCACTTGCTTGAATCGTTCTTGACATCTATCTCGGATTGGAATTAATTTCTTGACTTGCATCCTGCCTTGATTCCTGTGTGCCTATTATCGTTTATTTTGGATGCAGAGTAATGGATCTACCAGCAAGCGACGAGATTTCTACAAGATCACCACGAGATGCTGTGATAAACCAACAAGCTCTACCAGCACCCGAACCGAGGCCACCCTTGGCACCTCAGGCAACCCTCTTCCAGCAGGCTCAACAGCAACAGAGGAATCAACTGCAAGGACACGGACAAGCTCCAGCGAAGACCGTGGAGAACGCGCCAACTCGTGGAGTAGCCGATGCGAGTAAGTGATTCGCAGTTATCCGTTTTAGTCTTGTTGTAGTTCGTGGCCGTTGGTTCGTGACCTCAGCCCCAACCTAGTAATTTGCAACTTGTTAATAACAACCTGGTTTTCATAAAAGTTATAGTTTACACTAGATTTTCCTGGAAAGTGTAAACTTTCAATTTTTAGGGAAACGGTATTTCCCTGAAGTCTCTTATGATGTGTTTTTCAAACGATGCTTGCGACCGCATCATCTCTGTTGACCGGTTATTCTTTGATTGCGAGGACGCAATCCTTTTAAGGGGGTAGATTGTAAACCCCCTGATTTTTCAAAATTTTAAAAACTGGATTTTTTCACAACTTTCTGGAATTTTCTGGGAATTTTCTGTAATTTAAAAACAGGGTTTGAATTATTCAATGATTTTTAAATGATAATAAACAATATTAAAATATTATGGAAATAATATTTTTGGTTGTAAAATGAAAAACTGGACTTAGGGCAATTTTTCTGGAATTTATTGGGCCTCGGACCTATTTTTAAAAGCCTAAAAACTAATTTCCAAATTAAATTAATTAATTACTGATTATTATAATTATTATTATTATTTTTCTTTTATTTTTGATTTTAGTTTGGGCCCGGCCCAGTGGGCCGAGCCCATTAGTACAGCCCAGCCCAGCCTTCACACCCTAGCGGGTCGGGCGGGTCCGCCAACCCGGATCCGCGTCCGACCCGACCCGCTTCTCTTTCCCCCAACCCACGCCGCCTGTGCCCGCGTCCCCCGCTCCGCCGCCGGAAATCGCGCCGAAACGACCGCCTCCCCTCCGCGAGAGCCCCCAGGTCTTCCCCTCAGCCCGCCAACCCCGGCCACGACCCCTCCCTCGAGCCCTATAAAGAACCCCCCTCCTTCTCCACCGCCTCACGTTTTCCCCTAACCCTAACCCTAACTACCCCGATCTCCGGCGAGCCGACCTCCTTCCCGCCGGCCAGACCCAGCCCCTCCTCCACAAACCTCCACCTCCGCCGCCTCCCTCCTCCTTCCCCTCCGTGACCAACCCCGGCCTCCAGAAGCCTCCAGCGCCTTCTCCGCCCCCGCCGTAGCCGCCTAGTCGGTCGACGACCCCCTGCCAGCTCCGCCCTAGGTCGGCGACGCCTCGTCGACCGTCGGCCAGCCTCCACGGTTCAGCAGACCCAGCCCTAGGCCGGACACGCCGCTGGACACGCGGACACAGCGTCCAGGACACAGGGGCGTGTCGGACTCGAAAACCCCCGGTCCCTCGGGTCCCCTTCAGGTACTCGTAACTTGCACCTCGGATCTCTGTTTTCGATTTTGCAAATTGCGTTGCGAAGCCTGTATGACCCTCTCGGTGCCCGGACAAACCGCTCAGGGCATCGCGTCCTGTGGTGATCGCACACCGCGATCCAAAAACAGGAAAAACCAGACCCTGTTTCACCCCGGAACTGAGTACGCTCCGCCAAACGGGACAACTTGGTCGCGCGCGGTCTTCACAGATACGTGCGCATCGTTGATACGGACGTGTAGGATTTCGCGGAAGCTGATTCGGGTGTGCGTGCACACCAGAATCAACGCATATCCGCGGACATCGCCCCGTATCTGTACTTTCTGGAACGTGCCCTAACTTTGTGTACATACGTCGGATCGAGACGAAACTTGCACCATCGGACTCGTAGCGATACGCTGGTCCTGTGAGCCAAGTTTGGTTCAATTCTGAGAACGTTGACGAAATCGCGTGTCGTGGGCCCCACAAGCCCTGCTCGACGGGCGATTTCGTGATAGGCTCATCGGAATCCAATTCTGGAAGTTCCGTTGGGTTCATATCATCGTTCCTGACCTGTTGACACTAAGTTTGGTGAATTTGGAGACCTTTGACCCTGATACGTTTTTCGGTGCAAAGCGGGCCCGCATGTGGACCCCGTTTTGACCCGAAACTGCCATTTTTGCCCTTGTCTCCAAATCGGACCCAAGGACAGGCGTTTCTAGCTGATTGATATTTTCTGGATCTGATGGTGATATTTATTTCAGCAACCGGAGTACCGCCTGTAATTCCCACTGAAGTCAGAACTGCAAACAGAGCCGGAACCACAGGCAAGTGTACCTTGCCAAACTCTGCAGGTTGCGACTTATTTTCTTGACTTGTTTATACATTTGTGGGCACGTAAAGCTTGCCAATAAGCAAAAATTCTTATTATAGAACTTGCCTGAATTCTTGTTTAAATGCATATAAACTTGTTTAACTGTTAAACCCAGGACCGGGTGACTTTACTTAGCGTCCGATTACCAGTCGGGTGCCAACTCCGTACGCGGAGTTGTGTAACGTCACATAGAGATGGTCATCGAGACCCGATAATGCTCGTACTTGTCTTATCAAGTACTTCAGAACCCAGGACACTTGACACTATTTCATGAGACAGAGTCTTCCTGAGACATTCAAGGTGATTCTGTATAGGATGCATGTTTTATGACATAGACTTTACATTCTTAGACATTTGATTCATAGCTATCAGACTTGCTGCATTAGTTATGATCTTGCGTGTCATGGACATGAGACGTTTGATTACATTGGGTGGGGAGAGACACACAGACTACAGGCTGATATTATATATATAAAATATAGTATATATTATAGTGTAATTCATAGTTATTACCGCTACCGGCTCCCCGACACAGAGCTTGTAGTGGCTTCAGCCTGAGTTCTAGTGCGACTCTCATATTGCATATCACATAGTTGGTTACATAGTTTACCCTGCTGTTTCCTTTATTTCTGCACTGCTTATATTTTGGCTTGTATTTTCTGTACCTTGTTATGTCCCCTGAGGACCTGGAATGGACTATGTCCCCAGGTATAGCCGAAGAGATCTACCCCGAGGTGTACGGTACTGGAGCACTCCTTGGAGCAGAACCCGGAACCGAGGACGAGATATTGGCCGAAGATTTCTCCTGAGTACCGGCTTCATCTACCCAGTATTTCCATTTCAGCATTTATTTTCTGTCTATTTTTTCTCTGAATGTAACAGACTAATTCTCGGATTGTTTTCCTAGATAACCTTATTTGATATTGCATATTATTTCTATTACATTATTCCTGGCAATTAATCTGTGTTATTCTGTGGATGAGATTAGATATACCTGAGACTTGTAACATCTTACTATTAGACTACAGCTTAAGCATATCCTGATGGATCCATTAAATTGGGTTGTCCATCGGTGCGTGCTGCTGGCCATTGCCACGCTTCTCCAGTCCCTCGGCATTTTGGGACTGGGGCGTGACATTATTAAAAATGTCCTTCCGGGATTAATAATTTTATGGATTAAATTAAGTATTAAAATATTACAAAATTTATATTTTTGGGTGTATTATTAATTATTGGATGCTGTGCAATTTTTCGGGAATTTATTGGGCTCAACAACTAATTTTTAAATAGCTAAAACCAAAGTTTTAATTAAACCGAGTTGAACCGGGTTCAAACCGGACTGAACCGGATTGAACCCTGTCTAACCGAACCGGACCGGCCTAAAACCCAACTGAACCGATCCTAGGCCTAATGGGTCAGATCGGATCCGGACCCGACCGGCCCCGAACCCGACCCGCCCCCAATCCCCAAACTCCTCTCCCCACGACTTCCCCCATCTAGCGTTTTCCGGTCGCCCCGCCCGCGCCTCCGTCGGCCCGACCCTGTTCCGCCCGCGGTTCTAGACCCCACGCCCCCCCCCCGCTCCGGCCTCCCCGCTCCCCTCTCCCTCTCCACTTCCCTATAAACCCCCCCGAGTCACCAGCCCTCCGCCACCACCACCACGCTCAACACCGCCATCGCCACGCCTTCGCCGGCACACCCCGACGTCTCCACCACCTCCGCGCGCCCTCGGCGACCCTTCCCCGACGACGGCGATGAGCCCCTTACGGCCCCAGCAGCCGCAACCACAGCATCACCGCCGCCACCACCGTGCCCCGCCGCACCTCCCAGTTTCCGAACAACGAGGTATCTGTCTTCCCGGTCTCGTATCTTTCTGTACGTTGTCCCATTTTCTGTTCTGTCGAATCCTATGCGAAGACTGCGTGACCCTCTCAAAACCCCATATAACTCGTTCGGGGTATCGTATCCTCTGTCGGTCGCAAACTGCGACGTAAAAACAGGAAAATAATCCCCAAATTCTAAAAATTCAGAAATTGTCCCGAACTCGCAAGTTCACGGCCGATTTGCGTGCAACCTGTTAACTATTTTCAGAATCCACTTGAACAGTAATTTAGACATTATGACCAAGTTTCAAAACCCTATTTTTGTTCAATTTTTGGTGTTGTAGATTGTGTTTAATTCGAGGGTGAAAATGGCCAAAAACTTGGTTATTAAAATACCCTGATTTTTCTCGAAACTGAGTGCGTCCCACTAAATGAGGTGACTAGGTCGTGCAAGATTCACCAAAAGGTGCGCGCCATTAATACGGACATGTGGGATTTTGCAAAAGTTGATTTGGATGTGCGTGCACACCGAAATCAACGCGTATCCGTCGATAACGCCCCGTATCGGCCATGTTCTAGAACTCATTGTAACTTTGTGTGTGCTTATCGTTTCAAAACAAAATTTGCACCATCGAACTCGTAGTATTTTTCTGGTCCTGTGACCCAAGTTTGGTTCAATTCTGAGAACGTTGACAAAATCCCGTATCGTGGGCCCTACTACTCCACTTGACAGGCGATTTTGTGATCAGCTCATCGGAATCCAGTTATAGACATTCTGTTGGATTCGTATTATCGTTCTGGACTTGTAGACACTAAGTTTGATGAATTTGGAGAACATTGTCTCTCGTACATTTTTTGGTGCGAAATGGGCCACATGTGGACCCCACTTTGACCAGAAATGGTCAATTTTGCCCCTGTGTCCAAATTGGACTTATGGACAGGCAATTTTAGCTATTTGATATCTTCTTAGCATGATGGTAATATTTGTTTCTACATCCGGAGATATTCCTGAAGATTTCAAGAATATCTGAGCAGCAGTTGGAAACCAAACACCAGGCAAGTGTACCTTGCCAAACTTGCAGTAGTTATCTGATATTGTTTCTTTAGTTATTCATATATATATATACTTCTGTGATGTACATAGTCAACCCAGGACCGTGAGACGTTGCTTAATGTTCGAATAATATTTGGGTGTCGACGCCGTACGCGGAGTCGTGTAATGTCACTAGATATTGATATCGCGACCCTATATATCTTCGTGCTTGCATTATCAAGTACGTCATTGTCAGTACCACATTTTTTAGGAAAGGGTATTTTAGTCTTTTCCTATTTAATTAAATATTGTGCATGGTAAATAATTATTTGTTGTATTATTTAATTATTGTTAGATGTTATTTAATTATTTTGGACTTATTTTAGTAGACCCAACTAGTTTAGTTTGGACCCATGGACCAACATGAATTAAATAGTTAGACTTGGCCTATTTAGAAAGCCCATGGTTAAGGAGATGGATTAAATTAATTAAGTGATTAGACTAGAAGCTTCCTTCCTTAATTATTTCTTCATGAGAGGCCCCAAGGGGTACATTGGACATTTTACAATTGCTTGGGGAGGGGGGCATGGCCGGCCTATATTAGGAGGGAGAAATTTTTCTCTCCTCTCATTTTTATTCCAAATCTAGATCTAGAATTTCCCACTACCAAATTCCCTCCATTCCCATTCCAATTCCCTACCAAATTCATTCCAAATTCTTCCCAATTCACCATTAGAAAGTTGAGAAGCAAGGATCTAGAAGGAGGAAGCAAGGATCTACAAAGAGGAGCAAGGATCTACAATTTGGAAGCAAGTTCATCTCAATTGGAGGTTTCATTTGAAATCCATCTCCCAATAGGTATAATTCAGTTTTTTCTATTAAAATAGCTTCTAAATCTGAGATTTAATCATGTAAAATCAACCTATATGTATGTACTACCCATAGGACTTTGTTTTGTGTTCATAGGAGACCCATGGAGAAAGTTATGGTACTTTTTGTGTCAATTTTGTTGGAATTCCGAATTTACATTTTGTTGTGTGTGTCAATTGATCCTATAGATCAATTGGACATGTGCTTATGTGTTTGGGGCTAGTGTCGTATCCATAATTTGGGTAATTGTGGTTCGTATCCCAACTATTTGGTGATACGTGTCATTTGGGGGTTTTTCTCCGACACGGGGCTTTGAACATGTCGTATTTTGACACGGACACATAGATCTACTTTTGACACTTTGATTTATTCATAAATATTATTTGTGACTTGTTTGTGTCCTTCGGGGTGCATTTGGTTGTGTGTTGGACTCGTGTCGCATGCGTATCCTAGATCTAGTGGGATACGGTGTGGTACTCTCCAGTTGTGTAAATTTTTGCATAGATCTAATTATGTATGGTTTAAATCCTTAAATTAAAATTTGTAAATATATATAGATATTATATATTTATTTTTGTGTATTTATTATGATATTGTAGCATAGATCTATATATTTTTGGGTGCTAAAGTGATGTACCAATATATGTATGTAGCTTTCTTGTATGCAATTATATATGTACTTACGTTAATAAATAAATTATACATAAATAATTTATAAAATATATTTATATGTTTAAATATGTAATTATATTATTTATAATTATTATGTAATTAGTTGTATATTAATGTATATATTTTAGGTGTGCTTCTAGCCATGTAAAATATGTACCTTAATATGTGCTTTGTGTTTAGTATTTATTAAATATTTAAATGTGTAAGTTTATGTGTATATATATATATATATATATATGTATATAATTATATTAATTGTTTTATATATATAGATATTGCTTTATATATTTGTGTTTTATATATATATATATATTTTACTTTTGGTAACAGTGAGTTTAATGACAGTGAAACTATCATTATTCGGCCGGATACAGCAGCCGCTGTAGCCTTCGGGCATTTAATGACCATTCTGTCATTAAATACAGCAGCAGGAAAACACAGCGGTTATTCGCGACGAATTTTCTGCAACAGTTTAACTGTCAGCAAATCCAAGGCAACAGTGGTTTACTATTCGGTTTTTCTGTGACAGTCAGACTGTCACTATAAGTCTATTTATATATATTTTTGTGTTTTAGCTCACTGTTTTCAGTGACGATTTGGCAGATTTAATTTTTATATTATATATTATATTTGTATATATATATATGTATATATATAGGTGTTTTTGTGAGGTATAATACTAATAATAATATATTATTTTAATTGTATAAATATTGGTTTGTATATACATTATTTAGAGTGTGCATTAATTGTATTATTAGTATTCTTTGGGTGGGTATCATTTAGGATCTAATTTTGATTTCCTAAATTGTTGTATTTTATTTCTATATTATTTTATATAGTTTTCTTGTGAGGTTGACCTTGGTTTGACCATGTTTGACTTTAGAGTTGACCATAGTTGACTTTTGACTTAGAATTGATTTACTGACCTAGAAGTTGACTAGTTTGACTTGTTCTCTTTCCGGGACCTTGTATTAATGTGGTATTCCATATCTAGGTCTTCGAGGTACCGAGTCAGACATCTGTGAGACTGTTCTTTGGACTTCAGGCGAGTACATTCTCTGATAGTTTCTCATTTATGATATCCTCTATGTTCGTTGTATCTAGTGTAGATATACATGTTTCTCTTGACACTATGGTTACACGGATTGGTATATCCGGATCTCGTCATGAGATGTTATTCCTTGGTATATGGTGTATATGGTGCAAGTATTGTTTCATTGGTTATCTTGTACATGTACGGACACCGATTTTCGGGAGGAGTCGCTCTCTTCTTGGGGAATCTAGTGCCATAGCATACCGTGGTTGGATCTATTATACCAGTCGGGGGTGGAGAGTATTAGTGTAAATATGTGATCAAATCCCTATTGAATAAAGTACTGGTAAGCGAATAGTGTTGATCATGCACCGCACGTATGATTAGCCAGGCCGCATTGCATCTTGCCCAAGCCGATCACATGTTAAGCTAGTACTCACACACTTAGTCATTAGTATTCTTGTTTCATTGGCATATTGTTCCCTATTGTATTTATTTCCAGTATTTCCTTATTATACATATATCTCTCCTGTCTATTGTGCATCTTGTTTATCCATAGCTATTTACTGTTACATAGTTTTTATTATTGTTTGAGAACTGCTGTTAGGGTTGTACTCTGCTCCTTTCCTGACTGGATATATTTTTCCAGATGACACTGAGGAGTACCCTACCTATTATGGACCCCAGGATGTTGTGGGTTTAGATTCTGAGACCCTGGCTCAAGAGGGACTTATCCCAACTGAGACAGTTGACCCTGGAGTTGTAGCTTTGTAGCTTTATAGTATTCTTTTGTACTGGATTTGTCTCCAGCTTATTTCTGTATTTCTTCAGACTCATTGATGTATTATTTTAGACTCATGAGTTGTATTGTGACTATTCTATTCTTATCTGATTCGTGCTCATTTCTATCTTAGTTCTGTGATTGAGTATTCTATCATTATTGGTGGTTCATTATATTGTTAGATAGTTTATCTAGACAGCGTTCTACCGCCGATTCTGCGGCGTAGGCTGGGCGTTGTTTCCGACTAGTACCCTTACTCCAGGTGCGGGTCGTGACACATTTTTGGTGGTGGCCCATGCAGGTCTAGCTTCACAAGTATGTGATGTCGTGGTAGTGCGACAACTTAGTTGTACTACTGCGAGCCTGCAATAGGATATAGGATATAGGCTGAGATACTCAATCACATCTAGAAAAATTCTTTTGATTCAACTATTCTCCTTTGACATTGATACTTGATCCCTTAAACTGTCCTTTCCTTGATATCTTACATCTTGTGCCATATTGATTCTTTCTTTCGCTTTGTCTCAGGATGCCGCCTAAGACTAGATCACAGCAGGGAAGAGCAGTTTCTGAGAGGTCTGCGACATCCCGAGGGCCTGCACCAGTCACTTCTCCGGTGATTGGAGTGTCAGCTGCTTTCGGAGGTCCACCACCTACTCAGAGGACTGTGCCAGCTGTATCTGAGGGGCTTCCACCTCCACCTCCTGTGCCAGCAGAGGCGTCACAGATGTTTACACTGTTTCGTGAGATGCTCGAGGCACAGAGGGCTCAGTCAGAGGCACATCAGAGGCAGACCGACGTTCTACGGTAGGGCATCGAGAGTGCTCATCAGCTTGCTCGTGCTGTAGTTGAGAGAGGAGTTCCGGTCCAGCAGCAGGTTGTTCCTCAAGTTGCTCAGCTTCGGCCAGGCAATATTCAGGACTTCAAGAAACTGGAGCCTAGGGTTTTCAAAGGGACGGAGGGCATCGTCTATGCTGATGATTGGCTCGAGGACATTGAGCGTCTTATGAGGGTGTCCAGTCTTTCTGAAGATCTGAAGGTTGAGGCGGTAGGACTTCAACTGTTCGACGTCGCTCGCACTTGGTTCAGGAATGAGCCGGTTCTAGTTGACCTAGGACAATCTTGGGAGGTATTCAAGGACCTTTTCAAGAAGAAGTTTTTCGTCCGGATAGACAGGCTTGACTTGGGGAGACAATTTGAGAGTCTCATTCAGGGGAGCATGTCTGTGGAGGAATACGCTGCGGAGTTCGGCAGGTTGAGCCAATTTACAGAGTATCTGGTGAGAGAGCCGGAGGTTCGAGCTATTCGTTTCCGTGAGGGTCTAAACTGGGAAGTGAAGATTCTTATTCCGTCTTTTTATGAGACATACTCGGAGATACTTGCGGAGGCACGCAAGGTTGAGCGGGATCTGGGTTTGAAGACCAAGAGAGACCGTAATTCTTTTTTGGGGGCCAACGGCAGTGCAGTATCTGCCAAACGTCCTCATTTCCAATCCAGACCTTTCCAGCAGCCACAGCAGAACCAGACTTCAGCTAGAGCGCCTTTTCACCAGGCACCTCAGCAGCAGAGACAGTTACAGCAAGCTCCATGCAACTTCTGCAAGAAGCCCGACCACATCTCGGAAGTTTGCAGGAGAAGGCTAGGAGTTTGTTTGTATTGTGGTACTAAAGGGCATCAATCAAGGGAGTGTCCATGTCGTGCAGTTCAGGGAGCAGTTCCAGCTTCGAGGGCACAAACGAGACGACCTGCAGCACAGCCGAGGGGATCGCTTCCGACACAGCAGCAGCGTTTTGTCCAGCATCAACAACAGGGAGGTGCTCGGCAGGGACGAGCGTTTGCTATGACAGTCGAAGAGGAGGAACCCACCAGAGATGTCATCGCAGGTTCTATTCTTCTTGATTCTATTCCAGCTTTAGCTTTGTTTGATAGTGGTGCTTCCCATAGTTTTGTATCTGTTTCTTTTGCTCTAAAGCATGGTTTGGTAGCTGAGTCTTTGCTTAGGACTTGCAAGATCATGACCGGGGGAGGCATTATCCTGGTTAATGATATTTGCAAGGATCGGAGAGTTACTCTGGGAGGCCGGGAGTTGAGTGCGTGTCTACTTATAATGCCACTTCCGAGCTACGATATTGTACTCGGGATGGATTGGTTGAGTAGGCACCGTGCTAGCATAGATTGTAGAGGAGGTAGAGTTTTGTTTGGTCCGCCAGGGGAGCCAGAGTTCGAGTTTGCTAGAGGAGCTGCAGAGCAAGGCGAAGGCATTATTTGTGGAGCTATGGTGAAAGACAAGGAGTTGCCACATCCGTTGATAGCAGAATTCTTAGATGTGTTTCCTGAGGAATTGTCAGGATTGCCGCCAGATCGAGATGTTGAATTTTCTATAGACTTGGTGCCAGGTGCAGAACCAATTTCGCAGCATGTCTATAGAGTAAACAACAGCGAGCTGGTCGAGTTGAAGAAGCAGGTGGACGAATTACAGGATAAGGGGTTTATCAGATCGAGTTCTTCACCTTGGGGAGCCCCGGTATTGTTTGTACCGAAGAAGGATGGATCGGTGCGTATGTGCATTGATTACAGGGTTTTGAATAATCTCACTATCAAGAATAAGTATCCTTTACCACGGATAGATGATCTGTTTGATCAGTTGGGTGGTGCGAAGGTATTTTCTAAGATAGACTTGAGATCAGGCTACCATCAGGTGAAGGTGAAGCCGGAGGACATACCGAAGACTGCTTTTAGAACTCGGTATGGTCAATACGAGTTTATGGTGATGCCGTTTGGTTTGACTAATGCACCGGCGGTATTTATGAACTTGATGAACAAGGTGTTCCACCAGTACCTTGACAAGTTCGTGGTGGTGTTCATCGACGACATACTCATATACTCAAGGACACCGGAGGAGCATGAGGAGCATTTGAGGATTGTGTTGGATGTGCTGAGGAAGGAGAAGTTGTATGGGAAGTTGTCCAAGTGTGAGTTTTTCTTGGACAAGGTGGAATTCTTGGGGCATGTTGTGACTGGTGATGGTATTTCAGTGGATCCGAAGAAGATTTTAGCAGTGGAATCTTGGAAGACTCCGAGTTCGGTAGCAGAGATCAAGAGTTTCTTGGGATTGGCAGGCTACTACAGGAAGTTTATGCAAGATTTTTTGAGGATTGCCGAGCCGATGACCAGACTCACAAGGAAGGATGTGGAGTTTGTTTGGACGGAGGATTGCCAGGTTGCTTTTGAGGAGTTGAAGAAGAGGTTGACGTCTGCTCCTATTTTGACGTTGCCATCAGGGTCCGGAGGTTTCACTATTTATAGTGATGCATCGGGGAAGGGTTTAGGTTGTGTTCTTCAGCAGCATGGGAAAGTGATTGCCTATGCATCCAGGCAACTGCGTCCTCATGAAAAGAACTATCCTACCCATGATTTGGAGTTGGCAGCTGTTATTTTCGCCCTGAAGTTATGGAAAAATTATTTGTACGGAGAGCGTGTGGAGATCTTCACAGACCACAAAAGCTTGAAGTACGTTTTCACGCAGAAAGAGTTGAACATGAGGCAGCGTCGGTGGTTGGAACTGATGAAGGATTTTGATATCTCTTTTCAATATCATCCTGGAAAAGCCAATGTAGTTGCCGATGCTTTGAGCAGGTATCCGGTAGCTATGTTCTTGACGCAGGATCGATATTTGTTGGAGGACTTGGAGAGCTTGGGCATTGAGGTGATTGTTCCAGGGTATGCTATGCAGATGTGGGGATTGCAGATACACTCAGATTTGATGGACAGGATCAAGGCAGCACAGTATGATGATGTATCTTTGAGGAGTATCAGAGCTCAGGTAAGAGCAGGATTGGAGGATGATTTCACTATTACAAAGGATGGATCTTTGAGGCATGGAGTTAGATTGTGTGTGCCTAGTGGGAAGCTGCGTGAGGAGGTGTTGCAGGAAGTGCATCGCTCTCAATATTCCATGCATCCAGGTGCTAACAAGATATATCGGGATATGCGAGAGAGTGTGTGGTGGTATGGCATGAAGAGGGAAGTGGCACAGTTTGTATCCAGATGCTTAGTGTGCCAGCAGGTAAAATCCGAGAGGCAGAGGCCAGGAGGTTTACTTCAGCCATTACCCATTCCAGAGTGGAAGTGGGAACACATTACTATGGATTTTGTGTCCGGACTTCTACGATCTCTAGGAGGGAAAGACGCGATTTGGGTCATTGTTGATAGGTTGACCAAGTCGGCCCACTTTTTGCCTTTCAAGGTGGGTTTGTCTACGGAGAAGCTGGCAGAGATGTATGTGAGGCAGATCGTTAGGATACACGGAGTTCCCGTCAGCATAGTCTCAGATCGAGATAGTCGTTTCACTTCTCATTTCTGGAGGAGTTTGCAGGAGAGTTTGGGCACTCAGCTCAAGTTCAGTACTGCATATCATCCCCAGACAGATGGGCAGTCAGAGAGGACTATCCAGACTCTCGAGGATATGTTGCGCACTTGTGTACTAGATTTTGGGGGTTCTTGGGAGGACCATCTCCATTTGGTAGAGTTTGCTTACAACAACAGTTACCAGGCCAGTATAGAGATGTCACCTTTTGAAGCTCTATATGGTTGGAGGTGTCGTACTCCTTTGTCTTGGGATGATGTTGGAGAGAGAGTTTTGCTTGGGCCAGAGATGGTTGTGGATGCAGCAGAGAAGGTTCAGTTGATCAGAGACAGACTTCGAGTGGCGCAGGACAGACAGCGGCATTGGGCCGATAGCCATCGGAGACCTTTGGAGTTTGAGGTGGGTAGTTTGGTGTTTCTGAGGATTTTTCTGACACGAGACACGATTCGTTTCGGTGGAGGCGGAAAGCTTAGTCCGCGATTCATCGGACCTTTCACTATTATAGAGAGGGTCGGTGCAGTTGCTTATAGACTAGACTTGCCACCTACATTGGAGGGAGTGCACAACGTGTTTCATGTGTCGCAGTTGAGACGATACGTGGCAGATCCTAGTCATGTATTGGATCACTCAGAGATAGAGGTGGGCCCTACTCTTAGCTATCCAGAGCAGCTAGTTGAGATTCTGGATCGGAGAGAGAAGGTGCTGAGGAACCAGACTATTCCTTTGGTGCGCGTCGCATGGAGGCATCACTCTCCGGGGGAGTCTACCTGGGAGAGAGAGAATGACATGCGAGAGCGTTATCCATATTTGTTTGTACCTTGAGGTATGTTATTTTCTAGTTATGTTCTGTTCATTTGTTAGTTGTGATTCTTTAGTTCTATTCTGTGATTTCTGGGGGTAGTTTTCGTCTTGAATTTCGAGGACGAAATTATTTTAAGGAGGGTAGACTTGTCAGTACCATATTTTTTAGGAAAGGATATTTTAGTCTTTTCCTATTTAATTAAATATTGTGCATGGTAAATAATTATTTGTTGTATTATTTAATTATTGTTAGATGTTATTTAATTATTTTGGACTTATTTTAGTGGACCCAACTAGTTTAGTTTGGACCCATGGACCAACATGAATTAAATAGTTAGACTTGGCCCATTTAGAAAGCCCATGGTTAAGGAGATGGATTAAATTAATTAAGTGATTAGACTAGAAGCTTCCTTCCTTAATTATTTCTTCATGAGAGGCCCCAAGGGGTACATTGGACATTTTACAATTGCTTGGGGAGGGGGGCATGGCCGGCCTATATTAGGAGGGGGGAATTTCTCTCTCCTCTTATTTTTATTCCAAATCTAGATCTAGAATTTCCCACTACCAAATTTCCTCCATTCCCATTCCAATTCCCTACCAAATTCATTCCAAATTCTTCCCAATTCACCATTAGAAAGTTGAGAAGCAAAGATCTAGAAGGAGGAAGCAAGGATCTACAAAGAGGAGCAAGGATCTACAATTTGGAAGCAAGTTCATCTCAATTGGAGGTTTCATTGGGAATCCATCTCCCAATAGGTATAATTCAGTTTTTTCCATTAAAATAGCTTCTAAATCTTAGATTTAATCATGTAAAATCAACCTATATGTATGTACTACCCATAGAACTTTGTTTTGTGTTCATAGGAGACCCATGGAGAAAGTTATGGTGCTTTTTGTGTCAATTTTGTTGGAATTCCGAATTTATATTTTGTTGTGTGCGTCAATTGATCCTATAGATCAATTGGGCATGTGCTTATGTGTTTGGGGCTAGTGTCGTATCCATAATTTGGGTAATTGTGGTTCGTATCCCAACTATTTGGTGATACGTGTCATTTGGGAGTTTTCCTCCGACACGGGGCTTTGAACATGTCGTATTTTGACACGGACACATAGATCTACTTTTGACACTTTGATTTATTCATAAATATTATTTGTGACTTGTTTGTGTCCTTCGGGGTACATTTGGTTGTGTGTTGGACTCGTGTCGCATGCGTATCCTAGATCTAGTGGGATACGGTGTGGTACTCTCCAATTGTGTAAATTTTTGCATAGATCTAATTATGTATGGTTTAAATCCTTAAATTAAAATTAGTAAATATATATAGATATTATATATTTATTTTTGTATATTTATTATGATATTGTAGCATAGATCTATATATTTTTGGATGCTAATGTGATGTACCAATATATGTATGTAGCTTTCTTGTATGCAATTATATATGTACTTATGTTAATAAATAAATTATACATAAATGATTTATAAAATATATTTATATGTTTAAATATGTAATTATATTATTTATTATTATTATGTAATTATTTGTATATTAATGTATATATTTTAGGTGTGCTTCTAGCCATGTAAAATATGTACCTTAATATGTGCTTTGTGTTTAGTATTTATTAAATATTTAAATGTGTAAGTTTATGTGTATATATATATATATATGTATATAATTATATTAATTGTTTTATATATGTAGATATTGCTTTATATATTTGTGTTTTATATATATATATTTATATATATATATATATTTTTTACTTTTGGTAACAGTGAGTTTAATGACAGTGAAACTGTCATTATTCGGCCGGATACAACAGCCGCTGTAGCCTTCGGGCATTTAATGACCATTCTGTCATTAAATGCAGCAGCGGGAAAACACAGCAGTTTTTCGCGACGAATTTTCTGCAACAGTTTAACTGTCAGCAAATCCAAGGTAACAGTGGTTTACTATTCGGTTTTTTTGTGACAGTTCTTCTGTGACAGTCAGACTGTCACTATAAGTCTATTTATATATATTTTTGTGTTTTAGCTCACTGTTTTCAGTGACGATTTGGCAGATTTAATTTATATATTATATATTATATTTGTATATATATATATATGTATATATATAGGTGTTTTTGTGAGGTATAATACTAATAATAATATATTATTTTAATTGTATAAATATTGGTTTGTATATACATTATTTAGAGTGTGCATTAATTGTATTATTAGTATTCTTTGGGTGGGTATCATTTAGGATCTAATTTTGATTTCCTAAATTATTGTATTTTATTTCTATATTATTTTATATAGTTTTCTTGTGAGGTTGACCTTGGTTTGACCATGTTTGACTTTAGAGTTGACCATAGTTGACTTTTGACTTAGAATTGATTTACTGACCTAGAAGTTGACTAGTTTGACTTGTTCTCTTTCCGGGACCTTGTATTAATGTGGTATTCCATATCTAGGTCTTCGAGGTACCGAGTCAGACATCTGTGAGACTGTTCTTTGGACTTCAGGCTAGTACATTCTCTAATAGTTTCTCATTTATGATATCCTCTATGTTTGTTGTATCTAGTGTAGATATATATGTTTCTCTTGACACTATGGTTACACGGATTGGTATATCCGGATCTCGTCATGAGATGTTATTCCTTGGTATATGGTGTATATGGTGCAAGTATTGTTTCATTGGTTATCTTGTACATGTACGGACACCGATTTTCGGGAGGAGTCGCTCTCTTCTTGGGGAATCTAGTGCCATAGCATACCGTGGTTGGATCTATTATACCAGTCGGGGGTGGGGAGTATTAGTGTAAATATGTGATCAAATCCCTATTGAATAAAGTACTGGTAAGCGAATAGTGTTGATCATGCACCGCACGTATGATTAGCCAGGCCGCATTGCATCTTGCCCAAGCCGATCATATGTTAAGCTAGTACTCACACACTTAGTCATTAGTATTCTTGTTTCATTGGCATATTGTTCCCTATTGTATTTATTTCCAGTATTTCCTTATTGTACATATATCTCTCCTGTCTATTGTGCATCTTGTTTATCCATAGCTATTTACTGTTACATAGTTTTTATCATTGTTTGAGAACTGCTGTTAGAGTTGTACTCTGCTCCTTTCCTGACTGGATATATTTTTCCAGATGACACTGAGGAGTACCCTACCTATTATGGACCCCAGGATGTTGTGGGTTTAGATTCTGAGACCCTGGCTTAAGAGGGACTTATCCCAACTGAGATAGTTGACCCTGGAGTTGTAGCTTTGTAGCTTTGTAGTATTCTTTTGTACTGGATTTGTCTCCAGCTTATTTCTGTATTTCTTCAGACTCATTGATGTATTATTTTAGACTCATGAGTTGTATTGTGACTATTCTATTCTGATCTGATTCGTGCTCATTTCTATCTTAGTTCTGTGATTGAGTATTCTATCATTATTGGTGGTTCATTATATTGTTAGATAGTTTATCTAGACAGCGTTCTACCGTCGATTCTGCGACGTAGGCTGGGCGTTGTTTCCGACTAGTACCCTTACTCCGGGTGCGGGTCATGACAGTCATACCATAAGACACCTGACACTATTTATGTGATAGAATCTTCTGAGTTATTCATGGTGATTCTGTATAGGCTACAGGACTTGTGACATAGATATTACATATGCTTAGCTATCATTATGACTCGTTGCATCAGTTAGAGGTCAAGATCTTGCGTGTTATGGACATGAAACGTCATGGACATGAGACGTGTGATTACATTGGGTGGGGAGAGATACACCATACTACAGGCTGATTATTGATATATATATACAATACTGCTTGCTTTGGCATATATACGGGAGTCGTGATATTGCTTGCTTTGGCATATATACGGGAGTCGTGATACTAAATGATGTTATGGGTTCCCCCGACACTAAGCCTATTGTAGTTTCAGCCTAAGTATGATTAATGCTCTCAACTTGCATATCACTTAGCTGGTTACCTAGTTTACCCTATTGTTTTATCTATTATTGTACTGCATTTATTTTAGCTTGAGTTATTCTTGTACCTTGTTATGTCCCCTAAGGACCTAGATTCGGATTATGTCCCCAGGTTTAGCAGAGGAGATCTATCCCGAGGTGCACGGGACAGGAGCATACATTGGAGCAGTACCAGAACCCGAGGACGAGGTCGTGCCAGAGGATTTCTCCTGAGTACCTGCTTTATCTATATTCAGTTATTTCTCTTATTTTCTGTCTATTGCATTGATGTATCAAACTTATGCTCGGGTTGTTCCCCGAGACACTTTTATTGAGACTTGTTAGATTATATTTTTATTTCGATTATTCTGGCATTTGATCTGTGATTATCTTCTATGGATGGGATTAGAATTAGACTGTGACTTGTATCGTAGACCTATTTATTGTTGTTTACAGCTTAAGTACACCCTAATGGGTCTATTAAATTGGGTTTGCCCATTGGTGTGTGCTGCTGGCTATTGCCACGGGTCCAGTCCCTCGGTATTTTGGGACTGGCGCGTGACAATTTCTAAATCCTCCTTGGTGGTGGAATAGAAGATTAGGCTTGGAGCTTGACTAGGCAAGTATATCTTGTCATCTCTTGAACAAATTAGAATTTTTCTTGTATTTCGATTTTATTCATGAATGTTATTACTTAGTTGTACCAAAGCATGATTCTAGACTTGTTTCTATTTCGTGCTAGCAATTTGTAGATTTTGGTCATGATTTGACCTAGGTTTCATTTTTAGGTCGTATCATGCGATACGACATTATGATCTTGTCACTTCCCAGAACCAGAATACTAGAGAGCGGGAGAGTGACTCAGTCAACCACACCTTACGGAATACCGAATTAACCCGCAATGTGTTAAGGTTTTCTAGAGATAAGGGGGTGAATGCTATAATTAAGTCGCCTAGGGTCAAGAATATCTAGGTCTCAATCATCAACCAAGAAATAATAAGAATAAACATGTAAGATAAAACAGTTAGGCATCCCTAACGCTCTATCAGAATGATCATGAAACTAGTTATACATGATGATACACTACTACATTGTCAAGAGTACATGATTGTAAGTCAGCCGCGGTCTGAATAATATACAATCATGTAGAGGAACTAATGTCCAGATATACCGGCTAACAGGTGCTATCGACTAAATTCCAAAAAGAAAATACAAAAGGATACTCATAGTGGGAAAGAAGAAACTCACTCAAGTTCCTCGGCGGATATCCTCCTGGTGTGCGCCATTGGTCCGATACAAGACAGGATCTCCGGGCTCTTCTACTAAACCTGGCCAAACAAAATCAGCGGGGTCAGGCCCCGATAGCAAGTACCACAAAGGAACATAAGTAAATGAAGCAAAAACCAATAAAGTACATAAAATAGAAAATTTGTGCCACAACTGCAAGCGTATGACCTTTCATCGGAGAAGTAGGACACATCTACAACCAAACAAGGACAAGAGGTGTCATACTACTCCGAGATATGGTACGACTCACCAATTATGAATACGACGAAGATACTACACATCAATATAATCCAGGACACACATGTCATAATACAAGCTAAGATATAGATATAATATGCAGCTTCGATACATGACCTATTATGATACATTGGCATAATCCTACAACCAAACAATGATAAGGGTTGAAACGTCGCACCACAATAGTTCATGTCCCTAGACTACCAGTACATACTCTTTTATATCGGCCAATCAATCATACGGCTTGTTATATGGAGCTAAGTTATCTCAGAAACAATGTATAATAAGTATCCTCAGATCACGCTAGTACTGAATATGAGCTAACCAAACCAAATAAATAAAACAGACACTTGCAGGATACACCAGTCCCCCGTAGGGCCACTGCGCTAAAAATACGGTATTAGCGGTTCCAGTATTCCTATAGTGAAATAGTGGCTCAGTATAATTATAAACCCCCTAATTTTTCAGGAATTTTCAAAATTAATTTTTCATAATTTTTCTGGAATTTTCTGAGATTTTTATTAATTAAAACTAAGGTATTTTGAAATTAAATAAATTTTAAATGATGTTAATCAATATTAAAATATTATAAAAATAATATTTTTAGGTGTAAAATGGAATAATAGACATAGGGTAATTTTTCGGGAATTTATTGGACCCCGGAAACAATTTTAAAGACCAAAAAACAAAGTTTTAAATAAACCAAAATAAACCCTAGAATAAACCCGGTTTATTTCAAAATAAACCAAACCAACCTGAACCGGACTAACTAAACCGAATCCAATTCCTAGCTGGTCGGGTCGGACCCAAACCCGACCCGCAACCCGAGAACCCTAACCCGCACCCTTGCCTTAGTGGATCGGGTCAGATCCCCATCCGCCCGACCCGGACCCGAACCTGACCCGGGAACTCAATCCCTAACCCCCGTCCGCTCGAGTCCCAGCCGACCGCCGTGATCCCCGCCGGCGGTTACGGCCAGCAGCTGTTCTTCGCCGCTCCGCCTCCCATAACGGACGCCGGCCGACGCCCCGCCTCCCTCTCGCCCTATAAAACCCCTCGCTCCGGCCGCTCCCATCCATCCGTCTTCATCCCCTCAGCCGTCGTTCCCGTCAAACCCCCAGCGCCACCGCCACAGTCGGCCACCCCAACCTCGGCCTTCCCTCCGCCACCACCCACCGTCGTCTCTGCTTCACTTCCCCGACCAGAACCCCCAGCCTCCACGACGCCCTAGCCGCCTCCCGCAAAGTCTCTCCTCCGCCGTGTCCTCCGCCGACGACACCAGCGCCGCCCTCCACCGCAGCTACCTCCAGCCCCTCCTCCAGCTCCGGTGAAGCTCCGGCGAGTCGACGAAACCCTAACCCTAGACACAGTACAGTACCGTACGTGTCGTGTCGCCTCGCGGACACGAGGAATCCAATTTCTGCGAAGCCCTGTTCAGGTAGCCTTTTTTCTCTTCTCGCTGCCCCGTTTCCTGTTCCGTCTGTTGTGACGTGAACCCTGCGTGACCCTTTCGATGCCCGTGCAACCCGCTCGGTGTGTCGCGTCCTGTGGTGATCGCGAACTGCGATCCAAAAACAGGAAAATTAAAACCCCGTTTTCCCCCAGAACTGAGTGTGTCCCGCCAAATGGGACAACTTGGTCGTGTGCGGTCTTCACCGAAAGGTGTGCGTCGTTGATACGGACATGTAGGATTTCGCAGAAGTTGATTTGGATGTCCGTGCACACCGGAATCAACGCGTATCCGCCAACAACGCCCCGTATTGACCTGTTCTAGAACTAGTAGTAACTTTGTGTACATACGTCGGATCGAAATAAAACTTGAGCCATCGGACTCGTAGCAATACGCTGGTCCTGTGACCCAAGTTTGGTTCTATTCTGAGAACGTTGACAAAATTGCGTATCGTGGGCCCCGCGGCTCCACTTGACGGGCGATTTTGTGATCGGCTCATCGGAATCCAATTTTGGAAGTTCCGTTGGGTTCGTATCATCGTTCTGGACTTGTTGACACTAAGTTTGACCAATTTGGAGAACATTGTCTCTGACACATTTTTTGGTGCGAAGCGGCCCACATGTGGACCCCGCTTTGACCAGAAACTGTCATTTTTATCCCTGTGTCCAAATTGGACTCAAGGACAGGCGTTTTTTGCTATTTGATATTTTTTGAACCTGATGGTGATATTTATTTCAGCAACCAGAGGAGTACCTGCAAATTCCACCGATACCAGTGCTACAGTTGGAGTCAGAACCCCAGGCAAGTGTACCTTGCCAAAACATGCAGTACCTGCTTCATATTATTATCTTGATTTGTTTATATGTTATATATGCTTAACCTAGGACCGTATGACGTACTTAGCGTTAGAATAATATTCGGGTGCCAATACCGTACACGGAGTTGTGTAACGTCACCTAGACATGGATACCGAGACCCTATACATTCTCGTACTTGCCTTATCAAGTACGACATACCTCAGGACACCTGACACTATTCATGGGACAGAATCTTCCTGAGATATTCAGGGTGATTCTGTATAGGTTACAGGTTTCATGACATATACTTTATTCATATACTTAGATCTCATTATGACTTATTGCATTAGATATGATCTTGCGTGTCATGGACATGAGACGTGTGATTACATTGGGTGGGGAGAGACACACAGGCTACAGGTTGATTTATATATATATTTATTATGGTGAGGCCTTAGACTCTACATCAGAGCTAGGCACTCTGCTAGTGATATATTATTGTGAGGCCTTAGACTCTACATTAGAGCTAGGCACTCTACCGGCTTGTAGTGGTCTCAGCCAGAGTTTTAGTGATGCTCTCATCTTACATTTTACTTAGCTGGTTATATAGTTTACCCTATTGTTCATTTATTGCTGCACTACATTTATTTTGGCTTGAGTTATTTTGTACCTTGCTATGTCCCCTGAGGACCTTGATCCGGATTATGTCCCCAGGATTAGCAGACGAGATCTATCCCGAGATATACGGAACCGGAGCATTAGCAGGAGTAGAAGCAGGAACAGGTGCATACATTAGAGCAAAATTAGGAACCGAGTACGAGGTGATTGCCGAGGATTTCTCCTGAGTATATGTTTCTTGTATACTCACTCTTTGATGCTATTTACATTCTTGTTTAAAGAACAATTGTATCAGACTTGTTATCGGGTTGTTCCTCAATTTATTTACTTGTGACATGATAATGATTATATTTCCTTTTGTTGATACTGATGTATTCATTTCTGTAGATGAGATTAGTAGACCCTTATTGTTGTATTACAGCTTAAGTACGCCCCGATGGATCCATTAAATTGGGTTTGTCCATCGGTGTGTGCTGTTGGCCATTGCCACGTGTCTAGTCCCTCGATATTTTGGGACTGGGGCGTGACAATAATAATAGTCAGATACTGCACTCCACTAAGGTAGATGATATATAGTATCTGTGGTGGTCAGCCCCCAGCGCACTTAGAATTAATCTCTGTGGGAAGGTTCATTGGCATGATCTCGGGATATCGTTCCCTACCAATGTTACTACAACTTTTAGTTACCTAATTAGCCCTATGTTGTTGTTGAAATCTCAATGTGTGGTCACATGAGAATTTCTCTTAAGATGTCATACAAAGTACGGGCACACTAGATACGAATCCATGGAAGTCAAATATGGATTCACCCGAGCGTGTATACAACATTCAGACAATTAATATCCTAGCCACTCTTTGGTAGTTGACTTGCTTATTTTGCCCGTGTTGGAAAATAATATATTTTATAATGTCACTCGTTCAGGAATTTGGAGGCATTCTCGATGCACAACCCAAATATAATCACTTAACACGTGACACGATGTGTCATACCTCGGCGCACATTAAATTATGAACAATTATCAGGCAATAGTGGTATCAGCACAGATATAATATTCAAGTCCAATCAAAAAACTTACAGTTGGTCATATGAGTCTTATCAATGGGGATATTTGGTCAAATATAATCTCCTCAAATCAGGTACACAGACTATCAATCAATTGGAAGTCTAAATTTATGATGTGAACTCCTCGAATTAATGATTTTGCCGCCGAACATGAGTAAGAAAAAAGTGTGAACTACTCTGGAGTAGATCCACAATCCTTAAACCAAACAAGGGCCAGGATTGCAGATCGCCTCCCGAGCATAACTACACCCCTCGCGCTATTCAACGAACAAAAGGATAAGTTAATCTACTAATCTGAGTTTACTCTGGGTTGCCACGTAGTCTACTACAGCATATATTCATACTATGCACATAGTCAGTTCTAGCACATAGCCAGGTCTAGCACAGTCTGGTTACTAAGTCCACTCTTCCTTAGAATAACACAAAACAAGAAGCCATGATCAACTACATAGGGTACGATAAGTAACATTCCAAATAAAATAATTAAACCAAAGAAAATATGGAATGTGTACATATATTACTAGGGTCGCATAGGATCACATAAGCCAAGAGAAGTGCACGTATGGATTGTCGCATGGGTCAGGCCGCATGCACTGATTAGGCGCATGAGCAACTGGCCGCATATAGGAGCTAGTTGCATGGGCAAGTTGCCGCATGGACAAGCTGGCCGCATGGACGAGCTGGCCGCATACTACCCCAGGCCACATATGGAGTCAGGCCGCATGAACCACTTGGCCGCATGCTCGGGGTTAAGGTCTACTCCTTGGGACAAGTGTTTGTAGTGACGGACAATAAATAAAGTGTCAGTGGTATGATATAAAGTGACTGATGAAATAAAGTGTGTCAGAGAGAAAAGACAAAACCAAGGAAACAAGTGCCAACGGTTCAGAGCTATGCGTCCAAGGAAAATAGTGGATGCATGCTCTCCAGGCCGCATAAGTGTCAGTGCCGCATATGGAGTCAATGTCGCATGGAGTCGATGCCACATGAAGGTCTCTTGGACTTAGCAAAATTCTCATTCGTTCAGCGAGTGAAAGCACAAGGTGTTCTAGGACACTTGTGTGATGCAGTCATGCGTCCAACATGATAGACTCATGCTGGTCAATATGCGACAAGATTTCAGGCCGCATAACCCTCTCGGGCCGCATAACACTCTCAGCCGCATAGCTCACTGGCCGCATGCGAACTTCGTCTTCTCTAGACAGCAAGTTCAGCCATGGCAAAAAAAGCTCCAAAAATTCAAAAATTATTTTTTTTATAAAAACTTTATTTTAATTATGAATCAAGTGAAACAAAAGCCAAAATACTCAAAATAAAACGTTCTAACATAAGGAACATTTAGTTTTTGAAAACACTAAGTTTTAGTAGATCAAAACCAAGAAAAACTTATAGAATACATAAAAATCCTAAACTTGAAACTCATATCTACAAGGATCTATACATCAGAATCCAAAACTCCAATAACTAAATATGATCAGCCATTCAAGTAGAATATTTTTTATCAAATATTTTTTTAAACAACATATATATAAAAATCTAAAAATTTATGGTTTCACCACTTTGAGCAAGATGTACTTGCCTTGGTGGACTAACAAACCTCTTTCTAGAACCATGTTTAGAGATACGGCTCTGGGTTTCGGTCAAGGGGAGCTCTTGAGGGAAGGAGGAAGAAGAAAGAAGAAGGAAAGTAGAAATGAGGAAGAATGAGAGAGGAGAGAGAAAACCACATATATATACCAAGTGGAGAAATGAGGTTAGCCCTAAGATTAAGTGAGGACACTCTCTAACCAAATCTCAACCATCCAAACTAGGCTTAGTGGTTCCAAGAGAGAACAGGGTCTGGTATCCATCCTATATACAGGTCCTCGCACGGGTCCATGAAAATTGCCAAGGTGTTCACTACTGGTCTCGGATAGTCTCCCACAATAAACAAGAATATAATTAAATAAATATAACATATTTAACATGAACTAACATATAAATATAGCATGAATACATCTATCGAAAAAAATTTAAATATCACAAAATTCAAGAATACCAAATCTGGGAACGGATGTGACATCTTTACTCACCTTAGAAAATTTTTGTCATCGAAATTCGCTAGACTAGTCGAGCTGATCACCAAGTGAGAAAAGTCATAGACCAAGCTGGAGACTCATGATCCAATCAGGAAACTCATGATCCAGAAAACATCATGAACTACCGAATCTCATGAACTACAGCTAACTGAATATACAACATAACGAAATAGACAGGTAATAAAATCAACAATAATATAAATAAAGGCACCAGCAATCCATACAATCAAAAGGAAAAAGAAAGAATATGAGACATACAGATACATATGTCTTCCGAGTCAGTCAAAATAGGGATCCGTCCTTGCTGGCCTATGTTGACTCCCAAAAATGGACAGAGATCAAGTCTCGAGATAAATCGGTACCAACGACTTAGTCAAGAACATGACTCTGCCCAGAACGTACCTTCGTAGTCGGGACATATAACATACATCATGTATCACAAGATACGAAGGCAGAAGAGTGAGACGAAAGATCATCTCCACTCGCCGAATATATGGAACCCAAAAGATAGATACAACTGGAAGAACTCAAAACTCACCCTCGACTTGACCACCTTCTGCTAACATCTGTTCTAGTACGCCAAACTCAGTTTGCTCACATCTCAGTGCTGTTGGAACTCTATCATATGGATATCTCTGCTGACCAAACTGGCATTGTCTCAGGTGAAACACATGTGCTTGCGTCAACATCGAACGTTAGACTAACGATCGCACTGCTAAAATTAGCTCTTGATACGGAACTGCTCTTGGAGCTGGCAATGCTGGAAATTGTTGATACGGTCCTTCCTGCCTCTATATTTGTGGGAAAGTGGCTATCATGTGGTCGAAACCCCCATACCTCAAGCATCTTCCACTGGCCATCCTACATACATCCTGAGTGTGACCACTTTTGCCATAATTGGTACATCCTACTGGATTCATCGAGAGTTGTTGATATTGTCTCGGCTGTTGTTAACAAGTTGGCATTGTCTCATCAGATGCCACTGGCCCCCGTGGTGCCAAATCACGAATACGCATGCCGGAAGCTGGTCCTCCACTTGTGTTATGGGCATGAGACCTCTTATGCCCTCCAGTCCTCGAACCTAACCTATGGATGGTAAGCTCATGTCTCTTGGATTCTATCAATACGACATCGAATGTCTGGTAGTCATGTCCTTCCACTAGTTGCAGAATCTCGAGATGAAGCCCTTGCTGGAATCTGATAGCCCTTGCTTGCTCTGTTGCCACCATAGCTGGAGCAAACCTGCTCAGCCTGGAGAAATCTGCTGCATATCCATCCATTGTTCTGTCGGATTGCCTAAGATTATTAGATCTCTGCTACAGCTCGTACTATGCTACTACTCAGAAATACTTGGCTCTGAACCTGGTCCTGAAGTTGTCCCAAGGGATAGGATGCCTCAAGTCAACTGCCTCGGTTGCCCACCAGTCACAAGCAAGATCTTATAGTTGTAATTAGACTTGGTCAACTTGCTCCTCTGCTGGAATCTTAGCTGCCGCCATGATCGTCTCAATGTCTTGAAGCCAAGCATACACCGTAATAACATCCTCTGCGCCATCGAAATAACTCGGGTTGAGTCGACAGAATCTATATGACGCCCCATAATCTTCTTCTTCACTCTCCTCCAGAACCGTTTATAGTCATTGGTTTAACAGGACATTCTGCTCCTGTTGTCCAAGCTGTTGGTGTTGCTGCACTACTATCTGATGTTGTTGTGTAGCCATCATACCTCTGATAATTTCTAACAGTGCCGGGATATTGTTTGATAATAAACGAAAGAAATTGAAACTAGGTTTATACGAAACCCTGTCTTTGTTTATAAACAAAAAAAAGAAGTATAATTAATCATATACGAGGATGTTAAGTACAAAAAATTAATTCTGGGGAAATATCGCTATAGGAGTCTGATCTGCGGTCGATCACTTTGTCCCTTGGACCACAGGATGACGAAAAAGTGCTGTAGAAGACAAAAAAGAAGCTTCAAAGACTGCAGAAGGGATTGAACTCTCGTTGCCAAAGTAGTCAATCGACAATCTCTGGATATACTCTCTTCTCTTGAAAAATTCTCCACCTTTCTTCGACCTTTGACCTCCGTGGCCGGAGGTCTCTATTTATAGAGTTCAGCTATAGTCGGCATAAAAATTGAACAGCGGAGAGAGCTGCACCTTTTATGCGGTGGTTATAATAACAGCTACCCACGTATGAATGATCTCCTGAATCGGCGTGTGACGCATGTCCCATTATGAGGTAATGCGTATAATCGCTGGTCGAATATCACGACATGCAAGCCACGTAGATAACTGCCCCTTGCGTAGAGATGGTTGGCATAAAAGCCAAATAACTGTATCGTTGGCGTAAAAGCCAAATAGCTGTTCTGATGGCGTAAGAGCCAAGTAGGCGTAGAAGGCGAATAATTATCAAGTTGGCGTAGAAGCCAAGTAGCTGTCATGTTGGCGTAGAAGCCAAATAGCTGCCATGTTGGTGTAGAAGCCAAATAGCTGTCATGTTGGCATAGAATCCAAATAGCTGTCATGTTGGCGAGAAGCCAAATTCTGCGTAAAGCTTGATGCTGCATGGATAGGTAACCAGCGTAAAGATAGCCAGTTATCCTTCTTCGACTGAGGTCTTGAGCGTATTCTGGGCCAGATAGCCTTACCACGCACCTTTGCAAATATAGCCTGAGTTGGCGTATTTCGAGAAGATAGCATACGGCGTACTCCTATAGTTAAAAATAGCCAGGTCGGCGTATTTCAAGGAGATAGCATACGGCGTACTCCTATAGCTGAAAATAGCCTGGTTGGCGTAATGTGCGGGGATGGTAATGTGGACGTATTAGCCCTAATTATAGCTCACCTAGTCAAAAAGTAGAACCAAATCTCGTGCATTAAATGCAGAGATCTGCCCCCATCTTGCACATTAATTGTAGAGACGTGCCTCGAGTTCTGTACGAAGAACAGCTTTTGACGTGGCGGTTGATTTTGTCTCATCCTAAGCGTAAAGCTCATGTCTGCCTGTGTAGAATAGGCAGCGTATTCCTTGAATGCGTAAACGATGTCTTATATCAAGGATAATATTACTAGACGACAGTCTGGAGTTCTGTGCAGAGCCATCATTACAGCCGTCCTCTCTATCGCTGTGTAGTACTCTTTGTCAAGAGTCAGGTTCACTGCTTCAACTAACAGGTTCATTCGAGAAATACGAAGAGTTCCTCGTATAACTTTTCGCTGCATTAAAAGTAGATAGGTTTTACGCCGAAGTGGCGATGTAGCAACCTTTTTACGCCGGACCAGTTCGAAAGGACTACTTTACGCGGGTTGTTCTGGAGCTATATTTTACGCTAAACAGCGTTTGAAGCTTTGTTGTACGCCAATGGCTCTGAAGTTATGTTTTATGCTACCCAGTGCTGGAGATCTATTTTACGCGGACTTCCTGCATGTTGAGGATTTTACGCGTATGATTCCCCAGCGTATTTTTTATGCTTCTACAAGACCCCCTTCAAAGTTTTCAAATTCCTTGTAATTTGAAACACTTTGAATGAAGCATGAAACGGTCAAGTTTGACTCGTTCCGCGAGGCTGATTTCTTGACAAATTTTTAGGAGTTTGGTGGGATTTGGTGTGTTCTTTTCTGCCTATATAAAGGCAAATGAGTTAACCTATTTTTCCCACACTTCCTTCGCCACAAAGAGATGGTTGCCGAGCTTCGTCGGGTGGACTTGAGAAAGAAGAAGATCATATTCTTTCAGCATGTAAGGAGCCATAAAAAGAGGCATCTTCGAGCAAATGTCCTCTGCAACGATGGATCATGGAAGGATAGCATAGCTTCCTTTGCTCGGGATGATCAGCAATTTCATATGGCGATTCGTCCAAGAGAGAGGAAGGGTCTCATTTGGCCACACAGCTTGCAAGCTGTATTCTCTCCCATTATGGCGCTGGACAAAGGCAGACAGTTTGGCCCTGTCTTTCGGTATTGTGTTGGGTCTGAACCCCTAACATAATTTCTAGGGCATGCCTGCCATGGCGTATGGAGGATGGGCTTACGAAATTGATACATGTCCAGTTCTGTATCCTCCTGCCATTAATTATTTTCTTGTTAATCGGCCGCGGAAGCCGATTAACTGCTGTAGAAGACGAAAAAGATCTACATCAATATGAGAACCTGGCGCAGCAGATTCTTGGTGTGATCTTAAATAAAAATGAGAAACCCTTTTGTAGAAAAAGGATTTCCATCATATGTAATCATGAAGATGAAAAATCCTTTGCAAACTAGATTTCCATCATATGTAATCATGATTAATAAATTTGTCTTCATTTACGCATCTGATGATTTGCCATATTTGTTGTGAGGAAGTCTGAATAGTGCGCAGCTTCGGCATGTCTGAATAATTTTACGCTGAATCTGATAAACGATTATCTGATCACGTCCCGTCTTTTACGCGTAACTAAAGATGCGTAGAAAGCTCCTTAGCATTAAGTTGTTTTGAAGATCCAAACTGTCATGCTATTTTGGACGAAGAGTCGAGTAGAATTTCTGAACTTTCATTTCTTTGATACGAAGAATTCATGTTCAGACCATCATCTTCAAGAATGGTTTCCCGAAAATCCCTTAAAAAATGGCGAGAAATGTCTGTCGACCAGGCCATACTTGAACTTTTTGTAAAATATTCTGACTGGACTTTGGATGAACTTCCAAGTGGCCCAAGAAGAAGATTCATCTTCAATGTTGAACTTTGTGTGTTTCAGGCACTTGGAATATTTTATAGCCAAAAAGGAGCATCTTCTGCGTAAACCCTTGTAATTGGCCGTCTACAGCTTTCGAGCGTAAAATCGTAGATTTGTAGTCTCTTAGCGTAAAAAGCTTCCGAGCGTAAAATCATAGATTTGTAGCCTCTGAGCGTAAAAGCAGCTGAGCGTAAAACCGTAGATTTATAGCCTCTGAGCGTAAAAGCTGCTGAGCGTAAAACCATAGATTTGTTAGTCTCTGAGCGTAAAATCCGGATCCGTTACGCAGCATAACTGTCCGTCTTTTTTTTTTAAATGATGGGCTGACATGGTCCCAAATCATAACCGAATATTAAATATCGAATTTGGTTAGGGATTCGAAGAGTTATTCGAACTCTATAAATAGCCCAAGGTCCTGAGAGAGAAAACTTTTATCTATCTTCACAAAACCCTTGCTTTTCAAGAACCCTTCTTCTTTGTCTCTTTCTTGAGAACTCAGATTCGCCATGGCACCTAAACAGGCTTCCACTGCTAAGGGAAAGAAGGTCTCTTCCTCTTCTCGCTCCTCTGCTCCAGCCCGAGCAACTCCCATTAGGCTGAACGAGCCCCGATCCGAGCGAAGTGCTCCGCCGTCGAGCTGTGCTCCGGACGTCACAAGTAGAGATTACAAGAAGAAAAACCCTCCGTACACG
Source organism: Iris macrosiphon (assembly GCA_036927795.1). Lineage (NCBI taxonomy): Eukaryota > Viridiplantae > Streptophyta > Magnoliopsida > Asparagales > Iridaceae > Iris > Iris macrosiphon. Next base: position 130,124,401 of record JAYESA010000006.1, on the reverse strand, counting down.
TTGTATGTGTATGCGAACCAATACGCCCACATTTCTAATGTGTCAGCGTAAAAACTTCATCTTTTCGCAGTCTGGCGTAAAAACTCAGACTGTCGAAATTTGGCATATGCTTCCAACTTTGGGTTTTATGCGCTGAATGAAAAATTCCGGCGTAAAAAACTCAGATTTTGGCAGTCTAGCGTAAAAACTCAGACTATTAGATTTTGGGCATATACTGCCAACCTTGAATTTTATGCCTTGGAAATAGGTTCCAGCGTAAGAGTTCAAGTTTTTGCAGTCTTGGCGTAAAAGCTCAGACTGATAATCTTTGGCGTAAACTGCAAGAATATAACTTCTAGTGTAAAAACTGACTTGTTTTCTTGCTTTTTGTAGTGGACTTGCATATCCCTATTTTGGCTGAGGTGATGGGCTCTGCTGCCGGGATGCTGCACTCGAACTATTTGGAGGACTTGTCCCATGTGACATTCCCTATTTCTTGAGCCAATTATCCTGAAGAAAAGGGAACCCTGATCTCGTCCCAAGGAGAATGCATGCTGCTGAGTATGATCAGTGGGGAGCCCCTGACATACATAGACGGGACGGAGTATAAGAAACCAGGTTTCTTGTTCGGGGATGTTATTGACAAACAGTCCCAGACTAAACCCAAGAAGGAGGATTGGGTGTTTACTGCTGAGGGCACGGTGATATATCTGCCCAGGATGTACAGGGATTACCCTATCTCGGCATTCTTCAATGCCACCCATCCTAGGAAGATGGTGTGGACTTTGACTCCCGATCTTCACGGCCTACCGGAGAAGATCTTATACAACAAGGGATACGACCGGGGGGCCTATATGAGTCATCCTTCGGGCCCTGTTATGCCCTTTAGGGGATTGCTGCTGGGTAGTATCCCAAGTGAGGACACTTCGCTGATCCAGCCGGTCCAAATATCGACCTTCTATAATGACTTTATGGGGCAGGGAGGAATGTACCCCAGGGTCAACCCTCGGACCAGTGGATGGCTTAGCCCGGGGAATCTCCGATGGGCCAGTTTAACTGCCTGGGCCCTGAAACACTTCCAGACGGAGCTGGAAAGTATTGGCTTATTCGCGGCAGTGAGCGCCATAAGTGTTGGGCTGCCTGTCAACCCTAACTTGTTTTTAGCCTTGGTGGAGCGATACAACTTGCTCACTGGGACTTTTACCACTCCGCTGGGTGAGTTGGGCTTAGCCCTTCATGAGATGGCAGAGATTTCAAAGCTGCCGATGGGGGACGTTCCTTATGAAGTGTACGTCCCTACAAACAAGGAGTTGAGGAATACAAACCCTCGGGCAGTGGCAGTATATCAGGAGCTGATGTGCCACTATCTTGCCTGTACCACTTTCTACAAGGAGCCCTCCGATTTGGCTCACATCAACAAGTGGGCCACCTATCTCTTCTTCCACCAGGCCAGAAATGTTAAGCCGGACAAGGTGGTAGATATCCGAGATAGGCCCTTGAACCTCCTGAGCATGCTCAATGCTAACACGGTCGATGACCTTATTGAAGATGCAGGGGCTCCAGATCATATTTTTGACGAGGAGATAGAGGGTTCTCCTGCAGGCACAAAAGCCTTCAGTTATATGAGTCATTGTTGTAAGCCTCTGTCAAGGGAAGCTCAATTGGCTGGCTTCCTCTCTGTCTGGCTTTGCCGCTGGGTAGTGCCCGACATCGCGTCTGCAGATCGCATCCACCGCAATACCTTATGGCTTGCGGTGCGTTTGGTATTTGGGGCTAGACTGGGCTTGCTCCCTGCTATGGTATGCAGAATACAAGCAGGCCTGAGGGCCCTTACTGATGGGCTGTTCGCAGATGAGACGCAGCGTGAAAGCTTTCCCATGGTGGAATTACTATTTCTATACCTGATGGGATGGTTAATTCTTCATAATACCAGGGTGATGTCTTCCGGTCCTGCCAGTGGCTCGAGAAATAACTTCTTGTTGAATTACAAGAATTTTCTTAGAACGTGGCGACCGTCATAGATTGCCGGCGGGCGTTAAATGTTGCCCACAGCTGGAAGCTCTTTTGTATCGTCCCCCCTGTACATATCAATCAACAGGGGAAGAAGATTAAGGATGGGGATCAAGGAAGGACCATTCTTTCTCCTGAAGCCTTCTACTAGTTGGTCTGCATTAGACCTTCCCATTTGCTGTATAGAAGTGAGGACCACTGCTATCTGGAGCCATATCTGCCCAGTCGGTTCGCCAGACAGTTTGGGTACGGCCAGTTGCATGTGGAAAATGCCATTACCAGCTTCAAGTCCAAAGGTGGACTTATTGATGGAGCCAGAGGATGGCGGTACTTCATCACGGGCTGTACTGGTGCAACTTTTGCCGTGCCCGCGACTTCTCTCTATGGAGTTGCGTATTCTGCACTCGTACGCGCAGTTCTATGCGTCCATCAATACCTTCCATCGCAATTTTGATGTGCATGGAAGTTTTAGGATGCCCTCCTATAGGTCCACTGGAAGGGATGAGATTTTGTCTGTTTCCTCGGATGAGAATGAAGACACCACCGGGGCAGACGAGTTCTTGTTAACAATACCGAGAGGCATAATAGCTTCGCCGGCAGAGCCTCTCGTTATCCCCCAAAAATGGAATACTTCCACCAGGGGGGCTTCCTCCCACAAGAAGAAGATTGCCCAAGGTCCGAAAAGGGCTTCCACCAGGGGGGCTTCTAGGAGCGAGCCTGTCGTTTTCCCTGTTGGGGATGACTCTTTGATTAGAGGTCCTTCGTCTTTTAGAGAGGGAACCTCCATAGTTCCGGCTGGCAGTGCCGGAGATTCTTTGCTCGAGATCGCTGCTGCTACTACTGCTTCTGGTAGTGCTACGAGATCGCCTTCGAGGTCGAGCATATTAAGGATACCATTATCCAGACAAATAATGGGAGTAACCCCTACTTCGTCTGTAAGTATTTCCAGCGATATTCCACCCGATGAGCCTCGAGTAGATCTTGGTGAAGACTGGGAAGACTACCCGCCAGTGTCAGTTGGTGCACCCTCTTCTCCAGGTATGACAGCTTGTCTAGCATCATTAAGAGATAATTTAGCTATTCAGGCTGCGGACGCGACATATATACCATCGGCCATGGGTAAATATTGTCTTTATGCCTTTTTTTAGGAAAATTAACATCAAATTGATATTAACTTTCTCTTGTCTTCTTTTCAGGTGAAGACATCTTAGGGGAGGGTAGAGTTGACACAACCTTTGACTTTGTTGTGGCTCATGCCGATGAAATGACGGTGCTCGACTTTGAAGAGGCATGCTTTGAAGCTACCAATCCTTCATCCACAATATTTTCGGGTGCCGTCTCGCCAACAGCAGTTCAGATATCTTCAGAGGAGGATGAGCCCATCATCGCGACTGTGCCTCCTTCGTTGAGTACGCAGCAACTTCAGCCGTTGCTGGTGTTCGTTCTTTTATAGCGCCATCTGTAGAGGCAACGGTCGTGGCAACATCCTCCACGGTCATTCCTGGAAGGAGATTTCCCGGTATCGCAGCCACTCCTAGCGTGCATCCGGTCTTCGATATGCTGATTGAACAGTATACCAGCCTATTCTACCATAGTTTAAAGGAGTTGATTTCCATGGTGCTGGAAAAGAACCTGAGCTTTGATAATCTGCTGACGTCCTCCTAGCTTGCGATAGCGCTGATCAGAAATTTCAACGACGCTAGAAGAGCTGATGCGCTAGAGCAAATAGTTAATGGTTTAGAACAACCCATTAACGAATATTTACAACTATCTCGGGGCAACATCGACGATATAATTCAGGCCGAGTACGACTCCTTGACTACGAAGCTTGCTGAACAGATGGAATGCTTAAACAAATCCATCCAGGCACAGCAGCAGGAGATGGATGAAGAGCAGGCCGTCTTGGAAGAGGTTATTCCTCATCTAACGAAGTGCGAGGCCAAACATGAGGGAAATGAAGCGAGGGTCCACAAATTGGAAGCTAAACTCGCTCAGGCAAAGAAGAGGGCTCTCAAGTCGTCGGCATCTCGAGATATGCTGAAGGGCCAAGCGGTTACAGCTCAACAGAACTTGGTTCATGCAGGCGTCATCCGCGCTGGTTTTGTTGAAGCTCGGTCCAAACTATCCCTCCTGAGCGATGACGAGGCACGACTGGAGCGAGCTCGCGCTAATATCTTAAATTCCTGGAATAAAAGGATGGCTGCTTTGGTGCAGCAGATTCGCGACTTAACTACTCCTTCCCAATGATGTTCTTTTTTGTTTCTCCTGTAATTTCTCAGAGATAATAAAGATACATTCTCTGACTTTTGTGGACCCATCATTTTAGAATATGATAGGCTAAGATGAAAGTGATATCAGAGGTATCATTAACATGACATACTTTCGTTAAGGTTTTGCTGAATGTAAATCTATTCAGAAGTAATATGAACCTGATAGAATATAATCCAACTAAATTAGTATACTAAACACTATCAGAGGTAATATAAAAATGATAGGTTTACAAATTAGTTAAGCATATCCATTAAGAGGTCATATGAATCTGATAGAATATGATCCGGCTAACCTTTGTGCATGGTATTGTCAGAATAAGATTCTCATCATACTCCGTTAAGCAAAGGAGATCAAGTATAGTACTTCTTCGGGAATTTACAGTTGATAGTAGCCTTTATCAAATTTTTTATTAGACTTGGCTAATCTATAAGCGCCATTTACAATCATATAAGGACCCTTGATTTCTTTATGATTGTTTGTGCAAATTTTGGACATCGTACCAGAGTTAATATGGACGTAGTACAATACCGTGTTTGTTGAGGACATCCCACTGGGGGATATTTGGTGGACTTATTATTTGTTGCGCATGTTGAGTGCAAATAGTAAGTTCGAAACAAGCCCTATCAGAGGATTTATGGACGTGATAGTTTTTTTTTGTGGCTAGTAAAGACATCATGCTGGGGGATTTTTTGTGGACCCATTTCTTTTTGCGCACGTTATTGCAAGTAATAGGTTTGAGACAAGTTCCGCCAGAGGTAATACAGCCGCGGTAAAATATGACCCTGAGGGGATAGGGGAGAGATATAGTTCAGAGGTAATATGAACATGAACTGACTTTTTCTCCGCTGGGGAAAATGAGGATAATTCAGAGATAATGTGGACATGAATAATTAGTTTCCATTGCGGGTATTCCACAGAATGTTTTTGGTGGACCTATTACTTCTTGTGCACGTTGAGTGCAAGTAATAAGTTTTAGGACAAGCCCTACCAGAGGTAATATGGACGTGGCAGTTTTTGTGGACCTAACACCGCTGGCGTACTTAGAGTTAAGTACGGGTGCTAAGTTGAGATGACAACCGATATCAGAGGTAGTATGGACATAACAATCGATAGCCAAAACTAGGAGGGTTTGCTCAGAGGTTATTTGGATATGGCAAATTCAGCTGGGGAAACACATGTTTGGACAATAGTTCAGAGGTAATATGGCCCTGAACTAGTGTCTAGAAAATTTACTGGAGAGTGATTTGCTGAGTGGGGAGAGACCTGAAGAATCCGCTGGGGAAACTTAAGGGACTCATCATCTAGTACTTCTTGAGGGATCAAATTGTCACGTTAGAGTGAAATTAATTTGCAGTGATCGTCCCCTCGTTTATAAATAGAAAGTGAAGACTTTGGCGTCGATCAATTCCTGGATTCTCTTTTTTAGTACATAGCATGCCCTTGTGGGGTGATAAATATACCGATGAAAGAGACAATAATCTGGGTCATCGACTTTGCCAGCCTTTTCAGGATATCTGATGTTGGGTAGCCGAAGCTTGTTTTTCTTCATCAATATATTAAAAATTTCAATGATGTCATCTTCATTGAAGGAGAAAGTCCTCTTTGGCCTTCGGGCTCCCGATGCCTGAATTTTACGATCTTTCGGGAAGATGGTCATCATTGCATCATCTTCGGACTCAGATGAAATTATACTCCCAGCTTTGGATGCTGCACTATTTTGTCGAGGTAGACTACCCCCAGACATGTCGTAGCGTTTGTCCACTGAAGTTGATTTAGAAGGACCTGCCTCTGGTATTACAGGATCAAACTCTGGAAGTTTGGAGTTTGCATGAGGTGCAATATACCCCAACCTAAAACGAGTTTGTTGACAGTAAGGATTACCATGCAACGGTGTTAGTCTGCCTTTTCCATAGTTGAGGCCTTGTTTCAACTTCAAATCATAACCCATGCTTTGTATAATCTTTAAAGCCTGTGGGCTATATCTGTGGATTTGGATTTTCCCAACATCTGACTCGCGAGATTCTTCTTGTACAATTGGTCTATTCCGCATTCGACCGAAGATTATTTGATGCTGATCGTCGCGAGTTGGTGGAACAATAAAGATAGAATCTTCATGTGGCCTATCTGTCATGACGACACCAGATATCGATGCTACGTCCCATATAATTTCCCCACATTTGGTAGTTAGGGGTACTAAATCTTGATTTTGACCCTTGTCTTTGCGTTTCGGGATCAAGAAATCACGCAAATCAGGAAGATTAACAGAAGAAAGAGAAGAAGGCTTATTCTGCCTTTTTATATCTGTCACGCCCCAGTCCCGAAATACCGTGGGACCAGACACGTGGCAATGGCCAGCAGTACGCACCGATGGACAAACTCAATTTAATGGATCCATCAGGGCATACTTAAGCTATAAAATAAGTCTACGATAATCATGGCACAACTAATCTCATCCACACAAGATATAAAATATGATCCACAGAAGAAATAAGGAATGTAAATCATCAGCTAGTCTCAACAAAGTACTTTGGGGAACAACCCGATAAATATCTCGCACAATGGTTCATCAGACCAGAAAATAAAAGACTGAAATAAATAATAAAAGCTGAGCATGAACATGGATGCTCAAGAGAAGTCTTCGGCCAATACCTTGTCCTCGAATGGCGGTACAGCTCCTGGATCGGCTCCTCCTGCTGCGGTCCCGTATACCTCGGGATAAACCTCGTCTGCAAAATCTGGTGACAAAATTCGGATCCAGGTCCTCAGGGGACATAGCAAGGTACAAGAAAGCTCATGCCAAAATAATACAGTGCAGCAAATAATGAAATAAGCAGGGTAAGTATGTAAACATCTGTGTAAAATGCTAGAGAGAATATCAATAGTGCTCAGGCTGAACAACTACAAGCTCTGTGTGGGGGAGCCGGTAGTAGTGATATCATGAGGTGGTCTAGCTCAGCGGAAGACTGAGTAGCCGGCATAACATAATCAACCTGTAGCCTGTGGGTATCTCCAGCAATAGATGGAACAATAAGGGAATACTACAATAACCAGCTAAGTGATATGCAAGATGAGAGCAGCACTAGAACTCAGGCTGAAGCATACTACAAGCTCTGTGTAGGGGAGCCGGTAGCAGCAGTAATAATGAGTAATGGGCCAAGCTCGGGCTTCAGAGTCTTGGGCCTCACAATAGTAGGGGTGTATATATATAATTAGCCTGTAGTCTGTGTGTCTCTCCCCACCCAATGTAACCACACAAATCATGAACATAACGTCTCACGTCCATGTCAGCGGGGTCATAACTAATGCACAAGTCATAATATATCTAGAATATAGAATCTATGCCAAGTCCTATACAGAATCACCTCGAATATCTCGGGAAGATCCTGTCTCATGATCAGTATCCAGTGTCCTGGGTCAAGTGTACTTGGTATGACAAGTACGAGAAGATAAAGTGTCACGTATGTCCATATCTAGATGACATTACCCAACACCGCGTACGATGTTGGCACCCGACTGATAATTGGACGCTAAGTATGTTAAACGGTCCTAGGTTGAGCATGCACAGTAATATATAATGAGATAAGAAAATAGGTAACAACTGCAGAGTTGGCAAGGTACACTTGCCTGATGTTTGAATATCCACTGTCGTCCTGGTATCGGTGGAACCGGTAGGGACTACTCCAAAAGCTGTAATAAACATCACCAACCGTCTCAGAAGATGTTAAATAGCTAAAAATGTCTGTCCTTACGTCCAATTTGGACACAGGGGCAAAAAGGTCATTCCCGGGCCAAAGCGGGTTCCATATGTGGGCCCGCTTTGCACCGAAAAGCGTGCCAGGGTCAAAGGTCTCTAAATTCTGCAAACTTAGTACCTACAAGTCAGGAACGATGGTACGAACCCAACAGAACTTCCAGAATTGGATTCCGATGAGCCGATCACAAAATCACCTGTCAAGTGGAGCCTATGGGGCCCACGATACGTGATTTTGTCAACGTTCTCAGAATCGGACCAAACTTGGGTCACAGGACCAGCGTATTGCTATGAGTTCGATGGTGCAAGTTTTGTCTCGATCCGACGTGTGTACACAAAGTTACAGCATGTTCTAGAAAAGTCGGACACGGGGTGTCGTCGGCGGATACGCGTTAATTCCGGGGTGCCCGCACCTCCGAATCGATTTCTGTGAAATCCAACACGACCGTATCAACTATGCGCATATTTCGGTAAAGACCGCGTGTGACCAAGTCGTCCCGATTGGCGGAGCGTACTCAGTTCCGGTTGAAACAGGGCGTTATTTTTCCTGTTTTTGGATCGCGGTATGCGATCACCACAGGTCGCGATGCACCGAGCAAGTTGCACGGGCACCTAGAGGGTTACACAGTCTACACATAGCTACTGATGGAATCTAAAATAGAGTTGCGAGGTGGAAGAAAACAGTACCTAAACAGGGCCCCGTGAATCTATTTTTTCCACGTGTCCAAACGTCCACGTCGTGTCCTGCGACCGAGTTGCTGTGTCCAGAACAAGGGTTCAGATGCGTCCTGGGTTGGCCGCGTCCGGGGCTCGGTCAGAGGGTGGCACTCGGATGGCTGTCCCATGGAGTCGCAGTGGTCGGTGGAAGGCGGCGTCGGGCGAAGGGGATGACGACCGTCGAGGAACCGAGGGCAGCGGGGTCGCTCGTCGATCGAAGCGGAGGGGAAAGGGGGATGCGGGGAGTCGGGGCTGACTCGGCGGCAGCGGCGACCGGAGTACAGCGGTCGCGGGTAAGTCGAGAATGACTCGGCGGTGGATCGATCGGGGTACAGCGGACGCGGGCGAATCAAGACAGACTCGGCGGCGGGTTCGGTACTGGACACGGCAGATGGGGGAGTAGGTCCTGAAGATGGCGACTACGGCTAGGGTTTGGTCTGGCACGCACGCCCAGGGAGGTAGCTTTATACCGCTACAGTAGATTCGGCGGCCTAGGGCTTTTCCGTGCGGGTTCGGGTTGGTTTGGTTCGACCCAATAAGCTGGGTTTGGTCTGGGTTGGGTTCGGTCTAAAACCAATAGCTTATAGTCCTTAAATAGTTGCTCCGAAGTCCAATAAATTCACCGAAAAATGCCATGCGTCCAGTTTTCCATTTCGCACAATAAAAACTTATTTCCATAATATTTTAACACCATCTAGCAGCATTTAAAATTCTTTAACCCACAATTACCTTTGTTATAAATTCCAAAAATACCGAAATACGGAAAAAATTATATTAAAAATTTATTCTGAGAATTTGGGTGTTTACAATCTTCCCTTCTTAAAAGGATTGCGTCCTCGCAATCAAAGAAAATGCTACCAAAAAAATTATGGAAATACAAGGTTGCTTAGTTTACAACTGCCTCCTCAAACAAGTGGGGGTAACGCTGGCGCATACTATCTTCTCGTTCCCAAGTCGATTCGCCAGGGGAATGATGTTTCCATGCTACACGAACCAGTCTGATTGTCTGTCCCCGTAATGTCTTCTCACTGATGTCGAGGATGCCAACTGGTTGTTCCTCATATCTCAAGCTTGGGCCTACTGCGATCTCTGAATGATCGACTATGTGACTTGGGTCGGTCATGTACCTTCGCAGCTGTGAGACATGGAATACGTCATGCACTCCTTCTAGGGATGGAGGTAATGCAAGACGATAAGCCACCTCACCAACGCGCTCTAGGATGTCAAATGGTCCAATATACCTTGGGCTCAACTTGCCTCTGCTCCCAAATTGAATAGTACCACGAGTGGGCAAAATCCTCAAGAACACGTGTTCTCCTTCTTTGAACTCTAGGGGACGTCTGTGCGTATCTGCCCAATGCTTCTGTCGGTCCTGAGCTGCTCGTAGATGATTCTGAATCTGTTTCACCTTTTCCACTGTTTGTGTTACCAATTCTGGACCCAGTATTTGACGTTCACCAACGTCACTCCAACATATAGGCGATCTGCACTTCCTTCCGTATAAAGCTTCAAATGGTGCCATCTGGATGCTGGCCTGATAACTGTTGTTGTAGGAGAACTCTACTAAGTGCAAATGATCTTCCCAAGATCCTCCGAAGTCTAGCATACAAGATCGTAACATGTCCTCCAATATCTGAATGGTGCATTCTGATTGGCCATCTGTCTGCGGGTGGTAGGCCGTGCTGAATTTGAGTCTGGTGCCCAGACTCTCTTGCATGCTTCTCCAGAAATGAGACATAAATCTCGAATCTCAATCCGATACGATACTAACAGGTACTCCATATAATTTGACGATTTGTCGCATATACATGTCGGCTAGTACCTCTGTGGACTGTCCAACTCTAAATGGCAAGAAGTGTGCCAATTTAGTGAGTCGATCCACGATAACCCAAACTGCATCTCTTCCGCTGGGGCTCCTCGGAAATCCTGTGACAAAATCCATCGTGATATGTTCCCACTTCCATTCTGGTATAGGAAGCGGCTGTAACATCCCTGCAGTCCTCTGATGCTCGGCCTTTACTTGCTGGCAGACTAAGCATTTGGCCACAAATCTTGCAATCTCCCTTTTTATTCCATGCCACCAGTAATACTGTCTCAAGTCTCGATACATCTTGGTTCCTCCTGGGTGAACAGAGTACATAGAGCTATGTGCTTCAGTCATTAAATCTTGTCTCAATTCTCCATTTGGAACATACAGGCGATTTTCAAACCTCAATGTCCCGTCTTCGTGAATGCGAAGTCCTGTCTGCATGCCTGCTTCTGTCCTTTCTTTGAGTCTTCGGAATCTAGCATCGGTGGGCAATGCCTCCTTAATCTTCTCCACGAGTGATGACTGAATCTTAAGATTAGCCATCAAGCCATCTGGTCTTGGTAAGACAATCTTTATCTGAAGCTCCTGTAGATCTCTCAATAACTCGGGCTGCATCGTCAAGAAATAAGCCGTAGGCTTCCTGCTCAGTGCGTCTGCAACTACATTCGCCTTTCCCGGATGATACTGCAGATCGATGTCAAAATCTACCATCAATTCAAGCCAACGCCTCTGTCTCATGTTAAGCTTCTTCTGAGTATATACATACTTCAGACTCTTGTGATCAGTAAAGATTTCTACCCTCTCTTCATAAAGATAGTGCCTCTATATCTTCAATGCAAATATAACTGCTGCTAGCTCCAGATCATGTATCGGGTAGTTCTTCTCGTGGACCTTCAACTGTCTTAACGCATAAGCAATGACTTTGCCATGTTGCATCAGAACACATCCTAGTCCACTGCCTGATGCATCACTGTAAACAACAAAACCTCCTGACCCTGAAGGAAGAGTCAAGACAGGTGCTGTTGTCAATCTTCTCTTCAATTCTTCGAAGGCCTTCTGGCAGTCTTCTATCCATATAAACTCCTGGTCTTTACGTGTTAGCTTCGTCATTGGTTCTGCAATCCTCGAGAAATTTTCCACAAACCTTCGGTAATATCCCGCAAGTCCGAGAAAACTTCTCACCTCTGCAACTGATGTGGGTGTAGGCCAAGTCTCTATTGCCGCAACTTTCTCTGGATCCACTGAAAGTCCTTCTCCTGATATGATGTGTCCCAAGAAAGGCACTTTGTCCATACAGAACTCACACTTACTGAGTTTGGCATATAACTTTTTCTGCCTCAAGGTCTCTAACACGATTCTGAGATGCTCCTCGTGCTCTTCCGGGCTCTTAGAATATATGAGAATGTCATCAATGAACACCACAACGAATTTATCCAAGAACTGATGAAAGACCCTGTTCATTAAGCTCATAAACACTGCTGGCGCATTGGTTAAACCAAACGGCATCACCAAAAACTTATAATGCCCATACTTCGTCCTAAAAGCTGTCTTCGGGATGTCTTCCTTCCTTACTTTGATCTGATGATAGCCGGATCGAAGGTCAATCTTCGAAAATACCCTTGCACCACTCAATTGATCGAATAGATCATCAATGCGTGGTAAGGGATACCTGTTCTTGATGGTTACATCATTTAGTGCCCTGTAATCAATGCACAACCGTACTGTTCCATCCTTCTTCGGTACAAATAATATGGGTGCCCCCAAGGTGAAACACTGGGCCGAATGAAACCCTTCTCCAAAAGATTATCAACCTGTTCTTTCAACTCCACTAACTCCTTAGGTGCTAGCCGATATACTGATGAAGTGATAGGCTCTGCTCCTGGAGTTAAATCTATTGTGAATTCTATTTCCCGATCAGGCGGTAAACCTGGAAGATCATCAGGAAATATATCCACAAATTCTGATATGACTCTTGGGTAACCTGCCTCCCCTTCTACAGATAATACCCTAAGAGTGGGCTGAACTCTTTGCTCTACTTCTCCTCGAAGAAACTCGAATTCCGGATATCCAGGCGGTCTAAATATAACCCTTCCCAGCCGACAATCAAGGGTCGCATGATACTGACTTAACCAGTCCATACCAAGTACGACATCATAGTCAGGCATAGAAAAGATCAAAAATTGGGCGCGCATTTCTCGGCCACAAACTACTACAGAACATGATCTACAGACATCACTAACCGGAATAATTCTACCTCCCGTAAGAATTCTCTTCATCTTCGGAAGGGGTGCGGTAGCTACTCTATGGGTGGCTACAAAGCTAGCTGCTATAAATGAATGCGATGCTCCAGAATCAAATAATGCTACAGCTGGTAATGAAGCTACTAAAATAGTACCTGCGATGACCTCGCCTGTTGTAGCCTCCTCCTCAACAGCTAAAGTGAATGCCTGTCCTCGCCCCTGTGCTTGGCCTCGCTGCTGCTGAGCCTGCTGAAATAGAGCTGCCTGTGGTGCCAGGGGTGGTCTCTGCTGGTTCCCTCCTGGGGCTGGTGGCCTGACGCCTCCAACTCCTATTTGCTGTGCTCCTACGGCTGGATAAACTGGTCGTGGTGCAGGTAAAGCTAATCTCGGTGCTCCCTCTCTGCGCTCGGTGCACTCTCTGGTCTGATGCTGGTTGGAACCGCAAGCTAGGCAGAGTCCCAACTTGCGTCTGTATTCTCTCTCAATGTGACCTATCTTGCCGCAGTGGTGACAAGTAGGGAGAGATATGGCCCTGTGCGCGGTCCTCTCAGGCATACTCCTCTGGGTCCGCTTCAATAAATCCCCATGTCCTGTCCTCGATGGTGCTGATGTGATATGCCTCTTCAGGGTCGACTCCCTTCTAGTGACGCGCTCCATGCGTCGGGCTGCTGCGAGAACGTCGGTATAAGATGTAGGTGCTACCGATCCAATCAATCTCTGAAGCTCGAACTTCAGCCCGTCAAAGAACTTCTCAGCTTTTTCTTCCTCCGTCGAAATCAATGTCGGGGCAAAACGGCTCAGGCGAATAAATTCTGCATTGTACTCTTCCACTGTCATGTTGCCTTGGATAAGGCGGTGGAACTTGTCTCTCAGCTCTGACCGTGCTACTGCGGGAATATACATCTCTCTGAAGAGTCTGGAGAACTTTTCCCAGGTGACTCGGTCCTGTCCGAGCCTCATCTCCTCTGCTAACCACCAGTGATGTGCATTCTCAGTTAACTGCATTCTGACGGCAGTCATCCACTTCTCTCTAGGAAGTTCAGCGGCTTCCAACTGATGCTGAATATTTGTAAGCCATTCATGAACTTCTGTTGGCCCCTCTTTACCAGAAAATGTACAAGGCTTGAGCTGATGGAAGTCGGTGATAGATCCCGTCGTCGTTCGCCTCGCTGGTGGATTTTCCTGCTCTAATACGGTTACCAGGCTGGTTCTCAGATTCTCGGCCTCCTGCCGATGGGCCTCTTGCTGGATCTGTTGCTGTGCTTGCATCATAGCATACATCATCTGGAACATCTGCTGCCCGTCCATAGCTTGTCCTGGCGGGAAAGCTGGCATCTGTGGAGTGAATTGTGGTGGAGGTGGGATGTCATCTCTCCGAAACCTTGGATTAGGTTGACCGGTTTGATCGCTCTGCGATGCTTGTCCTCCACTCCCAGGAGTCACTCCGTCTTCATAAGTAACCACAGCATCATGTGGCTTATCCAAAGGAATCTCGTCTCCGTTCCTGGGATCCATTTCTCTGAAACCAAAAGATAAACTGTAAGAACGCTCAGAGGAACCAATACAGGATGCAAATCAATTTCAATTTCGAGTTCGATATAGAGTTCAATAATGGTTTAAATAATGGATGAGAACCTAGAACTTATCCTATCCTTAGGGCAGGCTGGTTCAGTTCCTAAGTTGAAACCGAACAATTTAGTCGTAGACCTGTATGGGCCACCACAAAAACCATGTCACGCCCCAGTCCCAAAATACCGTGGGACCAGACACGTGGCAATGGCCAGCAGTACGCACCGATGGACAAACTCAATTTAATGGATCCATCAGGGCATACTTAAGCTGTAAAACAAGTCTACGACAATCATGGCACAACTAATCTCATCCACACAAGATATAAAATATGATCCACAGAAGAAAAAAGGAATGTAAATCATCAGCTAGTCTCAACAAAGTACTTTGGGGAACAACCCGATAAATATCTCGCACAATGGTTCATCAGACCAGAAAATAAAAGACTGAAATAAATAATAAAAGCTGAGCATGAACATGGATGCTCAAGAGAAGTCTTCGGCCAACACCTCGTCCTCGGATGGCGGTACAGCTCCTGGATTGGCTCCTCCTGCTGCGGTCCCGTATACCTCGGGATAAACCTCGTCTGTAAAATCTGGGGACAAAATCTGGATCCAGGTCCTCAGGGGACATAGCAAGGTACAAGAAAGCTCATGCCAAAATAATACAGTGCAGCAAATAATGAAATAAGCAGGGTAAGTATGTAAACATCTGTGTAAAATGCTAGAGAGAATATCAATAGTGCTCAGGCTGAACAACTACAAGCTCTGTGTGGGGGAGCCGGTAGTAGTGATATCATGAGGTGGTCTAGCTCAGCGGAAGACTGAGTAGGGGAGCCGGTAGCAGCAGCACTAGAACTCAGGCTGAAGCATACTACAAGCTCTGTGTAGGGGAGCCGGTAGCAGCAGTAATAATGAGTAATGGGCCAAGCTCGGGCTTCAGAGTCTTGGGCCTCACAATAGTAGGGGTGTATATATATAATCAGCCTGTAGTCTGTGTGTCTCTCCCCACCCAATGTAACCACACAAATCATGAACATAACGTCTCACGTCCATGTCAGCGGGGTCATAACTAATGCACAAGTCATAATGTATCTAGAATATAGAATCTATGCCAAGTCCTATACAGAATTACCTCGAATATCTCGGGAAGATCCTGTCTCATGATCAGTATCCAGTGTCCTGGGTCAAGTGTACTTGGTATGACAAGTACGAGAAGATAAAGTGTCACGTATGTCCATATCTAGATGACATTACCCAACACCGCGTACGATGTTGGCACCCGACTGATAATCGGACGCTAAGTATGTCAAACGGTCCTAGGTTGAGCATGCACAGTAATATATAATGAGATAAGAAAATAGGTAACAACTGCAGAGTTGGCAAGGTACACTTGCCTGATGTTTGAATATCCACTGTCGTCCTGGTATCGGTGGAACCGGTAGGGACTACTCCAAAAGCTGTAATAAACATCACCAACCGTCTCAGAAGATGTCAAATAGCTTAAAATGCCTGTCCTTACGTCCAATTTGGACACAGGGGCAAAAAGGTCATTCCCGGGCCAAAGCGGGTTCCATATGTGGGCCCGCTTTGCACCGAAAAGCGTGCCAGGGTCAAAGGTCTCTAAATTCCGCAAACTCAGTGCCTACAAGTCAGGAACGATGGTACAAACCCAACGGAACTTCCAAAATTGGATTCCGATGAGCCGATCATAAAATTACCTGTCAAGTGGAGCCTATGGGGCCCACGATACGCGATTTTGTCAACGTTCTCAGAATCAGACCAAACTTGGGTCACAGGACCAGCGTATTGCTACGAGTCCGATGGCATAAGTTTTGTCTCGATCCGACGTGTGTACACAAAGTTACAGCGTGTTCCAGAAAAGTCGGATACGGGGTGTCGTCGGCGGATACGCGTTGATTCCGGTGTGCCCGTACCTCCGAATCGACTTCTGCGAAATCCTACACGACCGTATCAACTACGCGCACATTTCGGTAAAGACCGCGTACGACAAAGTCGTCCCGATTGGCGGGGCGTACTCAGTTTTGGTTGAAACAGGGCATTGTTTTTCCTGTTTTTGGATCGCGGTATGCGATCACCACAGGTCGCGATGCACCGAGCAAGTTGCACGGGCACCTAGAGGGTTACACAGTCTACGCATAGCTACTAACGGAATCTAAAATGGAGTTGCGAGGTGGAAGAAAACGGTACCTGAACAGGGCCCCGTGAATCTATTTTTTCTACGTGTCCAAACGTCCACGTCGTGTCCTGCGACCGAGTTGCTGTGTCCAGAACAAGGGTTCAGATGCGTCCTGGGTTGGCCGCGTCCGGGGCTCGGTCAGAGGGTGGCACTCGGATGGCTGTCCCGTGGAGTCGCAGTGGTCGGTGGAAGGCGACGTCGGGCGAAGGGGATGACGACCGTCGAGGAACCGAGGGCAGCGGGGTCGCTCGTCAATCGGAGCGGAGGGGAAAGGGGGATGCGGGGAGTCGGGGCTGACTCGGCGGCAGCGGCGACCGGAGTACAGCGGTCGCGGGTGAGTCGAGAATGACTCGGCGGCGGATCGATCGGGGTACAGCGGACGCGGGCGAATCAAGACGGACTCGGCGGCGGGTTCGGTACTGGACACGGCGGATGGGGGAGTAGGTCCTGAAGATGGCGACTACGGCTAGGGTTTGGTCTGGCACGTACGCCCAGGGAGGTAGCTTTATACCGCTACAGTAGATCCGGCGGCCTAGGGCTTTTCCGTGCGGGTTCGGGTTGGTTTGGTTCGACCCAATAAGCTGGGTTTGGTCTGGGTTGGGTTCGGTCTAAAACCAATAGCTTATAGTCCTTAAATCGTTGCTCCGAAGTCCAATAAATTCACCGAAAAATGTTATGCGTCCGGTTTTCCATTTTGCACAATAAAAACTTATTTCCATAATATTTTAACACCATCTAGCAGCATTTAAAATTCTTTAACCCATAATTACCTTTGTTATAAATTCCAAAAATACCGAAATACGGAAAAAATTATATTAAAAATTTATTCTGAGAATTTGGGTATTTACAACATCAATAGGAGCGCGGATATTGGGAACCATGACCCTCTCCCTGCCATAAGAATACAGCAGTTCAGACATGTGAGTAGCGTACGACCCATCATCTGTCTGAGTAGAGTATGTTCCCGTGAACCGGGTCTTCTTTACGCTGAGGGGCTTATCCTAGCGTAATCTGGAGATTTGCACAGGTTGGTGTAGAACTGAGAAAGTCCTCAACCAGCCGTCAGCATTCCGCGTAATCTGAAGGGCGGGCAAATTCTTCTCTTGATGGCGTAAAAGCCGAGAAATCGCCACTTGTTCCCCCTTGCGGTGATTGCAGGGACCATCTGCCTCCTTATAGGCAGGAGATATATTTTTAAGCGCGGGGCACGGTGTAGACTTTTGGATTGGCGCTAGGGCACTGCCAGAAGCTTTGTATGCCACATCACAGACGTGAGACAAAGTTTTACGTGCAGGGCGCGAAGTAGACTTCTGGATTGACACTGAGGCATCACGAGAAGCTTTGTCTTCCATGTCACAGACGGGAGACAGTTTTACGCGCACGGCGCAGAGTAAACTTCTGGATTGGCACTAAGGCATTGCCAGAAGCTCTGTCTGCCACGTCACGGATGGGAGACAAAGTTTTACGCGTAGGGCGCGGAGTAAACTTCTGGATTGGCACTAAGGCATTGCTAGAAGCTCTGTCTGCCACGTCATAGACGAGAGAC
Source organism: Iris macrosiphon (assembly GCA_036927795.1). Lineage (NCBI taxonomy): Eukaryota > Viridiplantae > Streptophyta > Magnoliopsida > Asparagales > Iridaceae > Iris > Iris macrosiphon. The sequence goes on along the minus strand of JAYESA010000006.1, from coordinate 130,106,309 downwards.
AAAGTTTTACGCGCAGGGCGCGGAGTAAACTTCTGGATCGGCACTAAGGCATTTCCAGAAGCCCTGTCTGCCACGTCACAGACGGGAGACAAAGTTTTACGCGCGGGGCGCACAGGTTGCGATGTTACAACCTTGTTGGTCGGAGAGAGAGAGTCCGCAGGAAGGGTAGAGGATGTCCGGGGCATCCATACTTTATGCATCTTTCTCTTGTCCTGGACAGAGAGGGAACGAGAGCCACCCCCTGCTCGAAGCATGTCTTCGAAAGCCGATTGGTCGAATTGGACGACCAGAGTCTTCTTTGTTGATCTGACGGATACAACATTGTGTTAAGCAATAGCTTTTTCGTCAGATGAGAAAATATTCCCGAGCAGAGTCGCCATCTTGTGTTTGATAATAAACGAAAGAAATTGAAACTAGGTTAATAAGAAATCCTCTCTTTTTTTACAAACAAGAAAAAGAAGTACAATTAATCCTATACGAGGATATTAAGTACAAAAATTTGATTCTAGGGAAATATCGCTATAGGAGTCTGATCTGCGATCGATCACTTTGTCCCTTGGACCACACGATGACGAAGAAGTGTTGTAGAAGACAAAAAAGAAGCTTCAAAGACTGCAGAAGGGATTGAACTCTCGTTGCCAAAGTAGTCAATCGACAATCTCTGGATATACTCTCTTCTCTTAAAAAATTCTCCACCTTTCTTCAACCTTTGATCTCCGTGGCCGGAGGTCTCTATTTATAGAGTTCAGCTAAAGTCGGCGTAGAAACCGAACAGCGGAGAGAGCTGCACCTTTTACGCGATGGTTATAATAACTGCTACCCACGTATGAATGATCTTCTGAATCGGCATGTGACGCGTGTCCCATTATGAGGTGATGCGTATAATCGCTGGTCGAAGATCACAGCATGCAAGCCACGTAGATAACTGCCCCTTGCGTAGAGATGGTTGGCATAAAAGCCAAATAACTATCTCGTTGGCGTAAATGCCAAATAGCTGTTCTGATGGCGTAAGAGCCAAGTAGGCGTAAAAGCCGAATAATTATCAAGTTGGCATAGAAGCCAAGTAGCTGTCATGTTGGCGTAGAAGCCAAATAGCTGTCATGTTGACGTAGGAGCCAAATAGCTGTCATGTTGGCGTAGGAGCCAAATAGCTGTCATGTTGGCGTAGGAGCCAAATAGCTGTCATGTTGGCGTAGAAGCCAAATTCTGCATAAAGCTTGATGCTGCATAGATAGGTAACCAGCATAAAGATAGCAAGTTATCCTTCTTCGACTGAGGTCTTGAGCGTATTCTGGGCCAGATAGCCTTACCACGCACCTTTGTAAATATAGCCTGAGTTGGCGTATTTCGAGAAGATAGCATATGGCGTACTCCTATAGTTGAAAATAGCCAGGTCGGCGTATTTCAAGAAGATAGCATACGGCGTACGCCTATAGCTGAAAATAGCCTAGTTGGCGTAATATGTGGGGATGGTGATGTGGATGTATTAGCCCTAATTATAGCTCACCCAGTCAAAAAGTAGAACCAAATCTCGTGCATTAAATGCAGAGATCTGCCCCCATCTCGCGCATTAATTACAGAGACGTGCCTCGAGTTTTGTACGAAGAACAGCTTTTGATGTGGCGGTTGATTTCGTCTCATCCTGAGCTTAAAGCTCATGTCTGCCTGTGTAGAATAGGCAGCGTATTCCTTGAATACGTAAACGATGTCTTATATCAAGGGTTATGTCACTAGACGACAGTCTGGAGTTCTGTGTAGAGCCATCATTACAACCGTTCTCTCGATCATTGTGCAGTACTCTTTGTCAGGAGTCAGGTTCACTACTTCAACTGACAGGTTCATTCGAGGAATACGAAGAGTTCCTCGTACAACTTCCTGCTGCATTAAAAGCAGACAAGTTTTACGCCGAAGTGGCGATGTAGCAACCTTTTTACGCCAGAGCAGTTCGGAAGGACTGCTTTACGCGGGTTATTCTGGAGCTATGTTTTACGCTGAACAGCGTTTGAAGCTCTGTTGTACGCCAATGGCTCTAAAGTTATATTTTACGCTACGCAGTACTGGAGATCGGTTTTACGCGGGATTCCTGTATGTTGAGGATTTTATGCGTATGATTCCCCAGCGTATTTTTTATGCTTCTACAGATATCAAGTGCTGCTGGTGTTACTGGAACGGCCGGGGTACCGGGATCTCTGGTACATGTTGCTCACCCATTGGCTCTACTTGAAGCAGATCTTGAGAAAGTAATATCTCTTGCTGGCGCTCAATAGGATCTTGCTCTGCTAGCTATTCTATCATATCTGCTACTCTAACAAGCAGGGAAGAGATGCCCCTGAGGCTAAAGAGCACCAAGACATCAAATGACAGGATATGAAAGAATAATGAAGCAAATTGTTGATAGTGAAAGCTCGGTGTCGAAAAAGATGAATTCATGATATCAAAGGAAACATTTTTGATTCAGACTCCTAGAACAAGATACCCCATAAGTCTGAAAAGACAGACCTGCATGGGCCACCACTAAAACCTTGTCACATCCCAGAACCAGAATACTAGAGAGCGGGGGAGTAACTCAGCCAACCACACCTTACAGAATATCGAAGTAACCTGCAATATGCTAAGGTTGTCTAGAGATAGGGGGTGCATGCTACAATTAAGTCGCCTAGTGTCAAGAACATCTATGTCTCAATCATCAACCAAGAAATAATAAGAATGAACATGTAAGATAAAAACAGTTAGGCGTCCCTAACGCTCTATCAGAATGATCATAAAACTAGTTATACATGATAGTATACTAGTACATTCTCAAGGGCACATGAATGTAAGTCAGCCACGGTCTGAATAATATACAATCATGTAGAGGAACAAATGTCCAGATAAACCGGCTAACATGGGCCGTCGAACAAATATAATACAAAATGATACTCATAGTGGGGAAGAAGAAACCCACTCAAGTTTCTTGGCGGATATCCACCTGGTGTGCGCCATCGGTCAGATACAAGACAGGATCCTCGGGCTCTGCTACTAAACCTGGCCAAACAAAACCAGCAGGGTCAGGCCTCGATAGTAAGTACCACAAAAGAGCATAAGTGAATGAAGCAAAAACCAATAAAATATATAAAATAGAAAATTTGTGCCACAACTGCAAGTGTATGGCCTTTCATCGGAGCAGTATGACACTTTTACAACCAAACTAGGACAAAAGGTGTCGCACTACTCCGAGATAAGGTATGACTCACCAATTATGAACACGACGAAGATACAACACATTAATATAATCCAGGACACGCATGCCATAATACAATCTAAGATATAGATATAATATGCAGCTTTGGTACATGACCTATTGTGACACATTGGCGCAACCCTTAAACCAAACAAGGATAAGGGTTGAACCGTCGCACCACAATAGCTCATGTCCCTAGAGTACCAGCACATAATCTTTTAAATCGGATAATTAATCATACGGCTTGTTATGTGGAGTCTGAGTTATCTTAGAAATAATGTATAATAAGTATCCTCAGATCACGCCAGTACCGAACATGAGCTAACCGAACCAAATAAATAAAACAGACACTTGTAGTATACACCAGTCCCCGTAGGGTTACTGCGCTAAAAATACGGTATTAGCGGTTCCAGTATTCTTATAGTGAAACAGTGGCTCGGCATAATAATAGTCAGATACTGCACTCCACTAAGGTAGATGATATACATTATCTGTGGTGGCCAGCCCCCAGCGCACTTAGAATAAATCTCTGTGGGAAGGTTCGTTGGCATGATCTCGGGATACCGTTCTCTCCCAATGTTACTACCACTTTTAGTTACCTATTTAGCCCTATGTTGTTGTTAAAATCTTAAGGCGTGGTCACATAAGAATTTTCCTAAAAATGACCTATAAAGTATGGGCATGCTAGATACGAATATATGGACGTCAAATCTGGATTCATCCGAGCGTGTATGCAACATTCAGACAATCAATATCCTAGCCACGATTTGGTAGTTGACTCACTGGAGAAATAATATATATTTATAATATTAAGCATTAAGGAATTTGGAGGCATTCTCGATGCACAACCCAAATATAATCACTTAATACGTGACACGATGTGTCGTACCTTGGCGTATATTAAATCATGAACCATTATCAGGCAATAGTGGTATCAGCACGGATACAGTATTCGAGTCCAATCACCAAACTTACAGTTGGTCATATGAGTCGTATCACATGGAGACATTTGGTAAAATCTAATCTCCTCAAATCAGGTACACAGACTATCAATCAATTGAAAGTCTAAATTTATGATGTGAACTCCTCGAATTAATGATTTTGTCGCCGAACGTAAAGAAAAAATTGTGAACTACTCTGGAGCAGATCCACAATTCTTAAACCAAACAAGGACCCGGATTGCTGATCGTCTCCCGAGCAGAACTATGCCCCTCACACTATTCAACGAACAAAAGGATAAGTTAATCTACTAATCTGAGTTTACTCTGGGTTGCCACATGGTCTATTACAACATATATTCATACTATGCACATAGTCAGTTCTAACACATAGCCAGGTCTAGCACAGTCTGGTTACTAAGTCCACTCTTCCTTAGAATAACACAAACAAGAAGCCACGATCAACCACATAGGGTACGATAAGAAATATTCCAAATAAAATAATTAAACCCAATAAATCGTAGAACGTGTACATAGATTAGTAGGGTCGCATAGGATCACATACGCGTATAAGAAGTGCATATATGGATTGCCGCATGGGTCAGGCCTCATGCACTGATCAGGCGCATAAGCAACTGGCCGCATGGACAAGCTGGCCGCATACTACCCTTGGCCGCATATGGAGTCAGGCCGCATGAACCACTTGGCTTCATGCTCGGGATTAAGGTCTAATCCTTGGTTCAAGTGTTTGAAGTGACGAGCAATAAATAAAGTGTCAGTGATGTGACATAAAGTGACTGATGCAATAAAGTATGTCACAGAGAAAATATAAAAACAAGGAAATAAGTGCCAACGATTCAGAGCCATGCGACCAAGAAAAATAGTGGTCGCATGCTCTCTAGGTCGCATAAGTGTCGGTGCCGTATATGGAGTCAATTTCGCATGGAGTCGATGTCGCATGGAGGTCTCTTGGACTTAGCGAAATTCTCATTCGTTCTGCGAGTGAAAGCAAAAGGTGTTCAAGGACACTTGTGTGATGGCAGTCATGCGTCCAACAAGATGGACTCATGTTGGTCAATATGCGGCAAGAGTTTAGGCCGCATAACCATCTCGGAACGTATAGCACTCTTAGCCGCAAAGCTCACTGGCCGCATGCGAACTTCGTCTTCTCCCGACAATAAGTTAAGCCATGGCGAAAAAAGCTCCAAAAAGCCAAAAATTATTTTCTTCATAAAAACTTTATTCTGATTCTGAATCAAGTAAAACAAAAGCCAAATTGCTCGAAATAAAATGTTCTAACATAAGGAACAACTAGTTTTCGAAAATACTAGGTTTTAGTATATCAAAACCAAAAAAAACTCATGGAACACATAAAAATCCTAAACTTGAAACTCATATCTACAAAGATCTATATATCATAATCCAAAACCCCAAGAACTAAATATGATCAGCAACTCAAGGATAATATTTTTCATCAAATTTTTTTTTTTAAAACAACATATATATAAAAATCCAAAAATGTATGGTTTTACCACTTTGAGCAAGATGTACTTGCCTTGGTGGACTAACAAAACTCTTCCTAAAACCAAGTCTAGGGATAGGGCTTAGGGTTTCGGTCAATGGGAGCTCTTGAGGGAAGGAGGAAGAAGAAAGAAGAAGGGAAGTAGAAATGAGGAAGAATGAGAGAGGATAGAGAAAACAACATATATATACACCAAGTGGAGAAATAAGGTTAGCCCTAAAATTAAATCATGACACTCTCCAACCAAATCTCAACCATCCAAAATAGGCTTAGTAGTTCCAAGAGTGAACCAGGTCTGATATCCATCCTATATACGGGTCCTAGTATGGGTGGTCCATGGCAATTGTCTACTGTTCTCGGGTAGTCTCCCACAATAAATAGGAATACAATTAAATAAATACAACATATTTAACAGGAACCAACATGTAAATACAACATGAATACATTATCACTACCCAATTCTAGAAAATAGGATTTTTATTTTTATTTGGTAAATTATGTATTATTTATAATTAATTATATTTATATTTAATTGATGGTTGTATTATTATTTTTATTGATCGTTTTAGGTTTTGGCTAGTCTGGACCCATGTCAGACCCTACTAGACCCATGTCTGACCCAACCAATACCTTTGTGAGACCTATTTTTGGGTTTAGAATATTTATTATATTTTATTTTAGTTAGTTGGAGAGATTGGGAGTTAGTTTGAGTGCTTTTGGAACCCCAAACCCAAAACCCAAGTTGCATGACTAAAGGGGAGGGCATTTCGGTCTTTTGGCATTATGTAACCTTTTCTCATGTGTGGCCGGCCCCTAACCTCACTTCCAGACCCGGAGCAGCAGTCCCCCCATTCTTCACTTCTTCTTCTTCTTCTTCTTCTTCTTCTTCTTCTTCTTCTCCACTCTTTCCTTCTTCTTCCTTTCTTTTTCCCACTTCCAAGCAAGTAAGTATTCTCATTTTCTTTCCTTTCTTCTTCCATTTCTTTTATTTATATGAACCCTAACCCTACACTTTTTCCTAACCTAGGTGTTTAGAGCCTAGACTTAGTATGGAGGCCTGATTTGGAGGCTTGGAGCTTGAGGGAGATGATTTCAAGAATTTCGGAGACTTTGGCCTTGGGATTCCAACTCTCAAGAGGTAAACCCTAACTTTCCTCTTACTAATTACTCTAATATAGTATAATTAGTAGTTTAAAACCTTTCTAGACCTTAAGGCTACCCGTGGGAGAAAGTTAGAACTTGTTTGGTTGTGTTTGGAGACTTTGACATTAGGTTTTGTGTCAATTTTGGGTAAAATCCAAGATTGGCCCAATTTTGGGTGATGTCCTAGGTTAGACGGACCTAGGTAGACGTTCTTGGGTGTTTTAAGGGTTAGTACGTGTCTCCGTTCGAACACGTGAAGTCGTGTCGCGGAGAATTGGGCGTTTTGGGCGTTTTGGAGGTTTTCGTCGTCGTAGGTTCTATGTGCGTGCGCATTTTTGCCACGGACCTAGAATTGATAAGTTAGTATTTTTTCTAGGATCTAGACATCGTTTAGAACCCGTGAATAAATTTTGGGCCAATTCAGAGTTGGTTTGGTGTTCGTTTCAGGAGGTTTTGCGAACCGCACACCACGTGTTCGTCGAAATAACCGAACGGCCATTTCGACTTGGTTTCTTAGTTTCGAGCTTGTGCGTGCGTTGGGTTAGCTTCGGGGAGTGTGTGCTAGAGTTCTCGGGTTATATTTTACATATATATATGTATTTGCGTGCATAGGGGTGGTTGTGCGCGTGTTGGTGGGGTGTTGTGTGTTGTGTTGTGTGTTGTGTGAGTTGTGTTTATATATGTATATAAGTTTATATATATATATATATATATATATATATATATATATATATATATATATATATATACATATATATATATATATATACATATATATATATATATATACATATATATATATGTGTGTGTGTGTGTGTGTGTGTGTGTGTACTTATATACATAAGTGTATATGTGTGTAAGTATATATGTATAAGTGTGTATATATTTTTAGTTGTGTGTGTATATATATATATATATATATATATATATATATATATATATATATATATATATATATGTGTGTGTGTGTGTGTGTGTGTGTGTGTGTGTGTGTGTGTGTGTGTGTGCTTGTGTCTGTATGTGCGTGGTGTGGCGAGGGGGGAGTGTTGAAGAGGGCAGCAGCGCAGCAGCAGCAGCAGCAGCAACAGCAGCAGCTTGGCGAGGCATTGCTTCAGCAGCGAGGCTAGCGTATGCAGTAGCGCAGCGAGAGAGAGAGAGATAGATCAATATATATATATATATATGTCTAGATAGATAGATAGATAGATAGATAGATAGATAGATAGATAGATAGGAATATAGATATGTATATATATGTATGGTTATATATATTTATGTGTGTTGATATGGATATGTATATAGTTATGTAGCTATATGCCTATGTATATGTATATGTATATAGTTATATATATATATATATATATATATATATATATATATATATATATATATATATATATATATATATATATATATATATATATATAGATGTATAGATATAGCTCGATAAATATATATGTATAGGTATGAGAGTGGGTATATGTATATATGTGTATGTGTGAATATATATACATATAGTTATGTAGATATTCATTTGTGTTAGATATATATATATATATTAGCCTATATATATAGCTAGGTATATATCTATATTCATAAATAGTTAGCTAGATGGGTAGTTAGTGAGGTATTGGAGGATATCTCAATACTTTGAGATATCAAGGTATCTCAATACCTTGAGATACCCAAGGTATTGAGTATCGGAGCAGGATTTTTGAGCAATTGCCTAGGAATTGGTTTAGAGTTATTTTTATGTGTATTGGTATATATATTTACGCGTGCTAGCATAAGTTTTAGCGGGTTTAGGCGGGGTGTGTAGCTTAGGTCGAGGTATCGGATACCGAGGGTATCTCGGTATCTCAAGGAGGCGAGTTTGAGGGTTTACTAGTTTAATGAGCTAATTTTGACCTAGAATTTAGGGGCACCCTAGTTTGACCTAGCATTGACCATAACTGCCTCCGTTGACCGCAAAAGTCAACATTTGACCTAGTTTTGATCCAGAGTTGACTTTTTGGACCCCCAGGTTGACTTTTTGACCCAAATTTTACCGGTTTGACCCGTTCGACCTAGAATAACCCTAGAAGCTTATTTTTAGTTAATTTATATCAGTTTAGCTCTTTAGATCCCCGTTTAACCTTGCTTTTCATAATAGGTTCTTGCGACGCTAGTCCGGATCTCGATCCTCATCAGTTGCTCAGGACGTCAGGCGAGTACCTACCTCTGATCGTTTTTATTTCATGATAGCATATATATCACCTATTCTAGAACTATAATACTTGATTCTGACATATTGTTTCATGAGCTGGTACTAGTTGGATCCCGTCATGAGATGTTATCCCCCTTACCATATTCAGCGGGTACTCTATCACGTGTATTTCATCATGTGCTTCAGGTATTGATTCTTATGTGCTATCATGTACTTCTTATGCTCTCGCCTTCATGTGCGCAAGCTATTTATCATGTACGTAGCATGTCGTGGTTGGATCCAAAAGTATTAGTGGGGGAGGGGAGTAGGAGTTGGTTATATGATCAAAGCCAAACAGTATTCATATGTATGTCGGTTATGCAACTCATGCATAACAGAGTTATCGTAGATTATTCATGTGCAACCTAAGCCGATCACATAACAAACTTGTGCTCAAGGCACTTAGCTAGTATTCCTGTTTTCTCACATGCAGCTACTTCTCTACTACTTGTATTATTCTCCAGTTTACATTGCAGCTACTTTATCTGCTCCACCATGTATTTATTTTCCTGTACATCTTGTATACTTTTTTATTGCTAGTCATATACACCTTACCATGTATTTGGAGTTGCTTTCAGAGTTATGTACTTTGCTCCAGTCCTGACTGGGTATATTTTTTCCAGAGGATCCTGAGGATTTTTACCCGATATTCTACGGGCCGGGCATCGAGGAGTGTTGTGACCCGGAGACTGAGGAGGAGCCCGTCGAGGAGAGGCCGTTAGCGCCCTAGTTAGCTAGGTGAGTTTCCCTGGGTTGTTTCCAGTTGATATTTTGGATGACTGTATTATTATTTTGTTGCTTCTGTGATGTTGTAGATTTTAGACTTGGACTGTTTATTTTGGATATTGTATTGCTCTCTTTGGTTCTTGTTTCGTTGTGATATCTTATCGTGCTTTTACTCTTTCCCTAGTTATTGTGATTGAGTCATATATATATTGCGTGGTTGCCCTCCTTTTGGAGAGGTTATTAACAGGTTTTGTGTGATATATAGATTGTGACCTAGAACGAACATTTACAGCGTTCTACCGCCGATTCTGCGGCGTATGCTGGACGTACCCACAACTCATGCCCGATTTTTTGGGTGCGGGTCGTGATACATTTTTGGTGGCGGCCCACGCAGGTCTAATTTCTAGGTTTACCTGCGATAGGATTTAGGAGATAGACTGAGAGAGAGTGTGCTCAATCACAACTAGGCCCCTTCCTAATCTTTTGCTATCTTTAATTTTTCTGAAATTGTTTTCATTTGCAATATTACTGTCCTTCCTTAATGATATCGTATCTTGCACCATTGGTGATGTGATATCAGGTTTTGTTCTTCTTGATTCCATTCCAGCACTTTCTTTATTTGATTTCGGTGCTTCCCATAGCTTTGTGTCTGTATCTTTTGCTGTTAGACACCATCTTATTGCTAAACCTTTATCTAGACTCTGCAAGATCACAACCGGGGGTGGCATCATCCTAGTTAGTGATGTCTGCAGAGACCGAAGAGTACCTTGGGAGGCCGGGAGTTGAGTGTGTGCCTACTCGTAATGCCACTTTCGAGCTACGATATTGTACTCGGGATAGACTGGTTGAGTATGCACTGTGCTAGTATAGATTATCGTGAGGCAGAGTGTTGTTTAGTCTGCCGGGTGAGCTAGAGTTTGAGTTTGCCAAAGGAACAGAGGAGCAGAGCAAGGGAGTCTTCTGCGGAGCCCTGGTGGTAGAGCCGAGGTTGCCACATCCACTGATAGCGGAGTTTATGGATGTCTTTCCAGAGGAGTTGCCAGGGTTACCTTCGGACAGAGATATGGAGTTCTCTATAGACTTGGTGCCAAGAGAGGAGCCGATATCCCGGCACGTCTATAGAGTCAGCAACAGTGAGCTGATAGAGTTGAAGAAGCAGGTGGATGAGCTTCAGGATAAGGGATTTATCAGATCTAGTTCTTCTTCATGGGGTGCTCCGGTACTTTTTATGACGAAGAAGGATGGGTCGATACGGATGTGTATCGACTACAGGGCTCTGAACAACCTCACAATCAAGAACAAGTATCCGCTACCGCATATTAATGATCTCTTTGACCAGTTGAGCGGAGCGAGGGTGTTTTCCAGGATTGATCTGAGGACAGGCTACCATCAGGTGAAGGTCAGGAGGGAGGATATTCCGAAGACAGCTTTTCGGACCAGGTATGGACAGTATGAGTTCATGGTGATACCGTTTGGGTTGACTAATGCCCCGACAGTGTTCATGAATCTGATGAACAAGGTGTTCCATCAGCATCTAGACAGGTTTATAGTGGTGTTTATAGATGACATCTTGGTGTATTTGAAGACCCCAGAGGAGCATGAGGAACATCTGAGGATAGTGCTGGAGACTCTCAGGAAGGAGAAGCTTTATGGAAAGCTTTCGAAGTGCGAGTTCTTCCTTGACAAGGTTGAATTTCTTGGTCATGTGGTGACTGGAGAGGGGATCTCGGTGGATCCGAGAAAGATCATGGCAGTTGAGGCATGGAGTGCTCCGAGTTTAGTAGCCGAGGTCAGGAGTTTCTTGGGACTGGCAGGTTACTACAAGAGATTTGTTCAAGATTTTTCTCGGGTTGCAGAGCCGTTGTCTAGGCTAACCCGAAAGGACATGGAGTTTGTTTGGTCAGAGGAGTGCCATATTGCCTTTGATGAGCTGAATAGGAGGTTGACGACAGCTCCAGTATTAACGTTGCCATCAGGGTCTGGAGGTTTTACTATCTATAGTGATGCATCGGAGAAGGGACTGGGTTGTGTGATATAGCAGAATGGGAGGGTGATTGCCCATGCTTCCAGGCAATTACGTCCTCATGAGAAGAACTACCCTACCCACGATTTGGAGTTGGCAGCAGTCATCTTTGCTCTGAAGTTGTGGAAACACTATTTATATGGAGAGCGTGTGGAGATCTTCACAGACCACAAGAGCTTAAAGTATGTGTTTACCCAAAAAGAGCTGAACATGAGACAGAGGAGATGGTTGGAGTTAATGAAATACTTTAACATATTGTTGCAGTACCATCCAGAAAAGGCGAACGTAGTTGCGGATGCGCTGAGCAGGTATCCGGTAGCTATGTGCCTGACTATAGATCGTTATCTTCTGGCAGATCTAGAGATCTTGGGTATTGAGGTGATAGTGCCTGGAGTTGAGATACAGACGTGGGGACTGTAGATTCAGTCAGAGTTGGTAGACCGAATCAGGGCTACACTGTTTGAGGATGAGTCCCTGAGGAGCATCAGGGCGCAGGTTCAGATTGGATTATTAGATGACTTCACCATTGCTGATGATGGTTCATTGCGGCACGGTACCAGGTTGTGTGTGCCGAGTGGATTATTGCACGAGGAGGTTCTTTAGGAGGCACATCGATCCCAGTACTCTATGTATCCAGGTGCCAATAAGATGTATAAAGATCTGAGAGAGCATGTATGGTGGTACAGGATGAAGCGAGAGGTAGCGCACTTCGTATCCCGATGCTTAGTGTGCCAGCAGGTGAAGGCGGAGAGGTAGAGGCCAGGAGGATTGCTCTAGCCGTTACCCTTTTCGGAGTGAAAATGGGAGCATGTGACCATGAATTTTGTTTTTGGACTTCCCCGTTCTCCAGGAGGGAAGGATGCAATTTGGGTCATCGTAGACAGGTTGACCAAATTGGCCTACTTTCTACCATTCAAAGTAGGTACATCTACGAAGAGACTAGCAGAGATGTATGTGCGCCAGATAGTCAGACTGCATGGAGTTCCTGTGAGCATAGTATCAGACCGGGATAATCGCTTTACTTCACATTTCTGGAGGAGTCTGCAGGCTAGCTTGGGCACCCAGCTCAAGTTTAGTAGTGCATATCACCCACAGACAGATGGTCAGTCAAAGAGGACCATTCAGACACTTGAGGACATGCTTCGCACTTGTATTCTGGATTTCAGAGGCTCTTGGGAGGATCACTTGCACTTGGTAGAGTTTGCTTACAACAACAGCTACCAACCCAGTATCGAGATGTCACCATTCGAGGCATTGTTTGGACGGAGGTGTCGCACTCCATTATCATGGAATGATGTAGGCGAGAGAGCTTTGCTTGGCCCAGAGATGGTGGTTGATACGGCGGAGAAGGTCAAGCTCATTAGAGATAGACTTCGGGTGGCGCAGGACAGGCAGCGGTATTGGGCCGATAGCCACCGGAGACCTTTGGAGTTCGAGGTATAGCTTAGAATTTAGATTTTATTCTTGTGTTTTCTTGTTTTAGATTTAAGTGCTGAGACCTTGTTTGTGCTAGGTTGGAGATCTGGTGTTCCTGAGGATTTCTCCGACGTGGGGCACTATTCGCTTCGGGGGAGGCGGGAAACTTAGCCCACGTTTCGTCGAACCCTTCAGCATCCTTGAGAGGGTCGGCGCTGTGGCGTATAGGCTAGATTTGTCGCCTACGCTAGAGGGAGTTCATAATGTGTTCCACGTGTCACAGTTGAGACGGTACATAGCGAATCCCAGTCACATATTGGATCACTCAGAGATCGTGGTGGGCCCTACTCTTAGCTATCCAGAGTAGCCAGTGGAGATTCTGGATCGGCGGGAGAAGGTATTGAGGAACAAGACTATTTCCTTGGTTCGCGTCGCATGGAGGCATCACTCTCCAGGTGAGTCGACCTGGAAGAGGGAGGATGAAATACTCGAGCGATACCCCTATCTTTTCGAGCCCTGAGGTATGGTTCTTTTCTTTTTCTTGTATTCTTGTCCTAGTTTCGTCTTTTTAATTTCGAGGACAAAATTATTTTAAGGAGGGTAGGCTTGTCACTACCCAATTCTAGAAAATACGATTTTTATTTTTATTTTTATTTGGTTTATTGTGTATTATTTATAATTAATTATATTTATATTTAATTGATGGTTGTATTATTATTTTTATTGATTGTTTTAGGGTTTTGGCTAGTCTGGACCCATGTCAGACCATAGATGACTCATGTCCGACCCAACCAACACCCTTGTGAGACCTATTTTTGGGTTTAGAATATTTATTATATTTTATTTTAGTTAGATGGAGAGATTTGGAGTTAGTATGAGTGCTTTTGGAACCTCAAACCCAAAACCCAAGTTGCATGACTAAAGGGGAGGGCATTTCGGTCTTTTGGCATTATGTAACCCTTTCTCCTGTGTGGCCGGTCCCTAACCTCACTTCCAGACCCGGAGCAGCAGCCCCCCCATTCTTCACTTCTTCTTCTTCTTCTTCTTCTTCTTCTTCTTCTTCTTCTCCACTCTTTCCTTCTTCTTCCTTTCTTCTTCCCACTTCCAAGCAAGTAAGTATTCTCATTTTCTTTCCTTCCTTCTTCTATTTCTTCTATTTATGTGAACCCTAACCCTACACTTTTCCCTAACCTAGGTGTTTAGAGCCTAGACTTAGTATGGAGGCTTGATTTGGAGGCTTGGAGCTTGAGGGAGGTGATTTCAAGAATTTCGGAGACTTTGGCCTTGGGATTCCAACTCCCAAGAGGTAAACCCTAACTTTCCTCTTTCTAATTGCTCTAATATAGTGTAATTAGTAGTTTAGAACCTTCCTAGACCTTAAGGCTACCCATAGGAAAAAGTTAGAACTTGTTTGGTTGTGTTTGGAGACTTTGACATTAGGTTTTGTGTCAATTTTGGGTGAAATCCGAGATTGGCCCAATTTTAGGTGATGCCTTAGGATAGATGGACCTAGGTAGACGTGCTTGGGTGTCTTGAGGGTTAGTGTGTGTCTCCGTTCGGACACGTAAAGTCGTGTCGTGGAGAATTGGGCGTTTTGGGGGTTTTCGTCGTCGTAGGTTCTATGTGCGTGCGCATTTTTGCCACGGACCTAAAATTGACGAGTTAGCATTTTTTTTAGGATCTAGACATCGTTTAGAACCCGTGGGTAAATTTTGGGCTGATTTCGAGTTAGTTTGGTGTGCGTTTCAGGAGGTTTTGCGAACCGCACACCATGTGTTCGTCGAAATGACCGAACGGCCATTTCGACTTGGTTTCTTAGTTTCGGGCTTGTGCGCGCGTTGGGTTAGCTTCAGAGAGTGTGTGCTAGAGTTCTTGGATTATATTATATATATATATATATATATATATGTATTTGTGTGCGTAGGGGTGGTTGTGCGCGTATTGGTGGGGTGTTGTGTGTTGTGTTGTATGTTGTGTGAGTCGTGTTTATATATGTATATAAGTTTTTATATATATATATATATATATATATATATATATATATATATATATATATATATATACATATATATATATAAATATGTGCGTTTATATATATAGATATGGGTTTGTATATACATGTGTGTGTGATTATATATGTGTGTGTGTGTGTACTTATATACATAAGTGTATATGTGTGTAAGTATATATGTATAAGTGTGTATATATATTTAGTTGTGTATATATATATATATATATATATATATATATATATATATATATATATATATATGTTGGTGTATATATATATATATATGTGTGTGTGTGTGTGTGTGTGTGTGTGTGCGCTTGTGTCTGTGTGTGTGTGGTGTGTCGAGGAGGGAGTGTTGAAGAGGGCAGCAGCGCAACAGTGCACTGGCAGCAGCAGCTGCAGCAGAAAGCGCAGCAGCAGCAGCTTGGCAAGGCATTGCTTCAGCAGCGAGGCTAGCGTATGCAGTAGCGCAGCGAGAGAGAGAGAGATAGATCAATATATATATATGTCTAGATAGATAGATAGATAGATAGATAGATAGATAGATAGTTAGGAATATAGATATGTATATATATATGTATGGTTATATATATATATATATGTGTTTATATGGATATGTATATAGTTATGTAGCTATATGCCTATGTGTATGTATATATATATATATATATATATATATATATATATATATATATATATATATATATATATATATATATATAGCTACATAGATGCATAGATATAGCTAGATAAATATATATGTATAGGTATGAGAGTGGGTATATGTTTATGTGTGTATGTGTGAATATATATATATATATATACATATAGTTAGGTAGATATTCGTATATGTTAGATATATATATATATTAGCCTATACATATAGCTAGGTATATATCTATATTCATAAATAGTTAGCTAGATGGGTAGTTAGTGAGGTATTGGAGGATATCTCAATACCTTGAGATATCAAGGTATCTCAATACCTTGAGATACCCAAGGTATTGAGTATCGGAGCGGAGTTTTTGAGCAATTGCCTAGGAATAGGTTTAGACTTATTTTTATGTGTATTGGTATATATATTTTGTCACGACCCGCACCCGGTTTAGGGGCACGAGTGCGTGGGTACGTCCAGCCTACGCCGCAGCATCGGCGGTAGAACGCTGTCAAGGTCTTGATACTATCTAACTACTGTCACGCAAGCATCCAATCTCCATTAGGAGGCACGGATGACACAATTAAGATGAACACATACTCAATCACAGGATTACAGCACGATGAGATTTCGAATAAAAAACTAAATTAAACACAACACAAGTCCACAAGTAATATTCTAACTCAACAATATCCAAGAATCATCAAAATGCCGGAGACAAATCCGGTACCAAATAGACTGTTAAAAGAACTAACTAAAAATAGTAATTTCCAGCTAGACCTCCTGGAATCTCAACTACTATCAAGTCTGCAGCTACTCACCATAAGTGTTGGACAGCGGTCCTCTAAGGCATAGTCTGGAAAAATATTTCCAGTCAGGAAGGAGCAAAGCACAATCTCAAATAACAGTTCCATTAATTGATAATGTCTATAATACAATAAAATATGTCATGCTAGCTACTGAGAAGACAGTGAAATAAATGCAATGGCAATTTAAGAGAGACATGCAATGTAAAGAGACAGGCAATAGGCAATTATGAAACAGTCCGTGCATGTATGAAAATGAAAAGAACAAGAACAGTATCATATACGGGTGATGTAGTATATGATTAAAATAGGAAACTGTAATCTATTCTAGGTGTTTGAAATAGTAGCTTCAAAATGTGATCGGCTTGGGAACATGTACGATAGCTACAGGGCCTGGCTAATCATGGGTGAAGAGCATGATTAACACTTACAATTTCTATACTACAATAAGAGGTTATGATCACATTTCTTACTAACTACTTCCCCGCCCCCAACTAGTACTGTGGATCCAACCATGACACGTCACGATACACGAGCAAGTCAAGTCTATCATGTACGATGTCTAAATATACATGTCATGTACAATGTCAATACGATAATCAAGGTAACATCTCATGACTGCAGATCCAAGCTATACCAGTCCGTGTAGCACAGTGTCAAAGATTCAGATGTAACATTTCATGATTGTTGAACTTATAGAAATTATCAAGAATTGGAAATTATCAGAGAATGTACTTGCCTTGGGTCCTTAGCTGGTGTTTATGGATGTCCTGTTCCAGAGTATCCCCTGGGTAAACCAACAGTCCTAAAAACATATCACAATAACACTTGTATCAGAAGCTACGCTAACACACAGTCTATAAACACTGGCCTCAGGGCCATGCCAGGCAGGGCACTAGTCAACTAGGGTTACCTAGTAGGGGTACATATATAAATATACATATCTACTCAGAAAATATTAATACCAATTTAAATACGTATATAATATATATATATAATTATACCAAAATATATGTTATGCCATATTTATTTATATATGCCAAAATGTTTTTAGACATATACCAAAATATACATATTAAAATATATTATTTAATTCGTACACATACACAATTACATACCAATATACATATATATATATATATATACCTTAATTAATACATACTTATACAATTATTTAAATAAAAATACATGATATACTTATTCATATTTAAATACATCCATTACATATTTTTAATCATTAATACCTACCATACATATATTTGAAATACAAATATGTACATACCAAATTAAATTTATACCATATATATACCAATTAAACATACATTGAAAATATGCTAAGTATATATATATATTTAAAATACTTATAGTAGAACACGTATTTATATCTACCAAATTAAACACATATACAATATATATATGTATATACATTAAAAACATGCCAAGGGTTTATAAAAATATATATATACATATATATATATGCCAATACATTATATATATGATATTAAATACTAAAACACATATTTAATACATGTTTAACATTTAATGAAAAATAAAATATACATGTACCTATATTAAAATATACATGTATACATATATATGTACTTGTGAAATATAGATTTGTTATATCTATATATAAATCATATACCAAATAAAATTTATATACTATATATACGTATTAAAATACGTACTAGAATATATTAGTTAATATTACGTACATATATTTACATCTATTAAAAATACGTATCTAATACACATTATAAGAAATACCAATACTTGCATTTATACCAATTAATGATTACACATATATACTAGATATATATATATATAAATACATGTATACCCATCTTATATATAAAAATATTAAGTATACCAATAATAATTTCCTACATATTCTGAAATCTACATATACATTAATTTATATATATACAAATACATATACATTAAACATTAATTTAAATTACATACTTACATATACATGTTAATATATATACATATACTATACATTAAATACCTACACACATACTAAGTAGATTAATTATATATATATATAATGTACATGCACATACTGAATACTTATACTGTACATATACGTACACATTGATTAAATACTATTATGCATATACATATACATTATATATATACTCACATATATACGTACGTATATATATATATATATACATATATATATATATATATACATATAAAGAGGGAAGAGGAAGAAGAAGAAAACTTACTGTGTAGTTTGCTGGCCGGACTTGGGATCGAACGGTGGCCGGACTGAGAAGTCGGGGAGAGGGAGGATGGTGGAGGAGGTTTGAGTAATGGTGGTGATGGTGGTGTTAGATGGTGGTGGTGGTGTTAGATGGTAATGGTGGTGGTGGTGTTAGATGGTAATGGTGGTGATGATAGATGATGGTGGTGGTGGGAAGTTGAGTGGCCACCGGAGTAGTCGGCTACGGCGGAGGGAGAGGCCAGTCGGGGTCGGGGTGAACGGGGACTGCAGGGTGGTGATAGGAGGAGCAGCCGTGCGGGTTGGCGAAGTGCAGGCCGGAGGGAATGGTGTTTGATGGAGGGAGGGACAGCCGCCGGAGGAGATCGACAGTAGGGAGGAGGGTGGAGAGGACTTGGAGTCGCCGGCTGAAGGAGTTGGCCGCCGAGTGCACCGCAGAGGGAGGAGATGAGGGAAGGAGCACAGCCGGCCGGGCTGTCGCCGCGGGGAGCCGGGGTTGATGGAAGGAGGAGCACGAGCAACGGCGAGGGGAGGAGCCGCCGGGCTGAAGGGGGCTCGGCCGGGTGGCCGGGCCGATGCTCGTGAGGGGGAGTCGCCACCTGGGCCGGAGTATGTGAGGGGTTGAAGAACAGTAAGTCCCCCCCCCCCTTAACTGATATTTGAATTCAAAAAATCAAACAAAAGAAGAAGAAGAAAAAGGAAGGAAAGAGAAGGGGAAAGGAAGAGGGAGAAGAAAAATTCCCACGGTTGGAGGCTTGAGGAATTTTGGAGGCTTGAGGTGGGGGAAAACCTAGGTAGTCTAGGGATTAGGGTTTGATGTAGATAGGACATGACATTAAATAGGGATGAGGGGATTTTGATGGAGGGTTGTGATTGACCCTCTAAATGAGTGGTCTAGATTGAACATGAGGAAAATAATTCATGTAGGGATGAGGGTTTTTAATAAAAAATTAATAGGCTCCCTCATTGGTTTAAAATAATTGGGTGAGGCCACAAAATGCCAAATTGCAATTTAGCCCCCTTAAATTTGGGAAATTGCACAAACACATGAAATGACGAAAATTTGGCGGGCGATTCGGTGTCCGATATTTTGTAGGGTCAGGGGGCGCTGTATGATCGGTATGGGCTCAATTTACAGGGCACTGGGATTAATATGGAATTTACGGAATCAGATAAAATGGTATCCTCAAATTAAATAGAATAAAATGCAAGTTGTGTTCAACAATTAATTAGGAGTACATGGGGCCAAAATCAGGTCAGGTCATCAATACCAAAAATGAAGAAGACTCAGAACAGAATATTTCCCTAATTTGGGCCGCACGAAAAATAGGTCAAGATTGCCTCCAATTTTCGATTGGAACGCACAATGATGCAAAAATAGGGATTTATAAAATAACGTCCGCGATGATTTTTGTGCGGCCAGAATTAATGTACAGAGGACATAATTATGAGTTGCAAAAATAGCAGAATTGAAGGCGGACATGTCTGGGGCAAGATGGTGAAATTTGTTGGAAGACAAAAGCTAGGGTAATGCTCCAAACATCGAAGCAAAGGCAATGCGCAAAATATTAAATAAAATACAGTAATTAATTACACCTCCAATAAATTAATTCTAAAATAAAATAATTAACTCCAGAATTCTATAATTCGGACAGGTGTTCGTTTACTGGGCTTCTAGGTCAACTCTGCTGGCTAAAAATAATGAACACTGCATCTAATACTATATTTAATTACACATCACATAATTATTAAATTAAATAATATTATGCAATAAATTAATTATAACTACAATAATATTAAATATTGCAAAAAGTCGAAAATACCCCTGTTTTCAGAATATGGTAGTGACATATTTACGCATGCTAGCATAGGTTTTAGCGGATTTAGGCGGGGTGTGTAGCTTAGGTCGAGGTATCGGATACCGAGGGTATCCCGGTATCTCAAGGAGGCGAGTTTGAGGGTTTACTAGCTTAATGAGCTAGTTTTGACCTAGAATTTTAGGGGCACCCTAGTTTGACCTAGTGTTGATCATAATTGCCCCCGTTGACCGCAAAAGTCAATATTTGACCTAGTTTTGACCCAGTATTGACTTTTTGGACCCCATGTTGACTTTTTGATCCAAGTTTGACCGGTTTGACCCGTTCGACCTAGAATAACCCTAAAAGCTTATTTTTAGTTATTTTATATCAGTTTAGCTCTTTAGAACCCCGTTTAACCTTGCTTTCACAATAGGTTCTTGCGATGCCAGTCTAGATCTCGATTCTCATCAGTTGCTTAGGACGTCAGGCGAGTACCTACCTTTGATCATTTCCATTTCATGATAGCGTATATATCACCTGTTCTAGAACTGTAATACTTGATTCTGACACATTGTTTCATGAGTTGGTACTAGTTGGATCCCGTCATGAGATGTTATCCCCCTTACCGTGTTCAGCGGGTACTCTACCACGTGTATTTCATCATGTGCTTCGGGTATTGATTCTCATCTGCTATCATGTGCTTCTTGTGCTCTCGCCTTCATGTGCGCGAGCTATTTATCATGTACGTAGCGTGTCGTGGTTGGATCCAAGAGTATTAGTGGGGGAGGGGAGTAGGAGTTGGTTATATGATCAAAGCCAAACAGTATTCATATGTATGTTGGTTATGCAACTCACGCATAACGGAGTTATCATAGATTATTCATGTACAACCTAAGCCGATCACATAACGAACGTGTGCTCAAGGCACTTAGCTAGTATTCCTATTTTCTCATATACAGCTACTTCTCTACTACTTGTATTATTCTCCAGTTTATATTGCAGCTACTTTATCTGCTCCACCATGTATTTATTTTCATGTGCATCTTGTATACTTTTCTATTAATAGTCATATACACCTTACCATGTATTTGGAGTTGCTTTCAGAGTTATGTACTTCGCTCCAGTCCTGACTGGGCATATTTTTTCCAGAGGATCCTGAGAATTTTTGTCCGACATTCTACGGGCCGAGCATCGAGGAGTGTTGTGACCCGGAGACTGAGGAGGAGCCCGTCGAGGAGACGCCGTTAGCGCCCTAGTTAGCTAGGTGAGTTTCCCTGGGTTGTTCCCAGTTGATATTTTGGATGACTGTATTATTATTTTGTTGCTTCTGTGATGTTGTAGATTTTAGACTTGGACTGTATATTTTGGATATTGTATTGCTCTCTTTGGTTCTTGTTTCGTTGTGATATCTTATCGTGCTTTTACTCTTCCCCCAGTTATTGTGATTGAGTCATATATATATTGCGTGGTTGCCCTCCTTTTGGAGAGGTTATTGACAGGTTTTGTGAGATATATAGATTGTGACCTAGAACGAACCTTTACAGCGTTCTACCTCCGATTATGCGGCGTAGGCTGAACGTACCCATAACTCATGCCCGATTTTTCGGGTGCGAGTCGTGACATGCATCTACCGAAAAAATTTTAAATATCACAAAATTCAAGAATACCAAATCTGGGAATGGGTTTGATAGATCTTGGTATCGTTTATGATACTCAAATTTTTTTTTTGTTGAATCTAGTCATAAATGTTATAGGAGACCTACCCCTAGCATTGGATCTTGCTGGATTTGAGAATAGTAGAATCGAAACTTAGTTTGGGCTGTGAAAACTCGATTCCGACACGGAATCTGTATTTTTTAGTGTCGTCGGTATATCGTCGATATACTGACTTTGTTATTTTTATTGATTTTGGACGTGTGTGATTGTAACCTCCCATATTTTTCTAAATTAAATAATAAAATTATTAGCTTGGATTATTTAAAATAATAATAATAATAATAATAATAATAATAATAATATGAATAAGTAAATATATATAAATATATAAGTATAAGTAGGTGTATATAAATAATGTGTATATATACATAAGTAATTTTAGATATAGAAATATTTAATAAAAGAAAAAGAATAATAAGTTTAAAAGAAATTAAAAGAAAAGAAAAAATAAAGGAAATAATAATAATAGAAATAACGAAAATAAGTAGAAAAAGAAAATAAAAAACACTTAAGTGAACAGTGTATTACACTGTTCACTGTCTCCTAGTCGTGCTTGTGTTTCAAAAACAGCAAAATCTGAGCGACCTGTTTAACCCATAGTTTTTGAATCTTTCAAAAATATTCTATCCAAATTCGAAGCTCCTAATCAAATCTTTAATCAAACTCCTAATCCAAATCCTAAGGTGAATCCTATCGCCTAATTAGGAAAATTGAATCCCTATACAAACCTCTTCAAGAACTTGATGTTTTTATCTTGTCGAACACCCAAACTCCCTCGCGAATTCTCCAGTCGAATCCCTAACCCTTCTCCACCCCTAGGAGCAGTCGTTGACAACCGTCGGAGCAGTCACTGGAAGCCGCCCCGACATCGTATGGCATTATGAATAGCAATATAATCGGTCCTGATCCCCCCCCCCCAATCTTTGAGATTCAATTACTCCATCATCATCCTATTATTTTTTGATCCAATTGTGCAAGTAATGTTACACCTCAATTATATTGAATCGCTAAGTCATCACCGGACATAATATTGTACAAGTCTAAATTGTACTTGTACAAGAAAAAACTAAACATTTTGATAATATTTTTGAATACTGGTTGAAATCACATTGCAGCATAAAGTTGAACACACAATATAGGAAGTAAATAGCATTTTATTAATAACTTACAGCGGAATACATAGTTTGAATACATATAAAATATTGTATTGGCTACATTCATAAAATAATAAAATAATAGCATGCTGCCATGAGATAATACTTGTTGTCCTATATATTACACCATTGTATACATTGAAACAAAAATGACTCCAAAATGAACCGGCTTCAAAATCTTCAAAATAAGAAGTATTTTAAGTCGCCTCTCTGAAACATCAGCTAGCTTCAAAATGCTTATCAATGATATCTTACCACAACCGAGATGTTCGTCCATGCATAAAAATACTTGCCACTTGTTACGTCCCAGATCCAGAATACTAGAGAGCGGGAGAATGACTCAACCAACTACACCTTGTAGAATTCCGAAGCAACCCACAATGCATTAAGGTTGTCTAGAGATATGAGGGTGCATACTACAATTAGGTCTCCTAGGGTCAAAAATTTATATATCTCAATCATTCAAATAAGTAGCAATAATATAGAATATTTTGAATAAGCAGTAAGACATCACAAACGCTGCATCAGAATGTTCTTAGAGATCTAGCATAAGAAACTGATAATCCAGATACAAGATCAAAAATATACATGATAGTGAGTCAGCTGCAGGTTGAATATATTACGGTCATGTAGGGAACTAATGTCTAGATTTGTCGGTTAACAGGTGTCGGTTGGCTAAACGCCAAAAATAATATAATTCATAAAAGACGAGCAGTGAATAAAGAAACATACTCGTGTCCCTCAGTAGCCATCCTTCGAGTGTGTGCCATCAGTGAGGGGTAAGTATGCTTGATCCTCAGGTGCTTGCTCTAAACCAGGCTATGCAAAACCAGTGGGGTCATACCCTAAATAGCAAGTACCACAAAGGAAGCACAAAATTAAGAAACAAAACTAATTCTATAGCATGATATGCCTGAGCCAACAATCAATGACATATGTCATATCCATGACATAATACTACACCCCTTCACCAAACAAGGACAGGAAGTGCCTCATCACATCAAGATAGAATACATCCCTTGATTATGGTCAAGCTAAAATAACTCTGCGTCGTAGTTCAGTCCATAGCCTATCATATCACAACAGCACAACCCAACAACCAAACAAGGACATGAGTTACACCATCATGCTACAACAACCTACAGAGATATTACATAAGAGAAAAATAATCTAGCTTCAGTCCAGGGATTATCGTAACATAACGATACAACCCAACAACCAAACAAGGACATGGGTTGAATCATCATGCCATGATAGCCCACCTTCCTAGCTAGGCATGCATTACAAGAAATTTAAACAGTCAATCAAATATTACGGCTTAATATGTGATCTCTAGGTTATCCTAGTAATGTAATACATAAGTATCCTCAGATCATGCCCTAATCAAGCAGGGCTGGCTGAACCAATAATATAAGAGCAAGAATATATGTCTAAGATGCACCAGTCTCTTACAAGGACACTGAGCTAATTAACGATTAGTAACAGTTCCAGGATTTCTATAGGAAATATACTGGCCCGGTCTTATATTTTGATCAGATACTACACTCTACTAGTTTGGATGATACAGTATCTTGGGTGACCAGCCTTTACTACAGCTAATTTAGGGTGGCTCGACATGGACGATCACGGGATACCATTTTCTCCCAATACTCTATAAGTTAAGTTGCCTAGTTAACCCTAGGTTAATAGAATCTCATGCTGTAGTCACATGAACATTCTTCTTAGATGTCGTACTTTAAGTACGGGCACTCTTGATACGAACCCATATTATTACTCGCAAGTTAAATATGAATTTATCCAAGTGTGATCAACAATCAATACTATCTAGCCACGAATAAAGTCACTGTTCAACTACCAGATCCGTGCATGAAAATAATTATATATATCACATAGCATGAGTATGTGGCACGATGAATCACTATATATATATCAAGTAGCACTCTCGGTGTGATCAAGTATATCAGCACGGATATAATAGTCAGGATAGGAACAAGTTCTAGTATCAAGGTTAAGGTCAAGATTATGGACAAGTTATCAAGTAGCAAGTCATTCAGGCGACTTAAGCACTGGTCATATTAATTGTTACTTTATTATATCGATCGATGAGAATAAGAGTAGTGTGAGAACTCCTCGAGATAAGATCCACAATCCTTAAACCAAACAAGGACCCGAATTGTATATCTTTCCCCGAGTTGAACTACGTCCTTTATTCTATCTAACATATAATAAGGCGATCAAGGGAAATTAGTAAGTGCATATAAGGCCACATCTACAGGGCTCATGTCAGGTACTTAGTCAATTTAACATAGGGTCATACAAGTCCTTACTAAGTTAAACACATAGCATCACAATCATTCAATAGAATATTTTTAAACCAAGCAAGTGTTCAATATGTGTATAAAACAGTGAGCGCATAGCCAAGGTGCCGTATGAAGTCGAGGCCGCATGGCTGTCAAGGTCGCATGTAGTCGTGAGCCGCATAGATGTCAAGGCCACATCGATGGGGCAAGGTCCACTCTTCGTGACAAGTGCCAAAGTGATAGGCAATAAATGCAAGTCAGAAAGGTGACATAAAGTGATGGATATGACTGATGTGATATTCAATAAAGTGTGTAAGAAGAACAAGATAAAATCATGAAAAGATGAGCTAAGGCAGTGTTGAGTCATGCGTTTAAAGAAAGAGGAAACACATAGCTCGAGTCTGCATGCTCTTCTTGGCCGCATATATACATGGTCGCGTAAAATCTTTTGGACTTAGTAAAATTTTATTTGTTCAAGTTTAATGCATTTAGCCAAGGGGTGCATGTACAGATTTCAGTCATGCGTCCAATAAGATGGCCGCATGCTGACTTTGGAGCGAGAAGTCCAGGCCGTATGCTAAGCGTGCCGCTTGGAGCTCCTTCGTCCCAGAACAGCAGGTTTCGGTCTTAAAAATTTCAAAAACCCAAGTTTTGTTCCTTCCATGGAAACCTCAAACGAAGTCCAAATCCAACAAAGTAAAGTTCTAAACTACTCAAAATTAAATGCTCATCAACATAGAACAACAAATTTTCGAAAATAATAAGTTTTTAGAGATCAAAACCCATGAAAACTCAAAAATACATAAAAAGTGCAAAGTGTACTTGCCTATGGAGGGAGAGAAAAAACTTAAGAGAGAGAATAGAAAGAAAATAATGAGAAGAGAGAGAGTGTGTGTGTGTGTGTGTGTGTTCTGGTTTATATTGGGAGGGTTTGGGTTCACTTAACCAATGGTTCAAGTCATAACCAAGTCCTGATCTCAAAATAAACCAAGAACTAACTCTACCAGAAAATAGTCTAGCCTCCAACCAACCTAACAACCATGTCAGCAAGCAAGAATACGTTCCAAATACGTATATCGGGAATGGAGAGTAACATCGCCCCTGTAGAAGATAATACATTAGCACGTAACGTGTCTATATGAGATCATTGGTGAAATCAATCGACACCACGAAGGACTATTATCTGGTATTACGATGGGTCCTTTCTGTCTGGGTTATAACCTCCACTGAAGGTCCTGTAATACATCATGCCGAAGTATGTTCTACATAATTTTCTCCTAGGTCGATTCAGTTTCAGCTCCCCGGATACCATTTCGGAAAGCCAAACCTTAAACAAAAATTGTCCATGACCATACAATGTGTGAACAGTTAAACTATGAAACATATGTAAGACATAGAACTGAAATAAGTAATATAAATCCATACTTGTACATCAGTCCATATCTCTAAGTTGTATGTTTTGATTGGCGACCCGTAAGCCCCAAATATTTTGAGGCACCATGCCACAACTAACAATTCTGGGCACTACAACCCTTCCAATAGTTTTGTAGTACCGGACCACAATTGTTTGCTTTGCATACAAAGCTCTTACTACAAGGTCTCATGTATAGATGCACTCAACAGTTATAATTATTCAATATTCTACTCTTAGTGGCACAATATGCATTATGGCTATCATTTATCAGTTACATTCAGCCAGACATTATCGATCAAAGGACATTACAATACAACAAGAATTTGTTAATGTAGAAGCATAAAAAAACTGCAGCATACAACATCCCTGGGGAAAAAACTCCAAATACTGCGGTGGACACAGTGCTCCAGCAAACATCCTGAACCATTCCCCATGACCTATTCCCAAAAGACTCTAGCAAAAATGGTTATTAATGTCATCAATGCCTCAAAAGGACAGTTGTGACAGCGTATTTAATGACCATCACTAGGCAGAGGATGAAGAAGCGTGTTCTGAACTAACTAAAAATCTCTAAGATGTTAGTCATATCAAATCAGATCTCAAATAATGAGGAGTCATCTCTCTTCGATGAAGAAAGCACTTTTTTGCTAGTTGTCTACCAGTAGAAAGTCTATGATCACAATACTCCAGCGGAACAATAAAGAGCAACCTCCGCTCAACTATCTCTGATCCATTACTTACATGGAAGAACGTGCATAACCACTAAACCACGATCGTCGTGACTCTGCCAAGAGCTCTGACTTATATACATCGATAAACGCATGCAACCGTCAACCTCCTCCACGATCATATCATGATATGCACAGTCACAACCGCAAAATCTATGTGGCACTCTCGTCTTGTTTTCAGAAAATGTTCTTCGCTTCATGCACAAGAAGCAAGCCAAGATCATGCCCGGTTACCGCTCGTACATCGAACATGCAACCTCCATTTCAAGACATCACCTCCTCCGAAATACGATCCACTCGGCAACTTCTTCCTACCAAACAACTTATCACTATGGGAAGTCAAGACAACCTTCGACATTACTTTTCTATAAATAGTTATCTTTACAAATAATCAGGATGACCATAAGATGTCAGACATAGCCTCGACATCAAGCTCCTGCTTACCTGGTGCCCTTGCAT
Source organism: Iris macrosiphon (assembly GCA_036927795.1). Classification (NCBI taxonomy): domain Eukaryota; kingdom Viridiplantae; phylum Streptophyta; class Magnoliopsida; order Asparagales; family Iridaceae; genus Iris; species Iris macrosiphon. Next base: position 130,077,804 of record JAYESA010000006.1, on the reverse strand, counting down.
ACTTCTTACTCCCAAAGTTGTGTCAGATCGCCAACGGAGCAAAGGAATCACGCTGATTTGACCTCTCTCGCCAACGGAGCAAAGGAATCACGCTGATTTGACCTCTCTCTCTCTCTCTCTCTCTCCAGAATATCGACTTGTCTCAAAGTTTCTATTTATCCATCTTCGTAAGTCAATTTTTAGTTTAACAAGTTTAACAAAGTTTTCCCGAGAAGGGACTTTCTTTTCTGGCCAAAAAAAATTGACGATTCTACTAGGGACTTCTTTCTCCTCCAACAAGAATGCAGTGGCGCAATCTGACACTCTATTGGTGGGTACTTTTGTTGATACTTTGATCGTCGAATTTGATCAACATATGTTCAAAGAGACGATCTCAGAGGGATCTACTAGCCCATCCAATATACGTCATCACAGGAACATCTCCGACCAAACTGGTGTTGCAAAGAACAGTGTTGCTCCTACAACTAAGGATGAACGGCAAACTCTCACACTGAGTTTGAAGGTAAGGATATTATGGGATACATCGAGGCTATCAACATCCATGATTTTGCTGACCAAATCCTGAGCAAAGCCAAAGTCGAACCTCAAGTTGTCAAGGGGTTACGAAGGAGCAACGATCAGTACGAGAATGGTGATTCACGCAGATCACAAGAATTTCTCGACAAAAGAAAATACTGATATTGTAAATTCATGCGATAGTGAATCACAAGTTGTGTAAAAAAATTGATAATATGCTCAAAAGAGGAATAATTTGATGACCCATCACTGCCCTTATCTAGATTCCAATAAAATGAAGTCAAAAACTGCTATCAACAATCAAGATGAAACTGTACATTGGTTACCTTTCCATAAGAAAGATGCGACTTCCGCACGAAGGGTCTTAGTAGCATGCACGTGGGCGCTAATCTTCCGCTTGGAAGCAATGCCAATGTTGTTGTCGTTGGAACATCTTCCTACGAAATGAAGTCAAAGCCATATGTATCGATATCGACGTTCGACTTCAATAAGTGGAGGAATCATCCCAATGCAGTTCCCAGAGAAATAAATAAGGTACCCTTCTGAAAACTAAGATCCTAGTCGTAGATGAAATGTTCACCAGGGGTAGTCATTGGGGGTAAACAATTTGCTGGGAATAAATTGTTTGCTGGGAATAAATATTTCGACGGAGAAAAAGGTACCTCTGGGGGTAGACGTTCCATTGGAGCTCATTTTCCCATTGAAAGGCACCAAAGAAGAATATTATCGAACCCAATCCCAGCCAGGCTCCTAATACAAGATCAACCAAGCTCAGATTTGCGAGAACATCTTAACGAATAGAGGAAGAATCTTTATAGTCCAGAGTTTGTGGGCCATGGTCTGACATGCTATCACCAAATAAAAGTTTGATATTGTTGTTCTAAGCATCATGTGGCATCTATTAGACCATCTGTATTCATCAAACTTCAAGTTGTTGCAACCAAATCACAAGCCCAAAAGCAGCGACTGGAACAGGTTGTTGACAAGGAATTCCTATATGCTTCAGTCAACATGGTGGGGCATCAATCTAGTAGGAAAAAGTTAAGAAAGATGGAGGAAGCCAGTCAGCACACTATCACGTCTCAGGCCCGCAGGACCGAATGTCCTCGCATGGGCGTGATGCCGCATGAGCCTAAGTTGCGCTCGCACAAGGCAAGCACTGAAATGGCATATGGAATGCTAAGCCACATAGTCGCATAGATGGTCCCCAAGCAGCAAAAATTTGAACAAACACAAGTATAACATTGTGAGACTCGTCTCGTTATTTTAGTATACGTATCCGACATACGCGTATTAAACATGTATAGCTTCCTTATTGTTTAATTTCTTATACCTTGCCTTATGCCATTCATGCATTATCTAGGTTATTTTTGTAAGTTTCTCTTAGTTCATGCTTTGGACCGTTGGTCCCTTGGTTTTCTTGGAGGGTGGCTGTGATAAACCCGGGAGAGGGCATGGATTATGATCCAATGGCCTGCAATTAATCATGTTATTTTAGTTAATCCGGGTTATTTTCTGAACCTGGCATTCTTGATATTGATCTTGATTTTCTGACATGATCTAGTGATTGTACAATATAAATGAACTCCTGAGTCTTGACATAAAACTGATCCTGTATTGATAATCCTGTTACTGTACTGATAATCATGATCTTGTATTGATAATTACTCCGGATCCTGATACTCCTTATAGTGGCTCGATGTAGCGCACTCCTGACTTGAGAATTCATCTAACTGTCCTAATCAAGGCTATTAGTAGCACCTGTAGTGCATGAAATATATTTTCGTAATTAATTTTGATTGTACTCGTCAAGTTACTATTCTATCTTGCATCATGTCTAAGGCAGATTGCTGAACACCTCGGTCGAAAATCCTTGATAATTGTCCAGGCTAATAACTAGAATGATAATCTAGAAAGTATCTAGAGAGATTTCTTGGCTACATGCAATCCCGGTATCCCAGCGACTCTTGATGGATTTGGAGCTCTTCGTTGTGAGGGGCACACTTCCAGCACACCGTTGAGTATTGCACTACCAGAAAAGATAAGGAATGATTATACCTGATAAATCTATATTATGTATATGTTCGTTTGGATAACCCGGATAGTCTGCAGAGCATGTGGCTGTAAGGAATCTCAAACTGCATATGTTAGTAACTAGGACTGTGATAACCCTAGTTAGTTAATGATAGCAAGCCTTAGGGCATGATTGACCATGATTGCTTGATTTTCAGTCTAGTTTAGTCCCGTCCTGTTTTATTTTTAATAACTGATCATGTGAATAATAATTGAACCCTGGCTCTAGATATCCATGTTTAATACAACAGAGCATGTTTAATAATTATTTTTACCTGCTGCACTTATTTAAATGTTCCTTATACTATTTCTTACTGATTTTTCTGCATACTGGTTTTAGTTCCTAAGTTTGGCTCATTTGTGGTACTTGTTGTTTTGGGGTCTGACCCCACAGGTTTTGTATGGCCAGATTTTGGAGCAGAACCGTAGTATCTCTCTTATCTCCCGCCTCAAGATGGTGAACACTAGGAGCACCCGAGGACATGAGTGAATTTTTTTCCATCACCCACTTGATCTTTTACATTATTCTTTTGAGGTATTTAGCCACCGAGCACGTGTTTAGTTCATGTTTTGGGACTTGACATTCTAGCCTGCGGGCCTACATATAAAATATATTCTAGACTATAGCTAGAATTGATCATGTAACATGGTACTCTTGCTAGTTCTTTATTTTATAACTAGCTCATGATCATATGTGTATGTATAGTTTGGGATGCCTTACTATTATATGTTTGGTGATCATACATCTTGTAACTTGTTGCTTGCTTGAGATTGAGACACCTAGGATTCTTGACCCAGGATTGCCTGATAGATTATAGAGTAAACATTCACATGTCTAGACAGCCGTAACCATATCTCAGGGTATAGAGTACTTTGTTATACGTAGTTGGCTTTGTCTGGTCCCGTCCTCCAGTATCCATGTTCTCGGGCGTGACACGGTTTAAGTGGTGGCCCATCCAGGCCTAAAAATTCAGAAGTGGGGGGGGATTCCGATGTTTAGATGTCTCAATTATGCTACTACTTGATCTCCCCCAGTACCGAATTTATATCCTCAAAATTTTGATTCAACATATGCTTTGATCCTCGATCAATCATGTTCGTTCCTTTAATGATCGTGTGTCATTTATCTTTCAGGGACACTGTTTCTGGTCCTTCTGATCATCCAGATCGAGTTCCTCCAGTAACAGGACAACATCCCGATTCTCAGCAAACCCTTGAGGTTCAGCCTTAGCATTTCGAGGTCGGGTCCATAACAGCTCAAAATGAGGAACCTCAGATCCAACCAGTACCTCCCGTGCAACCAGTACCTGATGCAGGAGGGGACAACAGTGTTCTTATTGGTTTCCTTCGGGAATTATTAGCATCTCAAGGACGTCGAGAGGACGTACTCATTCAGTCAGTACAAGGGGCTTTAGAAAGAGGTGGACATCGTGCCAATAACTCGGCGAGCAACTTCAAGCACCTCCAACCCTCGTATTTCTATGGTATCGAGGATGCGATTGCATCGAATGCGTGACTTAAGGACACTGAAGCTATCCTAGAGGCAGCAGTAGTGCCTGACAGAGAGCAAGTGTCAGTAGTTCGACTGTAGTTGCTAGACTTGGCCCGAGACTGGTGGGCAGCACAGATGATTTCACTAATAGTACCCATCCTTTGGGCTATCTTCAGTAAAATATTTTAGACCAGATATTTTGGCGCAGTATCATGTTATGATCCACAACAAAGGTTTAACAACTTAAAGGAGATGAGTAGGACTGTCGACGGCTATGCGATAGAGTTCTGCAAACTTAGTTGGTTTACTCCCACCTTGGTGGCAATCGAATTGGACAGAGCTAGAAGGTTCCAGCAGGGACTTTACCTAAAGATTATATTGATGGTGGAATAGCATGAGTTTCAGACTTTTGATGCAGTATTACGGGCAGCAAGGAGGCATGAGTATACCTCCCAGAGAATCGTTGATAGAACTGGAGGGCGAAAGAGGACCCATACTTTAGGAGGTTCTTACACTCAGTATTCAGCACCAGTCCTGGCAGTTAGGGCTTTAATCATTGGATCTCCGAGGAGACTAGTTTCAACAACCCCAGTCCAGCAAACAGTACCGACCCAACCTCAACAATAGAGGACATCTTCTTCAGCAGGGTGTTCTCATTATGGGAAACCTGGGCACGTATTTTCGGATTGCCGTAAAGCACAAGGATTATGTTTAGCCTATGGGGCACAAGGACACAGAGTGGGATCTTGCCCACACAGAGCTAGTTCATCATTATCATCCCCAACAGGACCACAGTATAGGGCGCTAGTGCCGGTTCAGCAGAACCAGTGTCAGAGGCCTTTGCCGACCCAATCCTAAGTATTCTAGCAACAGAGGCCACAACAGTATGCGCAGGCCCCAGCTTAAGTACATGCTAGGCAAGGAGGTCCGCACCAGCGAGGACCAACACCGAGAGGACTAGGCCAGGCTTTGGCACTCACCGTGGAGGAGCATTTAGCTTCAGGTAAGGTGGTGGCAGGTACCATTCTCATCAAATCTCATTCAGCTTCAGTATTGTTTGACTCTGGTGCATCACATTCCTTTATGTCTGTACGATTTGCGATATGGGTTGGATTAGAGCCCGAATCATTATCAGTAAGACTCAATATACTTACTGGTAATGATATCGTGGCTGTCGATAGAATTTATGCCTCATGTCGAGTCGTAGTGTGCGGGCGAGATTTTTTCGCTAGACTGATAGAATTTTCTTTTGGAGATTATGATATCGTCCTAGTAATGGATTGGTTGGCCACCCAACAACTATTCCATCTCCGCTGTCCATTGTTCCCGCTCTTAATAATCCCTCTTTTGCCGGATTATTACCAATGTAGTCATAAAAAGCTATTTTTTCAGGAATTTTAGACCAAGCTTCCGATAAACTCATATTTTTGGCTTGTCCAGCGCCAACTCTAGACAATGATAGATTGTCGTGCTGGCAAGGTTATCTTTCGTATTCTCTGAGAAGAAGAATTCTTATTTTCTAGAGGCGAGATAGAGTCTCTGTCAGCAATCATGAGAATGAAAGTAGTAGAAAGAGTGCAATTCCCCAAAGTTGTTGATAAAATTCCAGATGTGTTCCCAGAAGAACTTATAGGCATGCACTGGTGGGGAGGCTTCTTGCCTAAGCAGAAAAACCAAACACGTTCATTTAGTTATGTGCACCAACTATTCTTTTTGTTATATTTCTATTCTTCCCTTAGGATCAATTTTATGGCAATGATGTAAAGCCCATTCATGTTGCAAGGTGTCATGCAGTATAAGAGTAACATGATGTAACTTACCAACTTATAATTCATCTTTCCCTGCCCAAGATAAATCAAGTCAGCAAACATATATATATATATATATATATATATATATATATATATATATATATATATATATATAAGTAAATGCATATGAAAACCCTAAGTGCCTTTGAACGTGTCTTTGGCTCAGACATGATTTGTTCGAACTGTGAAGTGTATAGTCCAGTGCATCCACTAGTTTGGACAATTAAAGAGCTACACACTGAGTGTCGTACATTTGTTACTTGTCTCAAATCCAATGACTCGCACGCAGATAGCCGCAATCAAGCCCAAATTAATCTATATGAAAAGGTCACTGGCCTACAAGCCATTATGGATAGTAAATTGGCATTCAAAATTTTGCTACCTATCACGAGTGATGCGCGATTCACACTGATTGGCTTTGAGTTACCTAGTTTTAGGTCGCTTCTATGGTCACACACCCATGGCAAGTCGCCGATAATCCCTTGATTCCTCCTAGGCTGGCACGATCCCTGTGCCCCGACGATCACCCGAGGAATTCCGTACCTCGTGTACGAGTTATCCGTGACCATGCATGTTATTATCTTATCTCTTTTATTAGTAAAGTAAAGTCATTCTTTTTTTTAGTATAGTTCAGTCATTCTCATTTCTCAGTACAGTTTAGTCATTCTTTTGGATACTTTCAATCTTTCTTTCTTTTTTTATATATCTCCCAGTACGGGAACTACCTTGGCGACCTTATGGTCCCGAAGCCTTTCTATGTTTCCATTACTTGGCTCAGAACGACTATTTTGATAGTCTTCCTGCCTCAACAGAGTGAACCATGTTTCATGTCATACTTCCAGATCATGGCATTATCTACGTGACAAGCATTGAATATAATATTGATAACATAGGGAAATTTACTTGAACAATTCTAAAACAGCAAGACGAGTATGCATTTTATTCAGCCGGTTTACTATCCATATTCTACACAAACAGATAAAGAGTTGGATTATTCCCTTAACTATGTTGGTTCGTTTCATTTATTAGCATGCATCAATGGAATTTTCCTAGCGACTAGCATGTATCGTCAATATTTTTAATGTGAATGATAAGCAAAGACAGGTTCATCGGAGCCACCTACCTTAGCGGTGAATCGCATCAGCCGAGCGAGACTCCGAGTGTGCCTTTGAAAAGTATAAGTCTGAACTTCTTTCGAAGGGCCAAATCTGTATGCAGTTGCATCAAGCGAGTCATCTCGCCGAGTAAGACAGGATGGTTGTCACATTTGCACCATTTGAATCGGTTCTCCTGGTTGAGCAGAGAAGGTCGTTACATAATACACCACTCAGAATAAGTCTCGTCTTAGAGACTTTCTGACCAGAACTTGTTCTACCGTTCCTCAATTCATACCGTGTGCATGCCTTAGTCAATATCCATCGGACGACTCTATCGTTCGATGTCACCGAACTATACTCGACTTAATCGTTGCATTCTCTGAATAAATCTATATTGCACCTAGCGTAGAGCCGTACTACTTAATATAATGTATGATATAACTTACTAGGCATGAAAAACCTATGGCTAGGACTAGCCTACCCTAATTAAGAACATCGCTAAGTCAATCACTTACCATCGCCTAACCGGAACCAACAATCTCTAAGTCATCGCACGAATCGCTTACGTTTTGTATTCCAATACTTTCCAACTCTAAGTACAATCAATCACAATCCAAATCTCTTGTTATGATCACTCAATCACACTCTTCCGAACACAATCACAATCCCGATGATACCATTCAAATTCAATCAAGACTTAACCCATTTTTGTTCAATTCTCTAGTAACATTTTCAACTTATCTATCTTGTAGCACATTAACTCATATCTACTTCGTTCATCAATACTTCTTCCGATGAGATAAAATTCCAACCATCAAAGTTTGCTCCATTTTATTAACCATCTATCTATCTTTCCGAACAATCCTCAAGATAACACGATCCGTTCTCCAAATATTGTCGTCTTATGAAATCATCACGATCCTCGAGCGGTGGATAATGAAAGTCTAAGGAATTCAAATTCAACTCAAACTAAACATTGCACTATCATCGAGTACGTCTTGCAAGCAACGATTTAATTTATATCCCAATTTTACTTGAGTATCATCAATTCTGACCACAAGCATTTTATCCGACAAATCTTCCATACCGTCTTGTTCCTCTCCATCGCACGACAACTAACATCTAATTCATATAGTCCATTATGTTTGTGTCCAACTTCACAAGCGCACACATCCAGTTTTAAGTCCTAACTCTAAGTTTGTTGCCCCAGTTCTATCGTCTACCCAAGTGATACTCTAAAGTCAGTCATACCGGTTCATCTTATGGCATAATGTGGTCTGCCTAACCACTATGTCGGCTCACAATGTCGTAGGTAGGGTTCAAGTTTACGATTCTTATCATACAATCTGTTGCACGATGTTCGTCATAATTTCTAAGGTCAAACCATAGTCGGTGTTAGACGTTATTATACCCAAGCTCGCTTCACTCAGATTACTAAACATCAAGCAGTGATCATCCGACCCACATCAACACATTTGTTACATAGGGTCCGAGTCTATTTCAGTAAATCCACTACCCAAGACACGTGCGTCAGCCCAATCCTCATTATATTCATGTCGTGCACATCAAGCCTAGCGACTTACATAGTCTATCCACAACGCGTTTGATATAATCCATTCATTCTCTAAGGTAATTTCGTCTAACCGAATCCTCAAGACCATTATCGACATATTCGTCCTAACGATACACACATTCTTAATATATGCATCATCCATCGAATCTAAACATATTCACCTACAGCTGCATTCAAGTTTAGTATATCGTGGAGTCTGGATCGTACACATTTAAGCACCCCCAAAATATATGCATCTCAACCAAGCTTAGCGATAGCAAAGTCGGACAAGCTACTGTTGGAGGCATCACATATTTCTTGAAACTCTTCCAGTTTGAATCTCAGCTAGTCTTCCAATTCGATAAACTCTAAGTCTGATTCACTTCAAGTTATACACCAACGCATCCTCAACGCGCTTATCTGATTCACTCGTATCCTCAAACTTATATTATCATCAACTATACTCTAGAATGATACTCAAAATTACCAAGTCTCTTTGTCGTTACATGTTCGTTTCATCCAAGTTACATATCCATCCTAGTTTTTCCTTTAAGTTATTATTCTTATTACTTTAGAATCAAAGGTCAATCCTCGTCCATCAATTCGTGTTCCTCTATTAATCGTTCAAGCCATCATCAATATTCGCCTAGCCACGTCTTCCTAAAATATCAATATTATCGTTGTTCAATCTGTAGTCAACATCTAAAATTCCTCAATTAACCAAGTTCAAAGATCTGATTGATAACGGACTTGTCGTTCATCCTCCTAGAATATCCTCAAGCCAAGACTATTTTTTCTCGATACGTTTCAATGTCCTCCAATATATTTGCATAACCATCAAAAATCTATCCGCACAACATCATATTCGTTTCAACCAAATACCTTCTTCTAAACTAGATACAAGATGGACCGTCTGAACTCAAGATTAAATCCATTATCGCCTACCTCAACTCATTGAACCACATAATTTTACAACTTACATCAATCCGTACTATCTTCCAACTATCGATATCTTATCAACTCATCCAGTTTTGAAACTAAATCGTTTACACTAACTTCAATCGTATCCTCGAGTCTTCAATCTCAACTCTAATTTTTGTTCCATTCGATTCAATCTGAAATCGCACGTATGCTCCACTAAGTTCCTCGCCAAGCCATTTGTTTCACCATTTTGAATCCTTATCCGATATAATCTTACATTCACTTGACTTATTCTCAATTATTTGAACTACTCTTGTTTGAACCTTCAAAATTGTGACTAACTAAATAATACACGTTCTATGGATTTGCTCTATCGCGTCGCTTGTTGGTTGACTCATTGTTATCCTAAAATCCTTGATTGCTTGAACATTTTTAAGATGATCCATACATCACTTAGGGTTCGAGCTACTTAAGGAATCCTCAAAATCACTCTATCCTCAAATCATTTATTCGTCCTCGAGGCTATCACATACACCACTCAGGGATCAAGTCACCCAAATAAATTCTCAATCATGTTCGCATCATTCACTCGCATATCCATCCAATTCGTTCCTTAAAAATATGCACGATTCTTGTCGCCTCGATAATCTGTCTTGTATACACCTCTATTGATAGTCACCCACAAAAACTATATTTTGATTCGTAACTTATCGACACGAATAATCGTCTGAACGATTCCTAAGAATTCATGCACAATCCTCTATATTCGCCTTAATGATACCCCGATAACGTCTCTCGCAATTTTCCATTCTAATTTCAACTTATCCTTGTTCGAACGATATTTAAATCTCGCTCACAACTCGCTCGTACCAAACGGTCTAGGTGCGTGATACTCAGCACGATTTAGCCAAAAGGTTGTGTGCATACCTATCACGTCTGAACGATATTCTAGTCCCGCACACTAACCCGCTAGTATTAGCATAAAGCTATTATGGTTCGTACGTAACTTGCTAACTCTAGCGCGAGTCTACTCATATAAATTCTGACATAACTCGGCACAAAGGCCTTCGCATAACTATCTCGTTCAACTGATCATCCGCATGAATTTTCAAAAATATTTAGACTCATTGTATGGAACATCCCATGGAACGCCGAGAGAGAGCATCTGTAACATCACCCACGAACAAAGTTCAAAGCTGAGAGAATCGATACGAAGCTAATAATGTAAAGCTGTGCTTTGATACCAAAATGTTATGTCATAATCTCGCATGGCCGAACGTCCTCGCATGAGCATGATGTCGTACGAGCCTAAGTTGCGCTCGCGCAAGGCAAGCACCAAAATGGCCGATGGAATGCTAAGCCACAAAGTCGGACAAACGATCCCCAAGCAGCAAAAAATTGAACAAACACAAGTATAATATGGAACCAAGCTCTTTATTGATATTGAAATAGAGGTTACACGGGGCTAGGCCAAAAGTTACAATCGCTCAAGTTCTCTCTTTCTCTCTCAAAATAATAAAATGTCGCAAGCGGCTTACAACTTTGGCGATAATACATTGGCGATGTTCCAATATGTTACGACCTGTATATATTCTTCAGCTCCGGCCTCAACGCTCCAAGACTCCGAAGCAAACTCCACGTCTTATCGTGTACGAAGGAAATTTCATAACAAACTAGATACTCCCACACCCTGCTAGCAATCTGGTGGATTATCAGGACATTGAATGCACTAGTGAGGAGGCTTCACACCTACTCAACAAAATCAAACACGTTCATTTAGTTATTTACACTAACTATTCTTTTTGCTGTCTTTCTAGTCTTGCCTTAGGATCAATTTTATGGCAATAATGTAAAGCCTATTCGCGTTACAATGTGTCATGTAGTATAAGAGTAACATAATGTAACTAATCAACTTATTATTCAACCTTCCTTGCCCAAGATAAATTATATATATATAATCTAGAAAATGCATATAAAAACTCTAAGTGCCTTTGAACGTGTCTCTGCCTCAGACATTATGTGTTCGAACTATGAAGTATATCGTGCAGTGCATCAATTACATTAGAAAATTAACGAGATATACGATGAGTGTCGTGCATTTGTTACTTGCCTCAAATTCAATGACTCGCACGCTGATAGCCGTAATCGAGCTTAACTTAATATATATGAAAAGGTCACTGGCATACAAGACATTATGGACAGTAAATTGGCATTCAAAATTTTGACACCTATCACGAGTGATGCACGATTCACACTGATTGGCTTCGAGTTACCTGGTATTACGTTACTTCCATGGTCGCACACCCATGGCAAGTCATCGGTAATCCCTCGATTCCTCCTAGGCCGACACAATCCTGATTCCCGACGATCGTCCGAGGAATCCCGTACCTCGTGTACGAGTTATCCGTGACCATGCATGCTATTATCTTATCTCTTTTATCAGTATTGTTTAATCATTCTCTTTTCTCAGTATAGTTTAGTCATTCTTATTTCTCAATACAATTCAGTCATTCTTTTTTATACTTTCTTTCTTTCTTTATGCAGCTCCCGGTATAGGAACTGTCTTGGCGACCTTATGGTCCCAAAGTCTTTTCATGTTTTCATTACTTGGCTCGGGATGACTATTTTGATAGTCTTTCTTTCTCAACAGAGTGAACCATGTTCCATGTCATACTTCCAGATCGTGGCATTATATACATGACAATCATTATATAATATTGATAGCATAAGAAAATCTACTTGAATAATTCTAAAATAATAAGATGGGTATGCATTTTATTTAGCCGGTTTACTATCCAAGTTCTACACAAACAGATAAAGAGTGGGATTATTTTCTTAGCTAGGTTGGTTCATTTTATTTATTAGCATGCATCAATGGAATTTGCCTAACGACTAGCATGTATCGTCCATATTTTTAATGTGAAGGCCAAGCAATGCCAGGTTCATCGGAGCCACAAACCTTAGCGATGAATCACATTGGCCAAGCGAGACTCTGAGCAGGCATTTGAAAAGTCTAAGTATGAACTTCTACTAAAGGGTCAAGTCTGTATGCCTTTGCATCAAGCCAATTGTCACGTTCCAGTTCCAAAATATGTAGGACTAGGAATACGTAGCATGTCAGCCGTACGTGTATGACACTCCAATATGTTGAAAAATTATAACACACACGTATGTTGTAATATGAATAAATAATTCACAAGTGGTACATATATTTTTAACACAAGTCACAGACATCTATATCTCATCCACAGACACAAGTAAAGAAGTACCAAAATAAATAACTACAAGTCTCAAGTATAAATAATAAAAGAATAATATTCGGGTGGAGATAAATCTACTACCAAACGACTATATAAACTAAAATGATAGAGGAGAACGAAACTCCATATAAGATAAAATGTCAAATAAAGAAATAATAGCAAAAAGATCCATCAGCTATGAAGTAGTCATGTGTACTCAGAGGGTAAGACCTCCTCGACAGAGAATGATGCGTCAGGTCCCGGTTCGTACTCCAGCGGATAATCACGATCGTCTATACCTGGAAATGGACTAGGTCCTCAAAGAGATGTAACAAGATATATAATGTACTGAAAGTAAACATCCAATATGGTCGCCTAAGCAGTCCATGTGATATGCAATTTAAGAATAATTTTTCTGTGTATGGACTATCTGGCTAAAATAATGGGATGGGCGTAGTTCCCTTGGAAATCCAGTGGCCTCGGATAAAACATCTTTTGATCGTCATAGACCTGCAGTATATATAAGGGATCATAATGTCTTGCGTCTCCAGCGGAGCTTACGGGCAAATAAGGGAAAGTGTAAATGACTCACATATGCTTACTCATTGTTCTACCCACCCAATGTTACTAACATATCAAATCCATAACACACAATACCTCTAGTAACTGCTAAGTCTGCTAAAATAATATATCTCTATTAGCAGTTATTTCTTATCCGTCGCACGATCTTTACGTACTGGTGGCCAACCTAATACGCAAGTTCGTATTCTACATGAGACTCACAACTCGTATAACAAATGTGTCACGGCCAAATGAAACATAATGATGCCTCAACTCTTGGGGTTGTCTCGTAAAACTAGGCCAACATGCATAATATAAATAAAAGACAAAAGACGACGCAACCGTCGTTGCACCCAAGTCTTTCTTGGATGCATAGTTTTATATAGAAAAATAAATGGAAATTAAAAACAAAAAATAAATATGCAGCAAATAAATATAACTTAACAGTACTGTGGCAAGCTATACTTGCCTGGCAAGCAATTTGTGGAGTATGGACGTCCAGACGACAAGCACAAGGGACCGGAAGGTAGGGACTCTGAACGAACATCTCCGGATAGTGAAATAAATATCACCAACATCTCATGAATCAGTGAGATAGTCATAAAACTCTACATTTTTGTCCAATTTGAACACAAGGGCAAAAAAGTAATGTTTTGGGTCAAAGTCGTGTCCATATATGGTCCACTTTGTACCAAAAAATGTGCCAGAGGTAAAGGTCTCTAAATAAAATAAATTATAGGTCAAACAAATCCTAAATAATGATATGAACTCAACGGTATATCCAGTTTTGGATTACGGTGAGCCGATAACAAAATTGCTCCTCAAGTCAAACATGGGACTCGCGAAAAGGCGGTTCGGTAAACAGTCTCGGAATCTCATTAAACTTGGGTTAAAGGACCAGCGTGATACCAGTGATCTATTGGCGTAAATTTTGTCATGTTCCGACGAGCGGTTACAAATTTCTAGGATATTTTACAAAACATCAATATATGGGACTTTTGACCGATACAGGTTGATTTTGGCGTGCACACACGTCCAAATCAACTTCCGTGAAACCCCACACTTTAGGATATACCATATGCGCCTTTTGGTGCAACTGTTACGCGATGAGGTGGTCCGGTTTGGCGGAACACACTCCATATCGCAAGTTTTCCAAGTTGTTAAAAACTGTTTTTCATGATTTTCAACTGATTAATTAACACAGAATTAATGTCCAATTATATGTAAAGAATATGTCGTTTTAAAGCCGTTTAGGTTTTCTTCAGGACTGTATACTTAGTTCACTAAATTACCTAGTATTCTGGCAGTTATTCGCCCTTGAAAACGGGATTTTAAAACATAAAACTGTCGTATATATACATACCTGAAATCAGTTTTTTTGATTTTTTGCACCTGATTTTCACCAACTAAAATATTATATTAATTACAGAAAACCAAAATTTATCAGAGAGGGTTAAGTAGGCTGTCCAGAAAACTTTACAAATCACAAAACGGTCTAGTAGATTGGAAGATACAAGCGAGGGAAGTTGGGTACCTGGGGGTTCGGTTCCTGGGTTGATTGTCGGGTTCGTCAGTTCGGAGAGCGGTTGACGGCGGGTCTGACGTCGGCGGAGAGGAGAAAAAGGATTAGGGTTAGGGTTTTTTTGTTTCGTGTGTATATATATATATATATATATATATATATATATATATATATATATATATATATATATATATATATATATATATATATATATAAAAACTATATATATATATATATATATATATATATATCAAAAGGGGGGTTCCGTCGGGTTTGTCTGGGCCGCTGGTCTGCTAGGGTAGTCTTTGTGCCTGTGTATAGGTTTTGTATTAGGGGTTTGGGTAGGATAATCTGTTGGTTCGGGGGTTTTGCATCCTTTTTTTTATAATAAATATTTATTTTTATATATATTTATATATGTGAATGTATATAAATACAACATAATATTTTTAGTACATGAATTAATTTGTAGGGAAAAAATTATACTTTTAAAATTAAAATGGGATAGTTTTATTAAAATAAAATTTTAATAATAATTATATAATTAATCAAAGTATTTTATTCATTACTTAACAAGGTGATTAATAATATCTAATAAAATAATAAAAATATATTAATTAAGAAAATAATTTAAATTATAATTTAAAAATTATGGGGGTTTACATTCTACCTAACTTACAAAAATTTTGTCCTAGAAATTAAAGCTAACACATGATAGGAAAACGAGATTATTATAGAGTTGAAAAGAACGAAGTAAAATCATACCTTGATCTTCGAACAGATACGAAAAATGTTTGTGTGTGTCATCATCGCGCTCCCAAATGAATTCTCCTGGCGAATGATGTATCCATGTCACATAAAATAAAGGAATAAACTAATTCCTCAACACCTTCTCTCGACGATCAAGGATCTCTACAGGCTGCTCTTGGTAAGCCAAGCTTGGCCCAATGGAGATCTCGGAGTGATCGAGAATATGACTGATATCTGCCACATATCGTCTTAGTTACGACACATAAAATACATCATGCACTCCTTCAAGCGAAGGTGGTAGTGCCAGTCGATACTCAACTTCTCCAACTCACTCCAGCATATCAAATGGTCCAATGTACCTTGGACTCAACTTGTCGCTTCCCCCGAAGCGAATAGTGCCTCTAGTTGGCGATATCCTTAAGAAGACATGATTGCCTTCCTTTAACTCGAAGGGACGACGATGAAGATATGCCCACTACTTCTGTCTGTCTTGCACTGCTCGCAAATGCCCATGTATCCTCTTTACCTTCTCTATAGTGTTGACAACCAACTATGGCCCCAAAATTTGACATTCTCCCATGTTGCTCCAATACACAGGAGATCTACACTTCCTTCCATACAAATCTTCAAACGGAGCTATTTGGATACTCACTTGGTAGCTATTGTTGAAGAAAAACTACATAAGATGTAGGTGGTCCTCCCATGATCCTCTAAAATCTAATATGCATGCCCTCAACATATCCTCCAATGTCTGAATAGTACGTTTTGACTGCCCGTCTGTCTGCGAATGATAGGACGTACTGAACTTCAAACGAGTCCCAAGACTCTCCTACATGCTCCTCCAAAAGTGAGATATGAAATACGAGTCCATGTCTGACACAATGCTAACCGGAACGCCGTGTAATCTTACGATCTGCCTCATGTATAAGTCGACCAAAAATTATGTAGACTGACCAACTCAAAAAGGCAAGAAATGAGCGGACTTGGTAAGTCGATCTATAATCACCCATACAACATCTCACCCACTTGGATTCTTCGGGAAGCCCGTGATAATGTCCATAGTGATGTGCTCCCACTTCCACTCAAGAATCGGAAGTGGTTGCAATAACCCTGTTGTCCTCTGATGTTCAGCCTTGACCTGCTGATACACTAAATATTTGTCAATAAAGCGAGCTATCTCTCTCTTTATCCCATGCCACGAAAAGTACTTTCACAAGTCGCGGTATATCTTGCTGCCTCCAGGGTGAATAAAATATATCGAACTATGAGCCTCTGCCATCAGCTCCTGTCGAAGCTCTCCATTGGGAACATATAAACTATCATAATATCTCAATGTCCCATCAGCATTAATGCGCAATCCTGTCTGCTCTCCTGCCTTGGTCATCTCTCTCAACCTCCTGAATCTAGCATCCGTAGGCAAAGCAGGCATGATCCTCTCTACTATCGATGACTGCACTTACAAATTGGATAGTATCCCGTCTGATCTGGGTAATACAACCTCTATGCCAAGCTCCAGCAAGTCCTCCGGTAACTCCCTCCGTGTCGTCAAGAATAGTGTCATAGGCTTGCGGTTTAACCCATATGCTACTACGTTAGCCTTGCCCGGGTGATAATGCAGCTCTATCTCGAAGTCCTTCATCAACTCTAGCCACCGGTGTTGCCTCATATTTAGCTCCTTCTACGTGAAGAGATACTTGAGACTTTTGTAGTCAGTATAGATCTCCACTTGTTTCCCATATAAGTAATGTCTCCATAACTTCAGGACAAAAATAATGGCTGCAAGCTCCAAGTCATGAGTTAGATAATTCTTTCCATGTACTCTCAATTGTCTATATGCATACGTAATCACCTTGCCATGCTGCATCAATACACATCTTAATGCTTTCTCCGATGCGTCAATGTAGATCACGTAGCGTCCTGATCCTGATAGAATGGTCAATACTGATGTTTTGGTCAGACGCTTCTTCACCTCCTCAAAAGCAGCTTGACAATAATCCATCCATATGAACTCTCGGTCCTTGCATGTCAACCGGGTTGTAACAACCTTTTTTTTTTAAAACTTTAAAAATAAATTTCTGGATTTTTCTGTGATTTTTAATTAATTATTATAAATATTCTTCAGGGATTAATATTTTATGTATTAAATTAAATACTAAAATATTATAAAATTTATATTTTTGGGTGTATAATTAATTATTGGATGTTGTATAATTTTTCTGGAATTTATGGGACTCAAAAACTATTTTTAAATGACGAAAAATACTATTTTTGATTAAACTGGACTAAACCCAATTAAATCAGACTAAACCAGACTAAACCGGACCGAACCCAACCCAACCCATGCTGAACCCAAATGAATCGACCTAAACCCTAAACCTAATGGGTCGGGTCTGGACCCGACCCGCCTACCCACTACCCGCTAGCCTGCTAACCCATCCCTAACCCCTCTCCCCTACGACCCCGCCCCGCAATTCCCGGCCAACGGCCCCCGCCTCCGCAGGCCCACGACCCCCCTCCGCCGCTCGACCCCGCCCACGACCCCGGCGACCCCTCCCCGCTTTGCCTTCCTATTTTAACCCCCACCCCCCCCACCCCCCCACCCCCGCGGAACCCCACTCCACCGCCACCGCCATCACGATCACTCCCCTCCGGCGACTCCTCCGGCTGACCCCGATCCCCCACCACCGAGCACCGCCTCGGACACCCTCCCCGAGCAGCTCAGCAAACGCCGCCGCCGCAGTGCCCGTCGCGCCGCCCTGTCACAAAAAATCAACAGTAAGGTATGCCCCTTCCAGTCTCGTATCTCCCTATACATCGATCCAATTTCCGTTCTGTCGAATACTACGCGTAGACCTCGTGACCCTCTCGAACCCCATGGAAATAGTTCAGGGTATCGCGTCCTGTGACGGTCGCAAACCGCGACGCAAAAATAGAAAAAATAACCCCTATTTCTTACAAGTTCATGGCCAATTTACTCCCAACTTGTTTGTTATTTATAAATTCTATTTGAAAAGTTAATTAGACAACATAACCAATATTAAAACCCTGTAATTAGTTTATTTTAATTCGTTGCATGTTGTATTTTATTCGTGGGTTAATTAGACAACATAACCAATATTAAAACCCAAATTTCTCCCAAAATCGTGTACATACCGCCAAACGAGGTAACTTCGTCGTGTGCGAATTGCACCAAAAGGTGTGTATCGTCAAGATTGGGATTCCATCGCCATTTTAGACAATATTGGCAAGCGTAGCGACAGGGGGAAGGGAGAAGCAGGGCCCGAAGACGAACATGTGGGATTTTGCAAAAGTTGATTTGGTTGTGCGTGCACACCGGAATCAACGCGTATCCGTCGAAAATACCCCGTATCGGGCCTGTTCTGAAACTCGTTGCAACTTTGTGTGTGCTTGTCATTTCGCAATAAAACTTATGCCATGGGCTTCGTAGCGTTACGCTGGTCATGTGACCCAAGTTTGATTCAATTCTGAGAACGTTGACGAAACCCCGTATCGTGGGTCCCATGGCTCCACTTGACGGGCGATTTGGTGATCGGCTCATCGGAATCCAGTTTAGGATATTCTGTTGGGTTAGTATCATCGTTCCGGATTTGTAGACACTAAGTTTGACGAATTTGGAGAACTTTATCTCTGGCACATTTTACGGTGCGAAGTAGGCCATATGTGGACCCCATTTTGACCAGAAACTATCATTTTGCCCCTATGTTCAAATAGGACTTATGGGTACTCGATCCTAGATATTTCTTGTCTTCTTAGAATGATGGTAATGTTTGTTTTAGCATCCAGAGGTGTTCCTGAAGATTTCATGTACATCGTAGCAACTGAAGGAGTTCAAACCCTAGGCAAGTGTACATTGCCAACTTGCAGCGATTCCTGTTATAGTATTTGCTTGAGTTCTTTATATATATATATATATATATATATATATATATATATATATATATATATATATATATATATACTCTTGAGATATACATGTTCAACCTTGGCCCGTGAGACGTTGCTTAACGTCCGAATAATATTCTGGTGTCGACGCCGTATGCGGAGTCATGTAACGTCGCTAAAGAGTTGATATCATGATCCTATATATCTTTGTGCTTGCTTAATCAAGTACATCATACAATAGGACACTTGACACTATTTATGAGACAGAATCTTTCCTGAGTTATTTATGATAATTCTGTATAGGCTTACAGGATTCGTGACATAGATCTTGCATATATATTATGACTCATTATACTAGCTAGAGGTCATAATCTTGCATGTTATGGACATGAGATATGTTGGACATGAGACGTGTGATTACATTGGGTAGGAAGAGACACACTGACTACAGGCTGATCATATATATAAAATCTTATTATTGCGGTGCTTAAGTCTCTACACCGGAGCTTGGCCCATTACGTGTTATTACTGCTACCGGCTCCCCGATACAGAGCTTGTAGTGGTCTCAGCCTGAGTACTAGTGATGCTCACATTTGCATATCACATAGCTGGTTACATAGTTTACCCTATGGATATTTATTTTTCATATACTGTATTTATTTGGCTTGAGTTATTCTTGTACCTTGCTATGTCCCATGAGGACCTGGATCCGAATTATGTCCCCAGGTATAGCAGAGGAGATTTACCCCGAGATATACGGGACAGGAGCAGACATTGGAGCAGTACTAGCACCAGTGGATGAGGTGGTGCCAGGGGATTTTACTTGAGTATTTGCTTTATATACTCAGTTATTTTTGTTTCTAGTTTCTCTATTTCATGTCTCTTGGATTATTGTACCAAACTCATTATCGGGTTATTCTCTGAGATATTTTATTGAGACTTGTTGATTTATATATCATCTTGATTATTCTGATATTTAAACTGTGATTACCTTCTGTAGATGAGATTAGAACTAGACTGTGACTTGTATCGTAGACCTTTATTATTGTGTTACTGCTTAAGTACACTCTAATGGGTCCATTAAATTGGGTTTGCCCATTGGTGTGTGCTGCTGGCCATTGCCACGTGGCTAGTCCCTCGGTATTTTGGGACTGGGGCGTGACATAGTTTTTGTGGTGGCTCATGCAGGTCAACGACTAAATTATTTCAGTTTCAACTAAGGAACCGAGCAATCCTGTGATAAAGATAGGATAAGTTATAGGATCTCATCCACTTGATTGATTCGTTCTTGACCTCTATATCGACTCCAAAATAATTTCTTGACTTGCATCCTGCCTTAACTCCTCTATGCGCCTCTCATAGTTTACTTTGGATGCAGAGGAATGGATTCACAAGCATGCGACGAGACTCCCGAATGCGGATACCATAAGTTGCAGCTGTCACCTACAATGATAGAATTACACCAGTGGGTGGAGGTTAATTAGCTCAATAAAGCAGTCAAGCAGTCAAGCAGGCCAGCATACCTCAAGATTCTGGTGAGACGATATTCCACCATCGCCGTAGTTTACTCCACCAATGCCCATTTTTTTGCCAGGACAGACTATGGACGGACAACAGATATTTCAAATATTCTATGCAATGATGCAAGCACAATCGCAAGTTCATCAAAAGGCCCAACAAAGCCAAGAGAAGAAGTTCTTTGACGGACTTATCTCTGAGCTACATAAATTAATCAACTCCGTTGCAACTACTTCATATACGGACGTTCTTGCTGCAGCACGACCCATGGAGCGCGTCACCAGGAGAGAGTCTAGTCAGAAGTTGCCTCATGCATTAGCACCAGATCGAGCCCAGCAGGAAAGAGCTGTAAAGCGACCACAGATGAATCCACCACAGAAAGCATTTACACCACTAATACTAGTCCTTACTACTTGTCACTACTGTGGCAAGGTAGGCCATCTCGCCAAGGAATGCCGATGCAGATTTGGATTATGTTTAGCTTACGGATCTAGTCAGTATCCAGTAAGGGAAATTCATCAATCAGCTCTACCAGCGCCAGCACCAGCGCTAGTACTCCCTACTTGTCATTATTGTGGCTAGGTAGGCCATCTCGCCAAGGAATGTCGACTCAGATTGGGATTGTGCTTTGTTTGCGGATCCAAACAATATTCAGCCAAAAATTGTACGGAGCATCAAGAAGAAACATCGAAGGTTAACCGACAAGGTTTACCAGTACCGGGAGGATATCAGCTGAGGCCAACCTTCGCACCGCGAGCAGCACTCTTTCAGCAGGTCCAGCAACAGCAGAGGGCACCATCACAAGGACGTGGACAAGCATTTGCGATGACAGTGGAGGATGCATAGACTCGTGGAGTATTGAATATGAGTAAGATTTAAGTTTTGGTATAGCTATTTATTCCTAGTAATGCTTTAGCACGTGCCTGTTAGATCATTTTCCTAGCCTAAGCCTAGTATTGTGTTAGCATGAACTTGTTAGTCTAGATTAGTATCTAGTACCCAAATTTTCATAAGCTGTAGTTGATCTCTGCTCTAACCATGCTCTTTTACTCTTGAGTTACTTATCTCTCATTGCCTAGGAAAAAAGTTTTATTCCTTCCCTATGTGTTCTGCTTAACCCTAACCCTTTCTCTCAATTTCTTCTTGTTCATGATTCCTTATTCTTTGTGTCATGCTTCAACCAACATATCTTGCAACCGCGTCATCTCTGCTACCGGTTATGTTTGTTTTCTTAATTGCGATGACGCAATTCTTTTAAGGTGGGTAGATTGTAACAACATATTTTTTAAAAAACTTTTAAAATAAATTTCTGGATTTTTCTGTGATTTTTAATTAATTATTATAAATGTCCTTCAGGAATTAATATTTTTATGTATTAAATTAAGTACTAAAATATTGTAAAAATTATATTTTTGAGTGTATAATTAATTATTGGATGTTGTGTAATTTTTCTGTAATTTATGGTACTCAAAAACTATTTTTAAATGATAAAAAATACTATTTTTAATTAAATCGGATTAAACCTAATTAAATCAAACTAAACTAGACTAAACCGAACCCAACCCAACCCAACCCAACCCATGCTGAACCCAAATGAACCGACCCAAACCCTAAACCTAACGGGTCGGGTCTGGACCCGACCCGCCTACCCACTACCCGCTAGCCCGCTAACCCATCCCTAACCCCTCTCCCCCACGACCCCGCCCTGCGATTCCCGGCTAACGGTCCCCGCCTCCGCCGGCCCACGACCAGCCTCCGCCACTCGACCCCGCCCACAACCCCGCCCACGACCCCGGCGACCCCTCCCCGCTCTGCCTCCCTACTTAAACCCCCCCCCCCCCCGCGAAACCCCACTCCACCGCCACCGCCATCACGATCACTCCCCTCCGGTGACTCCTCCGGCTGACCCCGAGCCCCGCCGTAGACACCCTCCCCGAGAAGTGGAGCAGCCTCAGCAAACGTCGCCGCCGTCGTGCCCGTCGCGCCGCCCGTCACGAAAAAATCAACAGTAAGGTATGCCCCTTCCCAGTCTCGTATCTCCCTGTACATCGATCCAATTTCCATTCTGTCAAATCCTACGCGTAGACATCGTGACCCTCTCGAACCCCGTACAAATAGTTCGGGGTATCGCGTCCTGTGTCAGTCGCAAACCGCGACGCAAAAACAGGAAAAATAACCCCTATTTTAAAATTCAAAAATCGTCCCAAACTCACAAGTTCATGGCCGATTTACTCCCAACCTGTTTGTTATTTGTAAATTTTGTTTGAACAGTTAATTAGACAACCTAACCAATATTCAATCCCTATAATTAGTTTATTTTAGTTTATTGTATGTTGTGTTTTATTCGCGGGTAAAATCGACCAAAAACTTGGTTTTTAAACCCAAATTTCTCCCGAAACAGGGTACATCCTGCCAAAACGAGGTAACTTCGTTGTGTGTGAATTGCACCAAAAGGTGCGTATCGTCAATACAGATATGTAGGATTTTGTGGAAGTTAATTTGGATGTGCGTGCACACCAGAATCAACACGTATCCGTCGAAAATACCCCATATCGGGCATGTTCTGAAACTCGTTGTAACTTCGTGTGTGCTTGTCATTTCATAATGAAACTTACGCCATGGGATTCATAGCATTACGCTGGTCCTGTGACCCAAGTTTGGTTCGATTCTGAGAACGTTGATAAAACCCCGTATCGTGGGCCCAACGGCTCCACTTGACGGGCGATTTTGTGATCGGCTCATCGAAATCTAGTTCAGGATATTCTGTTGGATTCGTATCATCGTTCTGGACTTGTAGACACTAGGTTTGACAAATTTGGAGTACTTTGTCTCTGGTACATTTTTCGGTGCAAAGTAGGCCACATGTGGACCCCGCTTTGACCAGAAACTGTCATTTTGCTCCTGTGTCCAAATTGAACTTATGGATAGTCGATTTTAGCTATTTTCTGTCTTCTGGGAATGATGGTAATGTTTGTTTCAGCATTCGGAGGTGTTCCTGAAGATTCCACGTACACCGGAGCAACTAAAGGAGTTCAAACCCTAGGCAAGTGTACTTTGCCAACTTGTAGTGATTCATGTTATAGTATTTTCTTGAGTTCTTTATACATATATATATATATATAATATACTCTTAAGATATACCTATTCAACCTAGGCCCGTGAGACGTTGCTTAACGTCCAAATAATATTCGGGTGTCGACGCCGTATGCGGAGTCATGTAACGTCGCTAGAGAGTTGATATCGCGATCCTATATATCTTCGTGCTTGCTTGATCAAGTATGTTATACCATAGGATACTTGATACTATTCATGATATAGAATCTTTCATGAGTTATTCATGGTGATTCTGTATAGGCTTACAGGATTCGTGACATAGATCTTGCATATACATAGATATTATTATGACTCGTTGTACTAGCTAGAGGTCATGATCTTGCGTGTTATGGACTTAAGACATCGTGGACATGAGACATGTGATTACATTGGATGGGAAGAGACACACAGGCTATAGGCTGATCATATATATAAAACCTTATTATTGCGGTGCTTAAGTCTCTACACCCGAGCTTGGCCCATTACGTGTTATTACTGCTACCGACTTTCTGACACAGAGCTTGTAGTGGTCTCATCATGAGTACTAGTGATGCTCTCATTTGCATATCACATAGCTGGTTACATAGTTTACCCTGTGGATATTTATTTTTTATATACTGTATTTATTTGGCTTGAGTTATTCTTGTACCTTGCTATGTCCCCTGATGACCTGGATCCGGATTATGTCCCCAGGTACAGCAGAGGAGATTTACCCCAAGATATACGGGACAGGAGCAGACATTGGAGCAGTACCATCCCCAGTGGACGAGGTGGTGCCAGAGGATTTCACCTGAGTATATGCTTTATATACTCAGTTATTTCTGTTTCTAGTTTCTCTATTTCCTGTCTTTTGGATTATTGTACCAAACTCATTATCGGGTTATTCTCTAAGATATTTTATTAAGACTTGTTGATTTATATATCATCTTGATTATTCTGATATTTGAACTGTGATTACCTTCTGTGGATGAGATTAGAACTAGACTGTGACTTGTATCGTAGACCTTTATTGTTGTGTTACAGCTTAAGTACACTCTAATGGGTCCATTAAATTGGGTTTGCCTATTGGTGTGTGCTGCTGGCCTTTGCCCCGTGGCTAGTCCCTCGGTATTTTGGGACTGAGGCGTAACACGAGTCATAGGCTCTGCTATCCTCGAGAAGTTTTCCACGAATTATTGTAATATCACGTAAGTCCAAGGAAACTCCTCAACTTCGATGTTAATGTAGGAACGGGCCATGTCTCAACTGCAAAAATTTTCTCCGGATCTACAGAAATGCCTTCTCCAGTGACGACATGCCCAAAAAATGAGATCTTATCCAAGAAGAACTCGTATTTGCTAAACTTCGCATACAACTGCTTTCTCCTCAATGTCTCTAAGGCAATTCGCAAGTTCTTCTCATGCTCCTCGTGGCTCTTCAAATAGACAAGGATGTCCTCTATGTAGACTATCAGGAACTGGTCCAAATACTGATGGAAGACTCAATTCATTAAGTCCATAAAGACAGCTGGAGCATTGGTCAACCCGAATGGCATGACCACAAACTCGTAGTATCAATATCTCATCCTGAATGCGGTCTTCGGAATGTCCTGCTTTCGCACCTTTACCAGGTGGTATGCCGACCTCAAGTCTATTTTCGAGAGCACCTTGGCTCCACTAAGCTAATCAAATAAGTTATCAATGTGCGGCAGAGGGTACTTATTCTTCATAGTCATAGCATTCAAGGCTCTGTAGTCAATGCACAAGCGCACTGACCTATCCTTCTTGGGTACAAACAACATTGGAGCTCCCCAGGGTGATGCACTCGATCAAATGAAGCATTTCTCCTCTAACTCCTTAAACTGTGCCTTCAGCTCATCTATCTCCTTCTTCGCCAATCTATAAGTCAACTCAATCAAGAATTCCACATCTCTATTCAAAGGTAGACCTGACAATTATTCTGGAAAGACGTCTTGAAACTCTGAAATGATAGGATGATAAATTATGTCGTCCAATGCCATCTGAGCACCATCTTGCATCTCCGTGGATCCTCTTAAAAACTCAAGCTCTGGATGGCCTGGTACTTTAAAGAGAATGCTTCCTCCGTAACAGTCGAAGAAAGCATGGTACTTGCTTAGCCAGTCCATCCCAAGGACAATATCAGAGTTTGGCATAGGAAAGACTAAGAGTCGAGCCTTTATCTCCATGCCGCAAATTACTATAGAACAAGATCTACAAACACGGCTATTAGGTAAAACTCCTCCCACAGTGAGAATTCTAACACAACTAGACAAGGGTATAGTGGCAATGTTGTACCTGGCAAAAAAAACTAGAAGATATGAACGAGTGTGTAGCCCTCGTATCAAATAATGTCACAGCAGTAAAATTAAAAACAAGGGTAATACCTGCTATAACATCAATCTCCTTCTCGGTGGCATCCATCTCCATAGAAAAAGCCTGTCTAGTCCTCTGAGAAGGTCCATGTGGCCTGGCCTTCGCAAACTGGTGCTCATGTGTAGGTAGCGGTGGTCCTCGCTGAAATCATCCACCTGCTGGAGGTCGAAGTGCTCTCGCACCTGGTTCCCCTGGCCTTGTTATCTGCGGAGCTGGTCGCGGTGCTGGAAGTGCTGGCCTCTGTATTAACTGAGAAAGTGCCAAGTTTATTGTACCGGGCAGTCCCGCACTGAATGTTGTCCCAATCCGTACCTCAAATACTGGCCCAAACGAACTCAATAATCTCTCTGAATATGCCCTAACTTCCCATAGTGATGGCAAAGAGGCTTCTCTCGGGACTGATAAGGTCTCGCTCTGTGCTGTTGTTGTGGTTTATGCTGTACAAAAGGGAGTCTAATGGGTCCACCCTGAGGCACTCTAACTGGTGTTGCTAGTGCGGGACGTCACTGCGTCTATTGTGTCTCCTTCCAAATAAGCTCATGACTTCTCGCTTTTTGCAGAACTGCCACATGTGATATCCTCGACTGCACACTAGTGAAGCACCAAATGTTAGGAGATAACCCACGGTGGAATCTCATGGCTCTTTCCAGCTCAGTGGGAATCAATATCTTGCCAAAATGACTCAGTCGGCTATACTCTGCGTTGTACTCGTCCACCATCATATTTCCTTCCTTGAGGTGAAGGAACTGCTCATAGAGGATATCACGAACATGGGTAGGGAAGAACCTCTCATTGAAGAGTTCACAGAACTCCTCCCACGTTAGGTCGGTGCCATATTGTCTCTGGTCGGCCTTCCACCAGTGGTGAGTGTTGTCCTCAAGCAGAAGGTCTACTGTTGTCATCCATAGGTCCTCAGGTAAATGTAATGCCTTCAGTAACTTCTCGGTGTTGATGAGCGACTCGGAGACCTCCAACGGAGTATCCGTAACCTCAGAAGTACTTTGGGTTCATCTGAGTGAAACCCTTGACATTGCCCTCATAAGGTCATGGCGCCGGGGCTGGTGCTAGTACAGGGGATGGTGGTGAGGGAGGTGGCATATTCATTGCAGCTATAAGAGCTTGTCTCAGCAGCTCATTATGCTGCCTCTGAACATGTAGCATGGCCTGCATGAACTGGATTGAGGTAACATGTCACGACCTGATTCCGTGGAATAGTTAGGGCGTCCCCCGAATCATGACCGCCGTGCAGGCCTGGGGTTGCGCCCGCACAAGGCTTTAATATTTTGCATAACGAGCACATATTCAGAGTATGCAGATAAATTAAAACACAGATTTGAAACATGGAAAAGTTTTCTTTATTGATAATGAACATCTATTACAAACTCTTGAACTAGTCAGCTAATTTGCCACACGGGCTTACAAAAGTGTTGACTCAAAATGAGATAGCAGTCATGTACATTACATCCCTTTACTAAACTTCAAAATGATAAAGACCTTTGGGCTGGAGGACGACTTTGCCATGGAGCTGCATTGTGTACAGAGTTGCAACCTCCTTTCTTCAAGTACTTCAAAATGTGACGCGGTCAGGATACGCCTACAGCTGGACTGGATCGGGAAGACAACTTTGGCTCCTCGCTCGGTTCGCCTTAGTGCGGGGAACCTGTTTCAACGAGGGTCACTATGTCGAAATATACTGGTGAAGGCGAGCTAAACCCAACTATACCAATCAACACGTTGTTTTAATGAAGCATGCATATTATTTGTTGTCTTTCTATCTTGCCTTTATTTATTTACAAGCAACAGTATATATGTATGATACTGAAAGAACTTGCCACCGTTCGGTGGCTTTTACCTGTCCGTCTAAACCACCTGCACAATACTTACAATGCCTTCCCTGCCACGAAGATACAAGTTAGTTACAATAGGTTTAAATATACAAGAGGATCACTGGCTTGATTGCCATAATGGACATAGTCAATGACGAGGATGGTTTGCAGCTGCAAGTATGTGAGGTGCTGCATACCATCCCCTCCAAGAACGTGAGACTAAACGTGAAGTTCCGTCCGAAATTGGATCGGTGCCAGTGCCCCAGCAGCCGTCCGCAGGAACTATACCTTGTGCACAAGTTGTCCATGATCTAACGGTATCAATAATTTGTTAAACATTTCCATGCACTTCAGGCAACACGAGTACAAGATATATCAATAATTGTTAAACATTCATGCACTTCAGGCAACACGAGTACGAGACATATAACATTGCATAATTTATTTTGCGTATCCTCCATGAATAATTATGCGCATACAAGGTGTGTTCCATACTTAGCACGATTTATAGAACATTTGCACGAACTAGCATATAATAAGATAACAGTTCACATGTTTGGTTGACAATCAATACAATCCAAGTCTATTCTTTTTTTATCTTGACATCTTTTAGTTATTATTTGGTATCGTCTGATCGTTGTTTGATAATAAACAAAAGAAATTGAAACTAGGTTTATACGAAACCCTCTCTTTGTTTACAAACAAGAAAAAGAAGTACATTAATCCTATACGAGGATGTTAAGTACAAAAATTTGATTCTGGGTAAATATTGCTATAGGAGTCTGATCTGCGGTCGATCACTTTGTTCCTTTGACCACACAATGATAAAGAAGTGCTGTAGAAGACGAAAAAGAAGCTTCAAAGACTGCAAGAGGGATTGAACTCTCGTTACCGAAGTAGTCAATCAACACTCTCTGGATATACTCTCTTCTCTTGAAAAATCCTCTACCATTCTTCGACCCTTGACCTCCGTGGCCGGAGGTCTCTATTTATAGAGTTCAGCTACAGTCGACGTAGAAACCGAACAGCGGAAAGAGCTGCACCTTTTATGCGGCGGTTATAATAACTGCTACCCACGTATGAATGATCTCCTGAATCTGCGTGTGACGCGTATCCTATTATGAGGTAACGCGTATAATCGCTCATCGAATATCACGGCATGCAAGCCATGTAGGTAACTGCCCCTCGCATAAAAATGGTTGGCATAAAAGCCAAATAACTGTCTCGTTGGCGTAAAAGCCAAATAGCTGTTCTGATGGCGTAAGAGCCAAGTAGGCGTAGAAGCCGAATAATTGTCAAGTTGGCATCGAAGCCAAGTAGCTGTCATGTTGGCGTAGAAGCCAAATAGTTGTCATATTGGCGTAGAAGCCAAATTCTGCGTAAAGCTTGATGTTGCATGGATAGGTAACCAGCGTAAAGATAGCCAGTTATCCTTCTTCGACTGAGGTCTTGAACGTATTCTGGGCAGATAGCCTTATCACGTACCTTTGTAAATATAGCTTGAGTTGGCGTATTTCGAGGAGATAGCATATGGCGTACTCCTATAGTTAAAAATAGCCAGGTCGGCATATTTTATGGAGATAGCATACAGCGTACTCCTATAGCTGACAATAGCCTGGTTGGCATAATATGCGGGGATGGTGATGTGGACATAGTAGCCCTAATTATAGCTCACCCAACCAAAAAGTAGAACCAAATCTCGTGTATTAAATGCAGAGATCTGCCCCCATCTCGCGCATTAATTGCAGAGAGCTGCCTCGAGTTCTGTAAGAAAAATAGCTTTTTACGTGGCGGTTCATTTCGTCTCATCCTGAGCGTAAAGCTCATGTCTGCCTGTGTATAATAGGCAGCGTATTCCTTGAATGCGTAAACTATGTCTTATATCAAGGGTTATGTCACTAGACGACAGTCTGGAGTTCTGTGCAAATCCATTATTATAGCCGTCCTCTCGATCGCTGTGTAGTACTCTTTGTCAGGAGTCAGGTTCACTGCTTCAACTGACAGGTTCATTCGAGGAATAAGAAGAGTTTTTCGTACAACTTTCCGCTGCATTAAAAGCAGACAAGTTTTACGCCGAAGTGGCGATATAGCAACCTTTTTATGCCGAAGCAGTTTGGGAGGACTGCTTTACGCGGGTGATTCTGGAGCTATGTTTTACGCTGAACAATGTTGAAACTCTGCTGTACGCCAATGGCTCTGAAGTCATGTTTTTATGCCACCCAGTGCTGGAGCTCTGTTTTACGGGGGCTTCCTGCATGTTGAGGATTTTACGCGTATGATTCTCCAGCGTATTTTTCGTGCTTCTACAAGACCCCCTTCAAAGTTTTCAATTTCCTCGTAATTTGAAACACTTTGAATGAAGCATGAAACGGTCAAGTTTGACTCGTTCCGCGAGGCTGATTTCTCAGCAAATTTTTAGGAGTTTGTTGGGATTCGATGTGTTCTTCTCTGCCTATATAAAGGCAAATGAGTTAACATGTTTTTCCTACACTTCCTTCGCCACAAAGAGATGGTTGTCGAGCTTCGTCAGGTGGACTGAAGGAAGAAGAAGATCATGTTCTTCCAGCATATAAGGAGCCATAAAAAGAGGCGTCTTCGAGCAAATGTCCTCTGCAACGATAGATCATGGAAGGATATCATAGCTTCCTTTGCTCGAGATGATCAGCAATTTTATGTGGTGATTCGTCCAGGAGAGAGGAAGGGTCTTATTTGGCCACACAGCTTGCAAGCTGTATTCTCTTCCATTATGGCGCTGGACGAAGGCAGACAGTTTGGCCCTGTCTTCCAGTATTGTGTTGGGTCTGAACCCCTATCACAATTTCTAGGGCATGTCTGCCATGGCGTATGGAGGATGGGCTTACTAAATTAATACATGCCCAGTTCTGTATCCTCCCGCCATTAATTATTTTCTTGTTAATCGGCTGCGAAAGACGATTAACTGCGGTAGAAGACGAAAAGATCTACATCAATATGAGAACCTGGCACAGCAAATTCTTGGTGTGATCTTAAATAAAAATGAGAAATCCTTTTGTAAAAAAAAAGATTTCCATCATATGTAATCATGAAGATGAAAAACCCTTTGTAAACTGGATTTTCATCATATGTAATCATGATTAATATAATTATCTTCTTTTATGCAAGCTGATTTGCCATATTTGCTGTGAGAAAGTCTGAATGTGTGCAGCTTCGGCACGTCTGAATAATTTTACGCCGACTCTGAAAAAAGAGTATCTTATCTCTTCCCGTCTTTTACGCGTAACTAAAAACGCATAGAAAGCTCCTTTAGCATTTTAAGTAGAAGATCCCAACTGTCATTCTGTTTTGGACGAGGAGTCGCGTAAAATTCTGAACTGTCACTTCTTTGATACGAAGAATTCTTGTTTATACCATCATCTTCAAGAATGGTTTTCCAAAAATCCCTTGAAAAAGGGCGAGAAATGTCTGTCGACCAGGCCATACTTGAACTTTTTGTAAAAATATTCTGACTGGACTTTGGATGAACTTCCAAGTGGCCCAAGAAGAAGAGTCATCTTCAATGCTGAACTCTGTGTGTTTCAGGCACTTGGAATGTTTTGTAGCCAAAAAGGAGCATTTTCTGCGTAAACCCTTGTAATTGGCTGTCTGTAGCTTTCGAGCGTAAAATCGTAGATTTGTAGCCTCTGAACGTAAAAGCTTCCGAGCGTGAAATTATAGATTTGTAGTCTCTGAGCGTAAAACCATAGGTTTGTAGCCTCTCGAGCGTAAAAGATCCTGAGCGTAAAAGCATCTGAGCGTAAAACCATAGATTTATAGCCTCTGAGCGTAAAATAGTAGATTTGTAGCCTCTGAGCGTAAAAGCTGCTGAGCGTAAAACCGTAGATTTATAGCCTCTCGAGCGTAAAATCTGGATCCACTGACTGTCCGTCTTCTTTTTTCAAATGATAGGCTGACGTGGTCCCAAATCATAATCGAATATTAAATATCGAATTTGGTTAGGGATTCGAAGAGTTATCCGAACTCTATAAATAGCCCAAGGTCTTGAGGGAAAAAACTTTTATCTGTCTTCACAAAACCCTTGCTTTTCAAGAACCCTTCTTCTTCGTCTCTTTCTTGAGAACTCAGATTCGCCATGGCACCTAAACAGGCTTCAACTTCTAAGGAAAAGAAGGTCTCTTCCTCTTCTCGCTCCTCTGTTCCAGCCCGAGCAACTCCTATTAGGCTGAACGAGCCCCGATCCGAATGAAGTGCTCCGCCGTCGAGCTGTGCTCCGGACGTCACAGGTAGAGATTGCAAGAAGAAAAACCCTCCGCACACGTTTAAGTGTATGCGAACCAATACGCCCACCTTTATAATGTGTTAGCGTAAAAACTCTATCTTTTCGCAGTCTGGCGTAAAAACTCAGACTGTCAAAATTTGGTGTATACTTCCAACTTTGGGTTTTACGCGCTGAATGAAAATTTTGGCGTAAAAACTTAGATTTTTGTAGTCTGGCGTAAAAACTCAGACTGTTAGATTTTGGACGTATACTGCCAACCTTGAATTTTATGCCTTGGAAATAGGTTCCAGCGTAAGAGCTCAAGTTTTTGCAGTCTTGGCGTACAAGCTCAGACTGATAATCTTTGGCATAAACTGCAAGAGTATATCGTCTAGTGTAGAAACTGACTTGTTTTCTTGCATTTTGTAGTGGACTTGCATATCCCTATTTTGGTTGAGGTGATGGGCTCTGCTGCCGGGATGCTGAACTCGAACTATTTAGAGGATTTATCTCACGTGATATTCCCTATTTCTGGAGCCAATTATCCTGAAGAAAGGGGAACCTTGATCTCGTCCCAAAGAGAATGCATGCTGCTGAGTATGATCAGTGGGGAGCCCCTGACATACATAGACGGGATGGAGTATAAGAAACTAGGTTTCTTGTACGGGGATGTTATTGACAAACAGTCCCAGACTAAACCCAAGAAGGAGGATTGGGTGTTTACTGCTGAGGGCACGGTGATGTATCTGCCCAGGATGCACAGGGATTATCCTATCTCGGCATTCTTTCATGCCATCCATCCCAGGAAGATGGTGTGGACTTTGACTCCCGATCTTATACAACAAAGGATACGACCGGGGGGCCTATATGAGCTGTCCTTCGGGTCCTGTTATGCCCTTTAGGAGATTGCTGCCGGGTAGTGTCCCGAGTGAGGACACTTCACTGATCCAGCCGGTCCAAATGTCGACCTTCTGTAATAACTTTATGGGGCAGGGAGGAATGAACCCAAGGGTCAACCCTCGGACTAGTGGATGACTTAGCCTGAGGAATCTTCGATGGGCCAGTTTGACTGCCTGGGCCCTGAAATACTTCCAGACGGAGCTGGAGAGTATTGGCTTGTTCGCGGCAGTGAGCGCCACAAGTGTTGGGCTCCCTGTCAACCCTAACTTGTTTTTAGCCTTGATGGAGCAATACAACTCGCTCACTGGGACTTTTGCCAATCCACTAGGTGAGTTGGGCTTAGCCCTTCATGAGATGGCAGAGATTTCAAAGCTACCAATGGGGGAAGCTCCTTATGAAGAGTACGTCCCTACAAACAGGGAGTTGAGGGATACAAACCCGCGGACAGTGGCAGTATATCAGGAGCTGATGTGCTACTATCTTGCATGTACCACTTTCTACAAGGAGCCCTCTGATTTGGCACACATCAACAAGTGGGCAACCTATCTCTTCTTCCACCAGGCCAGAAATGTTAAGCCGGACAAGGTGGTAGATAGCTGAGATAGGCCCTTGAACCTCCTGAGCATGCTCAATGCTAACACGGTCGATGACCTTATTGAAGACGCAGGGGCTCCAGATCATATTATTAATGAGGAGATAGAGGGTTACCCTGCAGGCACAAAAGCCTTCAGTTATATGAGGCATTTTCGTAAGCTTCTGTCAAGGGAAGCTCAATTGGCTGGCTTCCTCTCCGTCTGGCTTTGCCGCTGGGTAGTGCCTGGCATCGCGTCTGCAGATCGTATCCACCGCAACACCTTATGGCCTGCGGTGCATTTGGTATTCGAAGCAAGACTGGGCTTGCTCCCTGTCATGGTCAATAGGATACAAGCTGGCCTGAGGGCCCTTACTGATGGGCTGCTCGCAGATGAGACGCAGCATGAAGGATTTCCCAGAGTGGAATTAACCTTCCTATACCTGATAGGATGGTTAATCCTTCACAACACTAGGGTGATATCTTCCGGTCCTGCCAGCTGTTCGGGAAATAACTTCTTGTTGAATTACAAGAATTCCTCTTGGAATGTGGCGACCATCATAGATTGCCGGCGAGCGTTAAATGTTGCCCACAGCTGAAAGCTCTTCTGTATCGTCCCCCATGTACATATCAATCAACAGGGGAAGAAGATTAAGGATGGGGGTCAAAGGAGGACCATTCTTTCTCCTGAAGCCTTCTACTGGTTGGTCTGCATTAGACCTTCCTATTTGTTGTACAGAAGTGAGGACCACTGCTATCTGGAGCCTTATCTGCCTAGTCGGTTCGCCAGGCAGTTTGGGTACGACCAGTTGCATGTGGGGAATGCCATTACCAGCTTCAAGTCCAAAGGTGGACTTATTGATGGAGCCAGAGGATGGCGGTACTTCATCACGGGCTGTACTGGTGCAACTTTTGCCGTGCCCGCAACTTCTCTCTATGGAGTTGCGTATTCTGCACTCGTACGCGCAGTTCTATGCGTCTATCAATACCTTCCATCATGATTTTGATGTGCATGGAAGTTTTAGGATGCCCTCCCATAGGTCCACTGGAAGGGAGGAGATTTTGTCTATTTCCTCGGATGAGAATGAAGACACCACCGGGGCAGACGAGTTCTTGTTAACAATACCGAGAGGCTTAATAGCTCCGCCGGCAGAGCCTCTCGTTATCCCCCAGAAATGGAAGGCTTCCACTCTAAAAGGGCCTTCCTTCCGCAAGAAGAAGATTGCCCAAGGTCAGAAAAGGGCTTCCACCAGGGGGGCTTCTAGGAGCGAGCCTGTCTTTTCCCCTGTTGGGGATGACTCTTTGATCAGAGGTCCTTCGCCTTTTAGAGAGGGAACCTCCATAGTTCTGGCTGGCAGTGCCGGAGATTCTTTGCTCGAGATCGCTGCTGCTACTACTGCTTCTGGTAGTGCTACGAGATCGCCTTCGAGGTCGAGCATATTAAGGATACCTTTATCCAGACAAATAATGGGAGTAACCCCTACTTCGTCTATAAGTATTTCCAGCGAGATCCTACCCGATGAACCTCGAATGGATCTTGGTGATGACTGGGAAGACTATCCTCCAACGTCAGTTGGTGCACCCTCTTCTCCAGGTATGACAGCTCGCTTAGCATCATTAAAAAATGATTTAGCTGTACAGGTTGTGGACGCAACATATATACCATCGGCCATGGGTAAATGTTGTCTTTATGCCTCTTTTAGGAAAATTAACATCAAGTTGATATTAAATTTCTCTTGTCCCCTTTTCAGGTGAAGACATCTTAGGGGAGGGCGGAGTTGACGCAACCTTTGACTTTGTTGCGGATCCTGCCGATGAAACGGCGGCGCTCGACTTTGAAGAGGCATGCTTTGAAGCTGCCGATCCTTCATCCGTAATATTTTTGGGTGTCGACTCGCCAACAGCAGTTCAGATATCTTCAGAGGATGATGAGCCCATTATCGCGACTGTGCCTCCTTCGTTGAGTACGCCAACAACTTCAACCATTGCTGGTGTTCATTTTTCTGTAGCACTATCTATAGAGGCAACGGTCATGGCAACATCCTCCGCGGTCATTCCTGGAAGGAGATTTTTCGATATCGAAGCCACTCCTAGCGTGCATCCGGTCTTCGATATACTGATTGAACAATATACCAGCCTATTCTACTATAGTTTGAAGGAGTTGATTTCTATGGTGCTGGAGAAGAACCTGAGCTTTGATAATCTGCTGACGTCCTCTCAGCTTGCGATAGCGCCGATCAGAAATTTCAACGACGCTGGAAGAGCTGATGCGCTATAGCAAATAGTTAATGGTTTAGAACAACCCATTAACGAATATTTGCAACTATCTCGAGGCAACATCGACGATATGATTTAGGCCGAGTACGACTCCTTGACTGCGAAGCTTGCTGAACAGATGGAAAGTTTAAACAAATCCATCCAGGCACAACAGCAGAAGATGGATGAAGAGCAGGCCGTCTTGGAGGAGGTTATTTCTCATCTAACGAAATACGAGGCCGAACATGAAGGAAATGAAGTGAGGGTCCGCAAATTAGAAGCTAAACTCACTCAGGCAAAGGAGTGGGCTCGCCAGTCATCTGCAGCTCGAGATGTGTTGAAGGGCCGAATAGATACAGCTCAGCGGAACTTGGCACGTGCGGGCAAAATGCGTGCCGATTTTGTTCATGTTCGGTCAGAACTATCCCTCCTGAGTGATGATGAGGCACGACTGGAGCGAGCTCGCGCTAATATCTTAAACTCCAGGAATGAGAGGATGGCTGCTTTGGTGCGACAGATTAGGGATTTAACTGCTCCTCCCCAATGATGTACCTTTTTTTTGTTTCTCCTGTAATTTCTCAGAGATAATAAAGATACATTTTTTGACTTTGTGGACCCATCACTTTAGAATATGATGGGTTAAGATGAAAGTGATATCAGAGGTATCATTAACAAAACATACTTTCATTAAGGTTTTGCTGAATATAAATCTATTCAGAGATAATATGAACCTGATAGAATATAATCCAATTAAATTTGTATACTAAACACTATCAGAGATAATATGAACATGATAGGTTTACAAATTAATTAAGGATATATATTCAGAGGTCACAAGAATCTGATAGAATATGATCCAGCTAACCTTTGTGCATGGTATCGTCAGAATAAGATCTTCATCATACTCCGTTCAAGCAAAGGAGATCAAGTATAGTACTTCTTCAGGAATTTGCAGTTGATAGTAGCCATTATCAAAAAAAATTCATTAGACTTGGCTAATCTATCAGCTCCATTTACAATCATATAAGGACCCCCCATTTCTTTATTATTGTTTGTGCGAATTGAGGACATTCCACTGGGGAATCTTTGGTGGACCTATTACTTTTTGTGCACGTTGAGTGCAAATAATAAGTTCGAAACAAGCCCTATCAGCGGTAGTATGAAGTGATAGATTTTGTGGTTTGGTAAAGACATCCTGCTGGGAGATTTTTATATACCCATTACTTTTTGCGCACGTGAGTGCAAGTAATAGGTTTGAGACAAGTCCCGCCAGAGATAATGTAGCCGCGATAAAATATGACTCTGTGGGGATAGGGGAGAGATATAGTTCAGAGGTAATATGAACATGAACTGACTTTTTCTCCGTCGGGAAAAATGAAGATAGTTCAGAGGTAATGTGAACATGAATAATTAGTTTCCATTGCGGGCATTCTATAGAATATTTTTTGTGGACCTATTACTTCTTGTGCACGTTGAGTGCAAGTAATAAGTTTTAGGATAAGCCCTGCCAGAGGTAATATGGATGTGGCAGTTTTTGTGGACCTAATACCACTGGCATACTTAGAGTTAAGTACGGGTGCTAAGTTGAGATGACAACCGATATCAGAGGTAGTATGGACATGACAATCGATAGCCAAAACTCGGAGGGTTTGTTCAGAGGTAATATAGACATGAAAAACTCAGCCCAAGAGAAATATTATCACAATAGTTCAGAGGTAATATGGACGTGAACTAGTGTCCGAAAAACTCATTGAAAGAGTGATTCATTGAGTGTGGTCTATCCAAACATGAAGATAGACCCAGGATCGCTCCGTAGGGGAGATTGATGGGACGATAGCTCAGAGGTAACATGAACATGGCTAGCGTAAAATGAGACTGGTTTAAATAGTCATTGTGGGAATGTGCGAATAGACCTAAGGATTGCTCCACTGGAGGAAAATTTGAGGATCCATCCTCCATTGCGTACCCGGGACTCCCGGACATGGATGATGGCTCAAGCATTTATAACAAATAAGAAAATGTTGCACATAGTCATTTGCTGAGGAAAGTGGAAAGACGTAGTTCAGAGATAGTATGGACGTGAACTGATCTATAGCCACAAACTGGGAGGTTTGCTCAGAAGTCATTTGGACATGGCAATTTCAGCTGGGGAAACCAATGTTTGGACAATAGTTCAGAGGTAATATGGACTTGAACCCATGTCCAAAAAATTTACTGTGGAGTGATTTTGCTGAGTGGGGATAGACCCAAAGAATCTGCTGGGGAAACTTTAGGGACTCGTCATCCGGTACTTCTTGAGGGAGAAAATTGTCATGTTAGAGTGAAATTAATTTGCAGTGATCGTCCCCTTGTTTATAAATACAAAGTGATGACTTTGGCTTCGATCAACTCCTGGATTCTCCTTTTTAGTACATAGCACGCTTTTGTGGGGTGATGAACGTACCGATGAAAGAGACAATATTCTGGGTCATCGACTTTGCCAGCCCTTTCAGGATATCTGATGTTGGGTAGCCGAAGTTTATTTTCCTTCATCAATATATTGAAGATTTCAATGATATCATCTTCATTGAAGGAGAAAGTCCCCTTTGGCATTCGGGCTCCCGATGCCTGAGTCGTAGGTCCCCAGGGAAAATGGTCATAGTCGCATCATCTTCGGACTCAGGGGGAATTCTACCCCCAGCTTTGGATGCTGCACTATTTTGTCGAGGTAGACTACCCCCAGACATGTCGTAGCGTTTGTCCACTGAAGTTGATTTAGAAGGACCTGCCTCTGGTATTACAGGATCAAACTCTGGAGGTTTGGAGTTTGCATGAGGTACAATATACCCCAACCCAAAACAAGTTTGTTGACAGTAAGGATTACCATGCAACGGTGTTAGTCTGCCTTTTCCATAGTTGAGGCCTTGTTTCAACTTCAAATCATAACCCATGCTTTGTATAATCTTTAAAGCCTGTGGGCTATATCTGTAGATTTGGATTTTCCCAATATCTGACTCGCGAGATTCTTCTTGTACAATTGGTCTATTTCGCATTCGACCGAAGATTATTTGATGTTGATCGTCGCGAGTTGGTGGAACAATAAAGATAGAATCTTCATGTGGCCCATCTGTCATGACGATATTAGATGTCGACGCTACGTCCCACATGATCTCTCCATGCCTGGATGTTAGGGTCACTAAATCTTGATTTTGACCCCTGTCTTTGCGTTTCTGGATCACGAAATCATGCAAATCAGCGATATTAGCAGAAGAAGAAGAAGAAGACTTATTCTGCTTTTTTTTATCAGTGGGCCTATGGAGATTAGGAACTAGAACACTTTCTCTGCCATATGAGTAGAGCAGTTCAGCCATGTGAGTAGCACATGATCCATGAGGTGCATATCTTTCCGTAAAACAGGTCTTCTTTACGCTGAGGGGCTTATCCTGGCGTAATCTGGAGCTTTGCACAGGTTGGCGTAAAACTGAGGAAGCCCTCAATCGGCTGTCAGTATTCCACGTAATCTGAAGAACGGGCAAATTCTTCTTTTGATGGCGTAAAAGCCGAGAGGTCTCCACTTGTTCTTTCTTGCGGTGATTGCAGGGACCATATGCCTCCTTATAGGCAGGAGATGTATTTTTATGCGTGGGGTGCGGTGTAGACTTCTGGATTGGCGCTAAGGCATTGCCAGAAGCTTTGTCTACCACGTCACAGACGGAAGACAAAGTTTTACGCGCATGACGCAGAGTAGACTTCTGGATTGGCACTGAGGCATTGCCAGAAGCTTTGTCTGTCACGTCACAGACGGAAGACAAAGTTTTACGCATGGGGCGCGGTGTAGACTTCTGGATTGGCACTTAGGCATTGCCAAAAGCTTTGTCTGCCACGTCACAGACGGGAGACAAAGTTTTACGTACAGGACGCACAGGTTGCGATGTCACAACCTTATTGGTCGGAGAGAGAGAGCCTACAGGAAGGGTAGAGGATGTCCGGGGCATCCATAATTTATGCAGCTTCCTGTTGTCCTAGACAGAGAGGGAACGAGAGCCACCCCCTACGCGAAGCATGTCTTCGTAAGCTGATTGGTCGAATTGGACGACCAGAGTCTTCTTCGTTGATCCTATGGATACAGCATTGTGTTGAGCAATGACTTTCTCGTCAGATGAGAAAGTAGTCTCCAACAAAGTCGCCATCTTATGTTTGATAATAAACAAAAGAAATTGAAACTAGGTTTATACGAAACCCTCTCTTTGTTTACAAACAAGAAAAAGAAGTACAATTAATCCTATACGAGGATGTTAAGTACAAAAATTTGATTCTGGGTAAATATTGCTATAGGAGTCTGATCTGCGGTCGATCACTTTGTCCCTTGGACCACACGATGACAAAGAAGTGTTATATATAGAAGACGAAAAATAAGCTTCAAAGACTGCAAGAGGGATTGAACTCTCGTTACCGAAGTAGTCAATCAACACTCTCTGGATATACTCTCTTCTCTTGAAAAATTCTCCACCACTCTTCGACCCTTGACCTCCGTGGCCGGAGGTCTCTATCTATAGAGTTCAGCTACAGTCGGCGTAGAAACCGAATAGCGGAGAGAGCTGCATCTTTTACGCGACGGTTATAATAACTGCTACCCACGTATGAATGATCTCCTGAATCTGCATGTGATGCGTGTCCCATTATGAGGTAACGCGTATAATCGCTCATCGAATATCAC
The DNA here is from genome assembly GCA_036927795.1 of Iris macrosiphon. Taxonomy (NCBI): domain Eukaryota; kingdom Viridiplantae; phylum Streptophyta; class Magnoliopsida; order Asparagales; family Iridaceae; genus Iris; species Iris macrosiphon. The sequence continues at coordinate 130,036,901 of JAYESA010000006.1, read as the reverse complement.
GGCATGCAAGCCACGTAAGTAACTGCCCCTTGCATAAAAATGGTTGGCATAAAAGCCAAATAACTGTCTCATTGGCGTAAAAGCCAAATAGCTGTTCTGATGGCGTAAGAGCCAAGTAGGCGTAGAAGCCGAATAATTGTCAAGTTGACGTAGAAGCCAAGTAGCTGTCATGTTGGCGTAGAAGCCAAATAGCTGTCATGTTGGCATAGAAGCCAAATTCTGCGTAAAGCTTGATGCTGCATGGATAGGTAACCAGCGTAAAGATAGCCAATTATCCTTCTTCGACTGAGGTCTTGAGCGTATTCTGGGCCAGATAGCCTTATCACGCACCTTTGTAAATATAGCCTGAGTTGGCGTATTTTGAGGAGATAGCATACGACGTACTCCTATAGTTAAAAATAGCCAGGTCGGCGTATTTTAAGGAGATAGCATACGGCGTACTCCTATAGCTGACAATAGCCCGGTTGGCGTAATTTACGGGGATGGTGATGTGGACGTATTAGCCCTAATTATAGCTCACCCAGTCAAAAAGTAGAACCAAATCTCGTACATTAAATGCAGAGATCTGCCCCCATCTCGTGCATTAATTGTAGAGACGTGTCTCGAGTTCTGTTAGAAGAACAGCTTTTGACGTGGCGGTTGATTTTGTCTCATCCTGAGTGTAAAGCTCATGTCTGCCTGTGTAGAATAGGCAGCGTATTCCTTGAATGCGTAAATGATGTCTTATATCAAGGGTTATGTTACTAGACGACAGTCTGGAGTTCTCTACAGAGCCATCATTACAGTCGTCCTCTCGATTGCTGTGCAGTACTCTTTGTCAGGAGTCAGGTTCACTGCTTCAACTGACAGGTTCATTCGAGTAATACGAAGAGTTCCTCGTACAACTTTCTACTGCATTAAAAGTAGACAGGTTTTACGTCGAAGTGGCGATGTAGCAACCTTTTTATGTCGAAGCAGTTTGGGAGGACTGCTTTACGCGGGTGGTTCTGGAGCTATGTTTTACGCTGAACAGCGTTAAAACTCTGTTGTACGCCAATGGCTCTGAAGTCATATTTTTATACCACCCAGTGCTGGAGCTCTGTTTTACGTGGGCTTCCTGCATGTTGAGGATTTTACGCGTATGTTTCCCCAGCATATTTTTCATGCTTCTACAATTGGGGCAAACAAGGATACAAGATTTATTAGGTGTGAAGACTTGGAAGAATGGCTAGCTAATCGAGATGGTAGCCACTCACTTAGATGGTTGGAAGGGAGAAGAAAGAGGCGCTTCAAGACTCCGCTCGTAAGCCGTCTACTTCTCGTTCACCTGCATCACGAACAGCTCGATCAATACCTCTTCCTCTCTTTCCAATCTCGAAATTGAAATACAGTGCAAAGAACGAAAATAATAAAATCCATCAAAACCGTTCAAGGAAAACAAGCAAATCTGAAAATCAACTCAAAGCACGAAAGCAACAAGCGACATCAAAATCCAAGGCAACAAGATAATAGCGGAGAGGTCCCTCTTGACTCTGCCGCTAAGTCGATCCCGGGGGCATGGTCCACTGAAAATGGGAATCGATTCCGAAGAAGCAAATCCATAATGAGGACGAGTTCTTGTTTCAATCTATCCCGATCAAACGATACCATCTTGTATTTCTTAGCCGCGCTTCCCGAATAGGGGAAACGGGGCGCCATATCCTACCCAACTAATTAAAAGTTTTATCCATGAAACTTAGGAATAGAACCTACTGTTAGTGAACGTTACGTTGGGGATGTGGAACAGAGTATTTGGGGCATTCACGAATTCTGTGATTTGTATCGCCACAAAGTAGACATAACCCTTATTTCATGCGACATTCGTTGGAAATGTGCCCCGGCTTTTTGCAGAAGTGACATATTTTAATCCAATCCACTTTCTGCTGACCACCATTATTATGGCACTTTGTAGCGGTGTTTTCTCTATCGTTGCTTTGGCGTTTGTGACTGGATGTATGCATAGCGCCGGCAGGAACGTGAAGATACTGCAGTTCAAGAGAAAGAGCGTGATTCATGACTTCACGCATTGTCCGATACTGATGAACGACTACGTGCGCATGAATAGCAAGGCGTAGACCACCTTCAAACCTTTTGGCTCGACTCGCTACATCAGGTAAATTGGCGCTATCGAATTTGGAGAGACGGTTGAATTCGGCGGAGTACTATTTGACTGTCATGCTGCCTTGCCTCAGTTGCACGAACTCGTTCTCCATCTGACGACGTACTGGAGAGGGTATAAACTCCTCTTCAAATGCGGCATAAAAAATCGTCCACGAGATCGCCTCCTCTCCATGGTTAAATTGAAGAGATCGCCGATGCACGTCCCACCAATCGTGCGCGTTGAGGCGGAGCTGTAGTTGCGCGCATACGACGCACTTCTCTTCGGGGACCTCTAGAAGAGCGAAGTGGTCTTAAAGTTAGGCCAACCAATCTAAAGCCATGATTGGGTCCTCAGTCCCGTTGAATGGAGTGTTGCAGACTTTCTTGAAGTGGCCAAAGTCGAAGGCAGTCACTTCCCTCGTCCTTGGAATTAGCGGCGTCTCAACTTCAAGCATGGGCTGTTCCACCGGAGTCGCTGCTGTTGTCGCAGAATGGTTGGAAGCCAAAGTCGAAACGATCTGTTGCAGGGCATCCACCTGCTTCTCTTGGACTGAGAATCGAGCTTCTATATTGTCTTGAAACTTGAGCTGACTCTCCTCCGCCCGCTTCTCGGCCCGTTCGTAGCGAGCCTCGTCCCTTTGTTGGTTTGCCTTCAACATACGCAACATTTGCTAGATGGGATCGATGCTTGGCATGGCTCGCTGACTCCTTGAACTTCCCGAAGTGCCCGAACTACTTTCTTGGCCTTGCATTTTGTCCGGTGCTAGCGCTGCAGATTGCGCTGGTGCCATTCCTTCAAAAGAAGGTAAATTATATTAGGATCATAATATATTATGGACTTATTGCATGAACGTATCTCATTTTTTCCTAGCGAGTTCAAGAGTTCGCACAGTAATTTGATCATTAAAGGAACTTTTCCAGTGCGAGAGTCTAAAAAACTTGAATCTGTGCTCTGATACTACTATGTCACGATCCTATTCCTTGGAATCGTTGGGGCGTCCCCTGAATCATGACCGTCATGCGGGCCTGGGGTTGCGCCCGCACAAGGCTTTAATTTTTTGCATAACGAGCACATATTCAGAGTACGCAGATAAATTGAAACACAAATTTGAAACATGGAAAAGTTCTCTTTATTAATAATGAACATCTATTACAAACTCTTGAACGAGTCAGCTAATTTGCCGTACGGGCTTACAAAAGTGTTGACTCAAAATGAGATAGCAGTCTTGTACATTACATCCCTTTACTAAACTTCAAAATGATAAAGACCTCCGGGCTGGAGGACGGCTTTGCCACGGAGCTGCATTGTGTACAGAGTTGCAAGCTCCTTTCTTCAAGTACTTCAAAATGTGGCACGGTCAAGATGCGCCTACAGCTGGACTGGATCGGGAAGACGACTTCGGCTCCTCGCTCGGTTCGCCTTAGTGCAGAAACCTGTTTCAACGAGGGTCAGTATGTCAAAACATACTGGTGAAGGCGAGCTAAACCCAACTATACCAATCAATACGTTGTTTTAATGAAGCATGCATATTATTTATTGTCTTTCTATCTTGCCTTAGTTTATTTACAAGCAACAGTATATATGTATGATACTGAAATAAACTTGCCACCGTTCGGTAGCTTTTACCTATCCGTCTGAACCACCTGCACAATACTTACAATGCCTTCCCTGCCACGAAGACACAAGTTAGTTGCAAAAAGTTTAAATATACAAGAGGATCACTGGCTTGATTGCCATAATGGACATAGTCAATGACGAGGATGGTTTGCAGCTGCAAGTACGTGAGGTGTTGCATACCATCCCGTCCAAGAACGTGAGACTAAACATGAAGTTCCGTCTGGAATCGGATCGGTGCCAGTGCCCCAGCAGCCGTCCGCAAGAACTATACCTTGTGCACAAGTTGTCCATGATCTAACGGTATCAATAATTTGTTAAACATATCCATGCACTTCAGGCAACACGAGTACAAAATATATCAATAATTGTTAAACATTCATGCACTTCAGGCAACACGATTACGAGACATATAACATTGCATAATTTATTTTGCATAGCCTCCCTGAACAATTATGCGCATACAAGGTATGTTCCATACTTAGCACGATTTATAGAACATTTGTACGAACTAGCATACAATAAGATAACAGTTCACATGTTTGGTTGACAAGCAATACAATCCAAGTCTATTCCCTTTTTATCTTGACATCTTTTAGTTATTATTTGGTATCGTCTGATCGGGGCAAACAAGGATGCAAGATTTATTAGGTGTGAAGACTTGGAAGAAGGGCTAGCTAATCGGGATGGTAGCCACTCACTTAGATGGTTGGAAAGGAGAAGGAAAGAGGCGCTTCAAGACTCCGCTCGTAAGCCGCCTACTGCTCATTCACCTGCATCATGAACAGCTCGATCAATACCTCTTCCTCTCTTTCCAATCTCGGAATTGAAATGCAGTGCAATAAACAAAAATAATAAAATCCATCGAAACCGTTCAAGGAAAACAAGCAAATCCGAAAACCAACTCAAAGCACGAAAGCAACAAGCGACATCGAAATCCAAGGCAACAAGATAACAGCGGAGAGGTCCCTCCTGACTCTGCCGCTAAGTCGATCCCGGGGGCACGGTCCACTGAATATGGGAATCGATTCCGAAGAAGCAAATCCATAACGAGGATGAGTTCTTATTTCAATCTATCCCGATCGAACGATACCATCTTGTATTTCTTAGCCGCGCTTCCCGAATAGGGGAAACGGGGTGCCACATAACATTCCCGTCAAGCTACAGAAACTACTGTCACAACCTGCACACGGTGTAGGGGCACGGGTAGTGAACAACGTCCAGCCTACGCCGTAGTATCGGTGGCAGAACGTTGTTTGGGTAAACTATCTATCTAGCAATAATGATCATCAAGATATATAATGCCACTAATGAAGTATAAATACTTAATCACAGATCTATAAGATGGAACAATCACACTAATATGATATAAAGAACTGAAGAGTCAAATATAACTCACAAGACAAAATAATATCCAAAGTCATCTAATATAATAAGAAATACTAATGTCAATGGCTGGAGACAAATCCAGTACAATAAACCTATCTACTGAGCTATAGGTAATGGATCGTCTGTCTCAACCGGGATGAGTCCCTCCTGAGCAAAAGTCTCTGGCTCTAAGCCAACTACATCCTGAGGCCCATAGTGAGTGGGATACCACTCCTTAGTGTCATCTGGAAAAATATATATCCAGTTAGGAAAGAAGCAAAGTACACCTCTAACAGCAGTTCCAATAAATAATAAAAACTATATAACAGTAAATAGAGTGAATATGCAAGATGCAATATACAAGTACAAGAGATATACAAAATAGTAATACTGGAATTAAATACAAGGAAATGAGCATCATGAAAATGAGCAAGAAATACTAGTACTTTGTGAGTGGTACCAGCTTCAACATGTGATCGGCTTGGGAACTTGCACTAAGGATTAGGGCCTGGTTAATCATACATGCGGTGTACGATCAACACTCACAAGGACATACATAAGGAGGGGTATGATCATATATCTACACTAACAATCTCTGCCCCGACTGGTATAGTGGATCCAACCATGGTACGTTATGACACGAGATTCACTGGGTAGGTAGCTAGTCTCCCCAAAAATCAATGTCTGTACATGTACAAGAAGAACAAAGAACAAGACTTGCACAAGATACACCATAAATACCAAGGAATAACATCTTATGACGAGATCCGGATATACCAATCTGTGTAACCATCGTGTCAAGAAATTAAGGATATCTACACTAAATATAAGAAACATAGAGAATATCATAAATTAAAAACTATCAGAGAATATAATTACCTGAAATCCTGTGAACAGTATAAAAGATATCCGAAACGGTGCCTCAGAGACCTAAATATGAATATCATATCAATACAAGGTTTTGGAATGAATGTAAGTTAAACTAATCCATTTCTAGGTCATTAGACAAATTCTAAGTCAAAACAGTCAAACTAGGTTAACTCAAGGTCGAACTAGTCAAAGTTGGTCAAATTAGCAATTTCTAGGTTGTATGAGTCCATCTCTATGATGTTGGGTCCATACCATATGTATCTAGGCTATAATAGCTATATTAGGATACTTGAGTATCGATAAGATATCGTATCTCAAGATACTCAAGGTACTCTAATATAACTATCTAATAGCATAACTAATATTCATAACTGAAAGTACTTAACAGTCAAAACACATAACTGATATATATACAGCTATCAATACTAACATATACAATTATCTAATACATTAGCTAAATTACATAACATACTAACCTCATTGTTCATTAACACTTAAATATACTATAAGACAACTACTCATACTAATAGATAACCAATCTAATACCCACAACTTACCAACCTCTAACTCAATAACCAACTATCGTCTATATTAGATCCCATGATGTGGCACAAAACCTAAACTCTAACTTCATATTTGACAGAACTCCCCCCCCCCAAACCTGAGTTGATGCTGCTCCCTTAGCAGTACCTCAAAACTGGTGAAGTTGTTGTGCACTTCAAGTGCACAGCCAGACCCCCTTTTTACTGTGTTGCATTGCCACCTACAAGCCACCAGCATGTATCTACTGCTACTTGCTCGACCCCTTCATCATGTTGCTGACAGTAGCAACCCAACCCTCACACACCTTGATGTGTGTTGCTCACTTCCAGACCTACTTCTAGTGTGGTTCACCATAACCCGACCTCCCATACTCCCAAGACTGATACAATATTCACCAATGCACCACATATGTGACAGTCCTCCCCCAAAGACGGACACTAAGATGAACAACACATAAACTTTATAAACATTAATATATATATCACCACAACATATACAATAGTTGCACACTCACCTCACAGTCTATCAGTGATCTCAATTCAGTCTCCATATGTGCAACAGTCCCATACATCGATATACCCAATACACACTCCAATACATCAATACCTAGTATAAACATAGATAGATAATTATATATATATATATATAACTCATATGCAATATTTAAATAGCTACGCACAAGTCCAATTGAATTAGAATGCAAAAACACAAACACGTGGAGTGCACCGCACCCGTATCACACTCAATCTATGATACGCATGCAATACGGCTCCACCACACCACCAAAAGTATTCCGAAGGACACGAGCAAGTCTAGAATCACAATTAGAAGCAATACGAAGAGCTAGCAACTCAACTACGTGCCCGTGTCAAAATATGACATGCTCAAACCCCCGTGTCGAATGAAAAATCCTCAAATTAACCCGTATCACCAAATTGTTATGATACGGCCTACATGTATCCAATTTTGGATACAACACTAGACTCACACAATCGAACACATGTTAATTTGGTCTAAGGACCTATTGACAAACACATGATGTGCCAATCTCGAAATTCTTCCAAAATTGACACAAGATACCACATAACTTTCTCCATATGCCTCCTATGAACCTAATTCCAAATCCTATAAGTAGACTTAGTACATTGGAGGGTTTCCAATAATTAAACTAAATATTTAGAGTCTAATTAGAGGGAAAAACTGAATTGTACCTATTATAAGATAGATTTCTAATACAAATCTCCAAAAGAGTGTCAAGAGGCTTCTACTTGTGCTACTTCTTCCTCCTTGTAGATCCTTGCCACCTCCTTTCTCCAATGGCCTCCAATGGTGAATAGAGAAAGAATTGGGAAAGAATTTCGATAGAAATTGGTGTAGGGATGAAGGAATTTGGAAGAAGAAATGCTAGATCTAAAAATGAGATGAATGGATGAAGAGAGAGTCTCTCTCCTCCCCCCCCCCCCCCCATGGCCAGCCTTGCCCCCTTCTTCAAGTCACTTTGAAAATTCTGCAATATCCCTTGGGGATTTTCATGAAGGAATTAATTAAGGAGGGAATGTTCTAATCCAAATGGTTTAACTAATTAAGTCATCCTCCTAATGAATTGGCTTGTTTGTTGGGCTCAAGTCTAACTAGAAATAATGTTGGTCCATGAGTCTATTCTAATCTAGTTAGGTCCACTAACACAAGTCCAAAATCAAATATAACATCTAACAATAAATAAATAATATAATAAATAAATAAATAAATAAATAAATAAATATACAATATGAATAATATTTAATTAATTATGAAACAACCAAAATACTCTTTCCTAGAAAATGTGGTAGTAACAACTATGGAGGTGGCACGAAGGGTATCTGCAAGGCAAACTGAGGCAAAAACTGGGGTGGCGGTGATGTCATACTCCCACCTTGGGGATTTGCAGTCTGCTGCGGCTGGTGCCCCACCGGAGGTGCTGGAGTCTGAGGGTCCGTATGAACTTATGGGGGCGTCTGGCCTGCCTGTGATGGTTGTCTCGGCTGGAGTGGTATAGTTGGGGACATCATCAAGGAAGGCGGAACACTAGATTCCTCCTGAGTTACTGAATCACCTGTTGTGATGGCGAGGGGAGCAACACGTCCATTAAAAGGATTTATCTTACTGGACACGAAGATAAGGACAATGTTAGAACAAGTTCAAGATAGATGAAATTCAAGCAGTCAAGGAGAGTACGAAATTGGAATTCAAAGAAGGTGATAAAATAAGTAGATGAGATCCTACACTTTAATTCTATTTGCAGGCTTTCTCGGTATAGTAACATAACCAAGATAATATACTCTTGACCTGTATGGGCCACCACAAAAATATGTCACACCTCAGTCCCAAAATACGTAAGACTAAAAATACGTAGCATGCCAGCTGTTTGTGTATGACACTCCAATATTTTGGAAAATCATAAAATACACGTACGATGTAATATGAATAAATAATTCACAAGTGGTACATATATTGTCAACACAAGTCACAAACATCTATATCTCATCCACAGACACAAGTAAAGAAGTACCAAAATAAATAACTACAAGTCTCACGTGATACAAAGTAATAAAAGAATAATAGTCGGGTGGAGACAAATCCACTACCAAACGACTATATCAACTAAAATGATAGAGGAGAACGAAACTCCAATATAAGATAAAACATCAAATAAAGAAATAACAACAAAAAGATCCATCAGCTATGAAGTAGTCATAGGTACTCAGAGGATAAGACCTCATCGATAAAGAATGATGCGTCAGGTCCCGGTCCATACTTCTGCTGATAATCATGATCGTATATATCTAGAATGGGACCAGGTCCTCAAAGGAACGTAACAAGATACATAAAAGCATGTCAATAATGTACTGAAAGTAAACATCCAACATGGTCGCCTAACCAGTCTATATGATATGCAATTTAAGAACAACTTTCCTGCGTATGAACTATCTGGCTAAAATAATAGGATGGACATAGTTCTTTTGGAGATCCAGGGGCCTCGGGCATAACGTCTTTCGATCGTCATAGGCCTATAATATATAAGGGGTCATAACGCCTCGCGTCTCCAGCGAAGCTTACGGGCAAATAAAAAAAAGTGTAAAGGACTCACATATGCTTACTCATTGTTCTTCCTACCCAATGTTACTAATGTGTCAAATCCATAACACGTAACACCTCTAGTAACTGCTAAGTCTGCTAAAATAATATATCTCTAGTAGCAGTTATTCCTTATCCGTCACACGATATTTACGTACAGGTGACCAGCCAAAGACGCAAGTACGTGTCCTACATGAGACTCACAACTCGTGTAACAAATGTGTCACGACCAAATAAAATATAACGATGCCTCAACTCATGGGGTGGTCTCATAAAACTATGTCAACATGAATAATATAAATAAAAGACAAAAGATGACACAACCGTCGTTGCACCCAAGACTTTCTTGGACGTGCAGTTTTATATAGCAGAATAAATGGAAATAAAAAACAAAAAATAAATATACAGCAAATGAATGTAACTAAACAGTACGTGGCAAGGTATACTTGTCTGGCAAGCAATCTATGGAGTATGGACATCCAGACGACAAGCACAAGGGACCGGAAGGTAGGTACTCTCAACAAACGTCTCCGGATGCAGAAATAAGCATCACCAATGTCTCCGGAATCAATGAGATAGTAAGAAAACTTTACCCTTTTGTCCAATTTGGACACAGGGATAAAAAATATAATTTTTTGGGCCAAAGCGGTGTCTATATGTGTTCCACTTTGTACCAAAAAATGTGTCAAAGATAAAGGTTTCCAAATGGGACAAATTATAGGTCAAACAAATCCTAATGAAGATACAAACTCAATGGTATGTCCAATTTTGGATTCCGGTGAGCCGATCACAAAATCGCTCATTTAGTCAAACTGTGGGACCCACGAATAGGCGGGTCGGTCAACTATCTCGTAATCGCGTGAAACTTGGGTCAAAAGACCAGCGTGATACCACGGATCCGTTGGCATAAATTTTGTCGCGTTCTGACAAGTGGTTACAAACTTCTTGGATATTTTGTAAAACGTCGATACGGGGGACTTTTGACCGATACGGGTTGATTCCGGCGTGCTCATATGTCCAAATCAACTTTTGCAAAACCCCACAAGTCAGGATATACCATACATACGTTTAAGAGCAACTGGTATGCGATGAGGTGGTCCAGTTTAGTGGGACACACTCTGTATCGCAAGTTTTCCAAGTTGTTGAAAATTATTTTTATGATTTTTAACTGATTAATTAATACAGAATTAATGTCCAATTGTCATGCCCCAGTACCGGAATACGAAGATGGACATGGCCAGCTACCCCATATAAGGTACTATACGTCGTACGACGATCACGGCTGTAATAAGACAAGGGGTGCATGCTACAATCAAGTCTTATATGGTCAAGAACTCCTATGTCTTGATCATTCAAACAAGAAACAAGAAACATAGAGCATATATGATAAAGTAATAAGATATCCCAAACACTTTCTCAACATGTTCTAGAGACCAGCTGTGCAAAATAAGAAGCTGGCAGAGTATCATAAGTACATGACAGTGATCAGCTGCAATCTGATTTAAAATAATCATATAAGAAGTCTAATGTCCAGACGTGTCGGCTAACAGGTGCAGGTGGCTAAACGCCCAAAAGAAGTAAATGTACAACGACGAGCAGAAAAGAAGAAAATCCACTCGTTATCCTCTGCCACCATGTTCCTGGTACGCTCCTTGAGTTGGGAGATAGTATATTGGATCCTCGGGTGTTGGCTCAAAACCTGGCCAAGCAAAACTAGTGGGGTTAGACCCCAAATAGCACGTACCATAAAGAAAGCACGAAATGGAGAAACAAAAACCCAAGAAGTAATTATATAATAATACATAGGTTCAGGGTCGTAACTTAGGTCCATGGCATATCCTAACGCAAAGACCCAACCCTACAACCAAACAAGGACAAGGATTGAACCATCACACTACGATAGTCCATTTCTCTAGGCTACTAACCGAATAATACAATCACAACCAAGTCTATTTTCTTATATCGGCCAATCACTTGTACGGCTTGCTATTTTGTGGAGTCTGAGATTATCTCAGAAATAATGCATAATAAGTATTCTCAGATTATGCCAATGCCGAACATGAGCTAACCGAGCCAAATAAGGAATAAACAGGCACTTACAGGATGCACCAGTCCCCCGTAGAGCCATTATGCTAAAAATACGGTATTAGCGGTTCCAATGCTCATATAGTAAAATAGTGGCTCAGTATATTTATAATAGGTCAGATACTGCACTCCACTAAGGCGGATGATATATAGTATATTTGGTGGCCAGCCCACAACGCACTAAGAATGAATCTCTATGGGAAGGTTCGTTGGTATGATCTCGGGATACCGTTCCCTCCAAATGTTACTACCACTTTTAGTTACCTAATTAGCCCTAAATTATGTTCGAAATCTCAAGGCGTTGTCACATGAGAATTTTCCTTAACATGTACAAAGTACGGGCACGCTAGATACGAATCTACGAAACTTCAATCTGGATTCACCCGAGCGTGTATGCAACATTCAATCAACATCCTAGCCACGCTTTGGTAGTTGACTTGCTTATTATGTTTGTGCTGAGGAAAAGTAGTATGTATATATAATATCATATATTCAGGAGATTTGGAGGCATTCTCGATGCACAACCCAAATATAAATTACTTAACACGTGACACGGTATGTCGCACCTCGGCGCACATCCGATCATATACACTTTCAGGCAATAATTTGTATCAGCACAGATACAGTATTCAAGTCCAATTACCAATTATATATTGGGTCACATGAATCAAGATCATATTATAATACGAAGCTTATGTCATGCACATAGCCGGTTAGTCACTATCCACTTAGTCTGGTTCATATTGAAATCTCAGTTCAACTCATGCCATGTTCATAGCCAATCTTAGCTCATGGTCATGTCTGGCACGAGGTCTGGTTACTAAATCCATTCTTTTTTAGAATCATAATACTAGCATTAACTCAATTATAAATCCTAAAAGAATAAGAAAATATTCAATCAAACAATCAAGGCCGCATGGGTCTCTAGGCCGCATATGAAGTCAGGGTCGAATATGTCTCTAGGCCGTAGGGAAATTATGGCCGCATATGAAGTCTGGGCCGCATGGACCACTTGACCGCATATGATGTCAGGGCCGCATGGACCACTTGGTCCCATATGATGTCAGGGTTGTAGTACCTCAAATCCAGATCCGACCGGAATATGCACTATGTAATTGGGCTTGTAGATAGTCCGTCTGAGTCATAGTTTAGATCTTCAGCATCCTCTTGCCATGGACGAAATATGATGATCATGTCCAACTCATGCATAGGCCTCTATTGAAACAAGTCCAATAGTTTTCGTGTTTGGTTGCTTGGTTTTCTTGATTGTCGCTTTGGGATTTTGATTTGGTATTGCTTTCGATTTGCTTGATTTTCGATGTTGGCTTTCTCGTTTGGAGCTTTAATTCTTGGAGAGTTCGACAGAAGGATAGCCAAAGGATTCTAAATCGGTGCTCGTGCTGTTGCAGGTCCGCATAACTGATGTTTGATCGTCGCTAGATGGGACTCCTTATTTTAGTATTTTTTCCTTAACCAGTGAGTGGTTCGGACCCTTCTTTCCTACTTCTTCACGCCCACATCTCTAATGTTTCAAACGTTCACTCGATGATGCCCGGTTGGACGCCTAGGAAATCCTTAGCCACAATGCATGCCAGCCACTAAAAAAGGAACATGGGATTGTAGACTAACTTAATTATATGCTTGCACACCTCATAAACTTGAGTTTCTTTGTAAAGGAATTTGGTTGTTGGTTACGGCCTGGGCCTCGGATAGAGTTTGGACCTACGGGATACCAAAATCGAAACTCGACTTGAAAAAATATGAACTGTTGCATGAGAATATATTGCTACTTTACTTCTTCTGTTTCATTTCAATGCATTATATGATATATGAATTATTCATGCATTTGCAAGGTCTGGGACAACTTGTGCACAAGGTTTGGCTTTCCTCGAAACGGTATTCCAGGACACTGGAACCGTATCGACCCGGGGGGAATATTTGATCGTGCTAGTCGCGATGCATTGCTGGACCTTCAACAGGGCTTGCTACCCGGACTGACAGGGCGTGCCACAATGCTTGGAATAAGTCCCTAAGGTGTCGATCACACCAATGACCGCATAGAATAGAACACATGCAAATTTATTGTCTTGTGCAGATAGTAAGTATACTTGTGTTTTGTTGCAGGGAAGGCGTGCATCGGTTGAGTAAGCAACCGATGTACTGATGGATAAATATTGTTTTCATTCTTATCAAAACATGCAACTGATATGAATTGAATTTACTTACTTCTCTATAGAAAGATCATATTAATGCATGCTCGCCCCTAATAAGCTAGTGTCGATTTAGTCGAGTGGGTTCGTCCCGCTCACCAGTACAAGTTGAGTACTGACCCATATTGTGGGCAACTATTTCAGGCACTCAGGCGGTACAACGCTAGTGGATAGACGAGGAGGCGTTAGGAGCACCTCTATTTTGAAGTATAGTTGGAGTCAGTTCATTTTGGAGGCATGGACTTTCAATCTATACAAGGGCGTAATGTATGAACGACGTGGACTATCTGATGGAGCGCGCCCTACCTTTTGAGTTTTCATTTTGTAATGCAAATCAAGCTGCCGAGAGGTGCATCAAATGTAACCTCTATGTAAATTACTCTGAATTATCAATAAAAAGCATATTTATTCCTATACTTGTCTTCAAATATCTGTGAATGTGTTTTCTAAATTGAGTTTCAAAATGGGTTCCTATCACTGCACGTTCTTACCTTGTGCGAGCGCAACTTCAGGCTCGCACGGCATCACACCACAGCGAGGACGATCGGTTCTATAAAGGATCCAGCGAGGACGATTGACCCTTTCGGGATCGGGGCATGACAAGGTCGCATGTGAAGTCTGGTTCGCATGCTCAGGGTTAAAGTCTACTCCTTGGGACAAGTGTTGAAGTGAAGGCCAATAAATAAAGTATCAGTGATGTGACATAGAGTGAGTGATGTGACTGAGGTGACAATGTAATAAAGTATGTCAGAGAGAAATGACAAGGTCATAAAATTAAGTGCCAACGGTTCAGAGTCATGCGTCCAAGAAATATGGCCACATGCTCTTCTTGCCGCATATGAATCATGCCGCATGGATTGCCTCTTGAACTTGGTGAATTTCTCATTCGTTCAGCGAGTTAAAACACAAGAATCTCAAGGATACTTGTGTAAAATAAGAAGTCATGCGTCCAACAAGATGGTCGCATACTGGTCAATATATGCGGCACAGAGTTTAGGCCATATAGTACTCTCTGTCACATATGATGTTGGCCGCATGAGCACTTTGTCTTCTCCAACAACAAATTCGGCCATGGCGGAAGCTCCAAAAAAATAAAAAATTATTTTGACCATAAATCCTCATTTTAAGTCCAAATCAAGTGAACCTAAAGTCAAAATGCTTGAAATTGAAAGCTCTATCATATAGCAAAAACTGATTTTCAAAAATATATGTTAAATAGATCAAAACCAAGAAAAACTCATGAAGCCCATAAAAACCCTAAGTTAGAAATGTATATTTATACTAATCTATCCACCAAATTTGAAAACTTCAAGTTCTAAAAGTGTCTAAAATCATCCAAAGAACAAAATAATAAATTAATATAGAGGGTTTCTCTATTTCTTATGCAAGGTATACTTACCTATGGAAAGGAGAGAAAAAATACAAGAGAGAGAAAGAAAATGAAGTAATAGAGAAAAAGAAGGAGAGGTTGGCTTATATATGGTAGGGTAGAGGGTTGAACTAATGGTTCTCATGGCTTGAACCAACCCACAAAATAAACCATGAACCAGGTTAAACCAAAGAATGGGTCTAGTCTCCATGCACATGTAACCATGCTAAAATAAAAATACGTTCCAAATGCGTATATCGGGAACGGAGAGTTACATCTCTATCCACCTTAAAAAAATTCTGTCATCGGAATTCGAATCCAAGTAAGCTAGAGAATTCAGGACAAGCACGATATAATCCTAGTAGTAAAACTACACATGCAAGCAATATCATCATAACACATAGGTGATCACCTGATCACGAAACCTAAATACGAAGGCATAAGGTAGAATATACCTTCTGAATCGAACAGGTGAGGATATCGTGATCTAATATCATTATCATGCTCCTACGTCGATTCTCCAGGAATGTGATGTCCCCAGGCAACTCGGACAAGAGATATAGTCCGGTTCTTGAGTATATTCTCTCTTTGATCCAGAATGGATACAGGTTGCTCCTCGTAAGATAAGTCGATAACAACGACTAATTCAGAATAGTCAAGGATATGACTCGGATATGGGACATACCTATGCAACTGAGATACATGAAATACATCGTGCACCTCGCATAGCAAAGGTGGAAGGGCAAGACGATATGCCACATTGCCTACCCGATCAAGAATTTTGAACGGCCTAACGTATCGTGGACTAAACTTTCCGCGAACCCCGAATCTAATGACTCCACGGGTAGGAAAATTCTAAAAAAATACGTGGTCGTCGACACGAAACTCTAAAGGTCTACGATGCTGATATGTCCAATGACGATGCCGGTATTGCGCAACCTGAAGTAGCTCACTGATATGCCTGACAACTTTTACTGTCTGTGTAATCATTTAGGGACCTAACATCTTCCGCTCACCAATATCATCCCAAGCCAACGGTGATTTACACTTTCTGCCATACAGTGCTTCAAAAGGTATCATTTTAATACTGGCCAGATAACTATTATTATACTAAAATTCTACCAAGTGAAGGTGATTTTTCCAAGATCCACCAAGGTCTAAGGTACAGGCTCGTAGCATATCCTCTAAGGTCTGGATAGTTCTCTTTGATTGTCCGTCTATCTAGGGGTGGTAAGCTGTGCTGAATCTTAACTTGGTACTCAATCTCTCGTACAAGATTCTCCATAAATGAGAAGTGAACCTTGTATCCGGTCTGATACTATGCTTACTAGCACTCCATACTGTCTTACAACCTGTCGCATATACAAATCTGCTAACTTCTCTGTAGACTATCCCACTTTGAAGGAAAGAAAATGTGCTACTTCACTATTGCGGATGATGGATCTTTACGGCAAGATCTTGAAGTACGTGTTTACACAGGTTATAATTGGAAGATCTTCACGGACCACAAGAGCTTGAGGTACTGTAATAAGATATCAAAGTCTTTTATCAACTCCAACCACCTCCTCTGCCTCATGTTCAGCTCCTTCTGTGTAAACATGTACTTCAAGCTCTTGTGGTCCGTGAAGATCTTCCAATTATAACATGGGGACATCACACTCTTTCCTTCAAAGTGGCACATTTTCTTTAAGCTCTTGTAACCTGGGGACATCATTATTGCAATGAGTCTTCTACGTCCATGACACTTGTGTCCCACCTAATTTTAACCCTATGCACTTCCAATTAATTTAAGAACATCATTTACATTAATTTTAATTAAATTGGTGTAAGGACCCAACTTAACCCAAAACTAGATCCAACACCGACCCAAACCCCCACTCACACCCTCAAGGTTCATACTAAACACCACACACCCTTTTTATCCACTACATCACACCAAATATGGTATTTTTCTCATTCAATCCCAACCCCACTTTTTATGCAATTTTCTAATTGTTAGGGACTTTTATGCAAAATTGCAATGAGGTTTCCACCTCCCAATTGACCAAAAACATGAAGAAACACCCTCCCCCCTCTTTGACCGGTCAAATATAATTTTTACCCTATTTTTTGGAGTGTACAACACTCAAAGCTTTCCATCTCACCATCCAAGCCCTCCATTCAAATACACACAATCCTAGCCACCCAATTTCCTTTATGTAGCAACCAACCCCATCCCAAGGAGCACATGGCCGGCCCTAATCCCTAGGTAATCATCACCCACTTTTCTTTCGCATACATAAACCCATCTCTCCATTCTTTTTATCACCATCAACCTTTTTTTCAAAATTGAAACCCTAACTCTCCATCACCTTCTTCTCCCCTCTACTGTTCACCGCCGACATCTCCATCCCCAACCGGCGACCTCGCCACAGCCATCCTTTTCGGCCAACTCCGGCCATTCCCGACAGCAATCCCCGACTGCACCGCCACCATCTACACCACCATCATCATCTTCCTCACGCCGGACCTCCCGAAACCACCGAGCCACAGCCACCATCGACTGCATCTCCGCCATCTTCATCATTACCTAAACACCGTCGACCCCGGCAGCGTCGACCTCCCCAACAGCACCTACACTCCGGTCATCTCCATCCGCCGGACCACCTCGACAGCAGCCTCCTCACCGTCGATATCTCCTCCTCTTCCACAGTCCGCCACCACCTCGACATTGTCATCAACCTCCTCCGCCTGAGCACCATCACCTTCCCTACGACCTTCACCACCTCGACCTCTCCATGACGAGCAGCCCATCCATCGACTTTCTCACAGTCGGCCACCACCATCTCCGGTCAGCGTCACCCCTCCTCGGTCACGTGCACGCCAAGGTTCAAAATTTGCCTTTTCTTTTATATTGTGTGTGTTTGCATGTGTGAATAGTAATTAGGGTTAGCATATTACTTCATGGTAGTTTGGTTGTTATATATGATTGCATGACACTGTGTTGGTAAACTTAATAACTAGTATGGGTGTATGTGCATGTATGTATAATAATTAGGTTTAATATATGTATATACTTCATAGAATTTGTTATTAGTATTATATATGTTGTATGGCCATAGGTGCTAGTTGACTGCCTTGTGTACCCTAATATACCAACTAGGACCTGTATTAGCGTTGCACGAGATTTGGAGATTGGACATGTGTTAGTGCCAGTTATTCGTCTTGCTACGCACGGTATTGGAGGACATGACACATGTGCGTTTAGACACGCACACTTGACCCTGCTAGTTGGCCAGTTACCACCCCTGCTTGCGTAGTTTCTGAGTTCAGTGTAATTGCGTTTGTGTGTGTGCTAGTATAACGACTGATATTATATTATTATTATATTATGTATATAGGACCAATGGATCGTTCAGGCGAGACTTCGGGAACAGGATATTGGTATTGCCAGCTCAGGACCACAGACGAGTACATTCTCTGACAGTTTTCATTTTGTCGATCATCTCTATGATTCTAGTTGTATACCGTACTTGATTCTGACACTATGGATACACGGGTTAGCATCATCGATCCCTGTCATGAGGAGTCATGATTGGAATCCATAGTGCTAGCTGGGGGACGGAGAAATATTAGCAAATTATGTGATCATACCCCACTTTGCATGCATCATAGCTCACCCCACACATCACGTCGAGTGTAGCCTGACCATTTACATGTCTCATAGCCTGTTATAAATGATTAGCCTGACTATTGCTCGCATCATAGCTAACCAGATGGTTAGTCTAACCTCACGTGAATCATAGCCAATCATATATAACAAGCCTGATCTTGTCCCAAGTCGATCACATGATAGACTGATATTTTACACACTTAGCTAGATATTCTATTTTTGTATTTCCAGTTCATTGTTCTAGCATTCACTTATATTTCTGTTCATTGCTAGTCGTGCTATTGCTGATTGCATATTCTCCAGTATTTTATTACCTCCAGTATTCTTATTCCAGTATTTATCTTCATCTTGTATTTCTTTACAATGTATTATATTTTTTGTCCATATAAATAAAATTGCTGTTAGTGCTTGTACTTTGTTCCAATCCTAACTGGATAACATTTTTTCATAGACCTTGAGGACTTCTGTCCTACACACTATGGGCCAAGTGTAGAGGGAGACTACATACCAGAGATCTTAGAAGAGTCCCTTCCCTTAGAGGAGACACCACCTGCAGTTATTTAGACAGTTATATTTTATGCATCTTTTGTTCTTATATTGAGACTTATGTTGAGACTTTTCTTGAGACTATTTATGTTGGACAGCTAGACTTTAGACTTGTGCTGTATTTGTCGTTGTGTTTGACTTATGTCAGTACTTCTTATCTTTTTATATCATCGTGCCATTATCTCTTATATAGCTTTTGTGAATGAGTATATATTATGAACTGTTGAGCAATGTAGTATTCATTGTCCTCCTTATGGAGTTGATATCATTGACAGGTTGTGAGTTATGTTTATTAGTATTGAGACCTAGATAGCGTTCTACCGCCGATGCTGCGACGTAGGCTGGACGTACCCATGACTCATGCCCAAATTCTGGGTGCGGGTCGTGACAACTTTCGTGAGCCGATCCACTATCACCCAAACTGTATCTCGACCCATCAGTGATCTTGGTAAACCGGTCACAAAGTCCATCGTGATGTGTTTTCACTTCCACTCTGGAATAGGGAGCAGTTGCAATAATTATGCCGGTCTCTGTTGTTCTGCCTTCACTTATTGACATGTTAGACATCGCGATACGAAGCGCGCTATTTCCCTCTATATTCCGTTCCATAAAAAGTCTTGCTTGATATCTTGATACATCTTCGTGCCTCCCGGATGAATGAAATACTGGAAACTGTGTGCTTCAGTCATAACTTCTTACCGAATATCCCCGCTTGGTATGTATAGACGATTCCCAAATCTTAGTGTTACATCCGCATGTACTGTCAACTCCTTCCGAAGACCTGACTTACATTCTTTTTATAGCTTTTGAATCTTCGAGTCCTCTGCCTGAGCTAATTTAATTATATCTACCAAAGTTGACTAAATATATAGGCTATCCTAAACTCCTGTACTCTGTGGAAGTACCATATTGATACCCATCTCTCGTAAGTCCTCTAGAATATTCTTCTGAGTAGTCAACATAAATTTGCCATATCTTCTGCTTAATGCATCAGCTACTACATTAGCCTTGCCTGGATGTTACTAAAGTTCCACGTCATAGTCTTTCAACAACTCTAGCCATATTTTTTGTCTCATTTTTAGGTCCTTCTGCGTGAATTCATACTTAAAAATCATATGATCCATGAATTTTTCTACTCGATCGCCATATAAGTATTGCCTCCACAACTTAAGTATGAACAGTTAAAAAAATCATAGGTCAATTCCCGCCGGTCAGGACAGGTGCGTAGCATTTTAATGACTACCAATCACAAGTTTTATTACTGCTGCTAACTCCAAATTGTGAGTTGGATAGTTCTTCTCGTGATCCCTGATCTGCCGAGAAGCATATGCTATTACTCTCCATTGTTGCATCAAAACACATCCAAGTCCTTTGCCAGATGCATCATAATATACTGTGAATCCTCCTGAGTCTGCCGAAAGAGTAACGATTGGTGCAGAGATTAACTTCTTCTTCAACTCTTCAAAGGCTATCTAGTATTCTGCTGACCACACAAATTTAACTTTTTTGTGCGTCAACCAAGTCAAAGGTGCCGAGATCTTACCAAAGTTTGACACAAATCTTCTGTAGTATCCTGCCAAGCCCAGGAAACTACGCACTTCTGCTACTGTCTTTGGAATTGGCCAGTTCTCTACTGCATCTACCTTCTTGGGATCAACTGACACTCCAGCTCCAGAAATAACATGCCCAAGAAAAGATACGTGATCCATCCAAAAATTATACTTACTAAGCTTCGCATATAACTGGTGCTCCCTCAAAGTTTACAGTACTATCCTGAGATGTTCTTCATGCTCCTCCCCATTACAAGAATACATAAGGGAAGTCATCGATGAATACTACCACAAATTAGTCCAAATATGGCATGAAGATATGGTTCATCAAATCTATGAATATCGCTGGAGCATTAGTCAGTCCGAATGGCATAACTAGGAATTTGTAATGCCCACATCGTGACCTAACAAACTCACACCTTATGATATCCTGATCATAAATCTATCTTAGAGAAGACTCTTGCTTCGCTTAATTGGTCAAACAAATCATCAATTCTTGGTAATGGATACTTGTTCTTCATGGTCACTGTATTCAACCACCTGTAATCCATACACAACTGCGTCGATCCATCCTTCTTTTTCACCAATACAGCTGGTGCTCCCCACGGTGATCTACTGGTCCAAATAAACTTTTTTGCCTTCCATTCTTCCACGTGTCGATATAACTGATCAAGTTCTGATGGAGATATTGGGTATACCTTATGGGATATTGGTTCTGCTCCTGGCATCAACTTTATATAGAACTCTACTTTTCTAACTGGGGGTAATCCGGGAAGCTCGTTGGAAAAGATGTCCATAAATTCTTTAACTATCTTGAGTATCGGGTCATCTTCCTTTGCTACTGTTGTGACTACTCCCTTATGTTGGTCTCTTGTTATTCTGCTAAGGACAAAATTTTCTAGACCAAAAATTCTAAACAACACTCTACCCACACGATAGTCTATCATTGCATGACTGTCTCTCAACCAATCCATGCCTAAGATAACATCAAATTTACCCATAGGGAACTCGATCAGCCTTGTAGATAATAAATGCCCGCATACTACGACTGGACATGCTAGGCACACCCTACTAACTTCTACGATCTCATTGCCAGTGAGTATATTCAGCCTCTCTGGTATTGCCTCAAACTTTAATCCAATATGTATCGTATATTGTGCAAATATAAATGAGTGTGAAACTCCAAAATCAATTAAAGTTATGGCAGAAAAGGTTGTAACAGAAATGTTACCTGCCACTACGTTGCCCGATGCTATAGCTTCCTCTAAAGACAATGTGAGTGCATGTCCTTGGCTTTGTCGAGCTCCATGTTGTTATCTTCCTTGTTGCCATTGTTGCGATCCCTACTGATTTTGCTATTGTTGCTGTCTATAAAGATGGGCCTGCGTCGGCAACGGACGCTGAGCTAAGGGTCGTACTAATGCTGCTGGTCCTCTTTGCAGCACTGTCCTTGGAGTTGGCAATGCAGAAAACTATTGTACTGGCCCTCTTAGCCTTTGTATTAATGGGTATATGGCAACATTGTGATCAGGACTCCCACATCTCAAGCATAGTCTGTTATCTGCCCAACAAACATCCGGGATATGACCTTCTTTCCCACAATAGGCACAACATGTCGGTGCTCCCCGTCGCTGTTGTTGTTGCTGCTGCTGCCTCGGCTGCTGCTGTCGAGTTGGTGCTATCACTGTCGAGGTCACTGGCCACCTCTGGGTCACGTCATAGATGCGAATACCAGGGGATGGTACTGACATTTGCAGTACTGGTCCTCCCTCATTGCTCTGTCCATGAGGCATCTTCTGATTTACTCTTCTTGATGCCATCCTTTGAGAAGTAAGCTCAACCCTCTTGGCTGCTATCAATAATGCCTCAAAAGTCTAGTAATCATGCACCTCTACCATGTGTAAGATTTCTAAGTGAAGTCCCTGCTGGAACATTATTTCTCTCTCCAACTCTGTTGCCACCATGGTAGGAGCAAACCTGCTTAGTCGGCAAAACTCCGCCGCTTAGCCGTCTATTGTCCTTCCATCCTACTTGAGGTTAATGAACCTTTAATGCAACTCACTCTGAGCCACAATCCCAAAGTACTTCATCCTGAATCGGGTCCTAATATTATCCCAAGAAATATGATACCTCAATCCTACCTCCATCGTGGCCTACCAATCTCTTGCCAGATCTTGGAGTTATAGGCAAACCAGATCAACCTGTTCCTCGGCCGAAACTTTAGCTGCTGCCAGAATGGTCTCAATGTCCTGGAGCCAATCATCTGCCGTTATTGCGTCCTCCGTGCCATCGAAATATCTGGGGTTCAGTATGCAAAATCTAACAAATGCCCCAGAATCTATTCTTCTATCTCGTTCTAGGACCGTCTACAACCCTTGGTTCAACAGGATATTCTGTTCCTGATGCTAAAGATGTTGTTGCTGATGTCGTTGTTGTTGTTGTTGTTGTTGTTGGACCACCATCTGGTGTTGTTGGGCAGCCAACAATCTATGGATAATCTCTAGCAAGGCCGGGGTATCCAATATAGCCGACACTGCGAGAGGTACGGGAACACCGGGAGCCTGCTGTTCTGTCCTATTTATCGTGGGCTTAACTCGGATCCATGGCTGGGGTTCTACAGGACCTTGTTCCATTGGCAATTATGCCTCTCTTGTTGCTACAGCATAGGGGGAAGAAACCCTAAAGAAGAGCACAAAAAACAATCAAGTACATGACGAGAACGAACAAGGAAGCAATAAATCCGAAAAAATTTAAGCTGAGTATCGAAGAGGATGAATTCAGAATTTTAAGAAGGATCATGTTTGATTGAGACTCCTATGACCATTATACCCCACAAGTCTGAAGAATAGACCTGCATGGACCATCACTAAAACCTTGTCACGCCCCAGTACCAGAATATGGAGACGGACATGGCCAGCTATCCCGTACAAGGTACTATATGTCGTACGACGATCACGGCTGTAATAAGACAAGGGGTACATGCTATAATCAAGTCTCATATGGTCAAGAACTCCTATGTCTCAATCATTCAAACAAGAAACAGTAAACAAATAGCATATATGATAAAGCAAAAAGGTATCCCAAACTCTTTCTTAACATGTTCTAGAGAACAGCTATACAAAATAAGCTGGAAGAGTATCAAAAGTACATGACAGTGATCAGTTATAGTCTGATTTAATTCAATCATATAAGGAATCTAATATCCAGACGTGTCGGCTAACAGGTGCCGGTGGCTAAACGCCCAAAAGAAGTAAATGTACAACGACGAGCAAGGAAGAAGAAAACTCACTCGTTATCCTTTGCAACCATGTTCCTGGTATGCGCCATGAGTTGGGGGATAGTACACTGGATCCTCGGATACTGTCTCGAAACCTGACCATGCAAAACCAGTGGAGTTAGACCCCAAATAGCAAGTACCACAAAGGAAGGACGAAATGGAGAAACAAAAATCCAACAAGTAAGTATATAATAATACATAAGTTCAGTGTCGTAACTTAGGTCCATGGCATATCCTAGCGCAAAGTCCCAACCCTACAACCAAACAAGGACAAGAGTTGAACCATCACACTATGATAGGTCATTTTGAAGCCGTTTAGGTTGTCTTCAGGATTGTATAGTTAGTTCTCTAAATTACCTAGTATTCTGGCGGTTATTCGCCCTTGAAAATGAGATTTTAAAACATAAAACTATCGTATATATACAAACTTAAAATTAGTTTTTTTGAGTTTTTGTACCTGATTTTCACTAACAAAAAATATCATATTAATTACAGAAAAACAAAATTTTCTAGAGAGGGTTAAGTAGGCTGCCCAAAAACTTTACGTATCACGAAATGATCAAGTAGATTGGGACATACAAGCAAGAAAAGTTGGGTACCTGGGGGTTCGGTTCCTGGGTTAACTGTCGGGTTCGTCAGTTCGGCAAGCGTGCGGCGGCGGGTCTGATGTCGACGGAGAGGTGGTCGGCGGCGGATCTGACGTCAGCGGAGAGGAAAAAAAGGGTTAGGGTTAGGGTTTTATTTTGGTTTCGTATATATATATATATATATATATATATATATATATATATATATATATATATATATATATATATATATATCTCGAAAGGGGGGGGTCCGTCGGGTTTGCCTGGGCCATGCGGGTTTGGTAGGGTAGTCTTTGTGCGTGTGTATGTGTTAGAGTTAGGTTTGGTATTAGGGGTTTGGGTAGGATATTTTGTTGGTTGGGGGATTTTGCTTCCTTTTTTTCTCATAAATATATATATATATATATATATATATATATATATATATATATATATATATATATATATATATATATATATATATATATGTGTGTGTGTGTGTGTGTGTGTGTGTGTGTGTGTGTGTGTGTGTATAAAAATACAACATAATATTTTTAATACATGAATTAATTTCTAGGAAAAAAAAGTTATGATACTTTTGAAAATAAAAATGGATAGTTTTATAAAAATAAATTTTTAATAATAATTATATAATTAATCAAAGTATTTTATTCATTACTTAACAAGGTGATTAATAATATCTAATAAAATAATAATAATAATAATATATATTAATTAAGGAAATACATAAAATTGTAATTTAAAAATTATGGGGGTTTACACGAATTATCTCGCCGGGTAAGGCGAGATAGGTTTTGACACTTGCATCGTTTGAATCGGCTCTCCGGGTTGAGCAGAGCGGGTCGTTAGACCCACGACATTGGTTTCAAACCCGATGTCGAGCCAGGAATGGCTCCCTAGGGTGCTTCTACTTAAGGCATATTTCAAGGTACCAGATCAAGGAGTCGTTCATCGTATTATACCGCTCCATATGGGGTAGTCAGTCCGATGATTTATAATATGAAGTCGAAAGCACCAGGCATGTCTATGCATCCTATGACACCATACCCACTATTGAAGAAAGGAGTGTGCTAGCCTGCATGGCAACAAAAAAAGGTGGAGCGAACGAGGATATAAACCTCTATATGCAAAGCATGGGGATGGAGTTTGCAGAGCTTCAAACATTCTTGATGACGGTGGTGACTATTGTCCCTCAACACCCTAATAAAAGGAATCATGAAGTTTCCATTATATCTGTTGCTCCTGGGCCTGAGGCATCCAGGGATAAAACTACTCTAGAAGATGCAATCAAAAACTTGGAGACCAAGTTCGAAACCATGGTCAACAGAGACAACCTCCAAAAAGTGGGGGTGGGCCTACCATATCCAGTCGAATGGGATGAAGCAATTAGCCCGTCAATTACAAACCGCCTACATTTGTACCTTATGAAGGGTTAACAACCCCAAGACAACATCTCTATAAGTTCAATTCCCAGACACTAGGGCTATCGACAAATGATACTCGGAGAGGGATGTTATTCATCGGCACTCTCTAAGGACCAGCATTCAAATGGTTTTGCAGCCTTCCAGCAGGCTTTATCAAATCATAAAATGACTTGGAAACTACTTTCTTGTCCCGCTTCTATAAAGAATTAATCACCTTCAGTATGTCTTCCTTGATCAATACGAAGCAAAAGAAGGAGAGTAAACCCACTAAAAAAATAATGACAATAGACAAACATAGTAATATGACAAGCATAGTAATAATGACAATAGACATAACAAAATAAAGAACAAAAAAAATACCTAATTGTCTTTAATTATAAATGACTAATAAAGTCTCCAAAGAATCTGTCAGTAATGCATAGAATTGGTCCGACACATGAACAAACCCACTAAAAAAATAAATTACTGAAAATAAAGTAAACTAAATAAAGCCTAAGTGTTTCCAAGAGTCTAAGTTCTTTCTAATCATGGACAGTAGTTGTGACGTCCACGTCACCCTCGTCATCACTAGAATAAGTCGGATAGCCATCCTTGTGTAAATATGCCAATGTTAGTTATCTAGTCAGGATAGGAACAAAGCATACTACTAACCAAGAAGCTACACATTATGATACAAGTATTAATCACAAATACAGGAAGGAACTAGGTGACAAGATAGCTAGGTATATATGTGATAGCAAGGTATATATGTGATAGCAAGAACTATGAGATACTATAAACTAATATAAAAAACAACATCAAAGTAACCATTCATCTCGTGTATGGTGTGTTTTAAAACACTTACCTTTCATATATGGACGGTCATAGGTTATTATGTCAATCGATGTGCGTGGTGCATGACTGATATCCTTCAGCAGATGCAGGAAAAGAGTTGATTCAGGAACGTAGACCACGTGTGTACTAACCATATCCCCCTACCATCTCTCATAACAATCATGTTCATATTACGGTGATACGGGACACACAGTAAACAGTGTAAACATGCATGATAAACATGTATAGTAATATGTGAGCATGAATAAATAGAGTGTATCACTAACTCATGCACAAGAATGTATCGTGAATCAGACTATCAAGATAAGATAACAGTTATAGTAACATATAATGGTAACGACAAGGTAGTATCTAGTTGCCCGTTCCTCCAAACGGATGGTGAATCAACAATTGACTAAATAAACTAAAGCAAACCTATGAAACCCTTGTCACAAATCTATAATTTTTAAATTTTCTCTTAATGAAAGGTATACCCATTTCAATTGATAGACTAACAAACTAAAATAAATAAATATTTTAAATATAAAACTCAAGATAGAAAGTTTTAAGAAAAATATATAAAACCCATATATACACATTATATATATATATATATATATATATATATATATATATATATATATATATATATATATATATATATATATATAAGTCCAGCCAAAGCCTCTCTTGCACCATCAGATTGAGCGGGCCCGCATCGCACCAATAGAAATACACTCCTACATCCCATGTGCAACCATGTGCACTAGTATACTCTATTCCTATTGGTCCATGTAGAAATATGAGCATTGTGGCTCATATCTCGTTTAGCACCATATATATATATATATATATATATATATATATATATATATATATATATATATATATATATATATATAGAGAGAGAGAGAGAGAGAGAGAGTAGTGTCGTACTTTAGATTTTGAGACCTGAGGCGAACTCTAAAAGTTGTGCCCTCAAAGCTTAATATTCATATTATATTATTTTCATCGATAATGATACCATAGTATTTTTAACCCAAAATTCAAAAATTAAAACAATAAACAAATGACATTATCATAATTTTCTAACAAATAATAATAATTAACGACAAATAAACAATCAACAATAAATATAAAATTATTTTCTTTCTCAGTTTTTTTTTTTAGTTGATTTCAATCTCAATAGAATATTGGAATAACTGTGCAATTAAATAACAAAAACATATTTTTCAATAAATTAGTTAACCAAAAATAAATATAATCAATAACAATTTAACAAAAAAATAAAAATTATAAAGCTCACCTAATAGAAAGTGACTGATTCCAGTAGATCTTTTAGGAACAAAATTCACTCGTCGGCTTCGACTACGGCCACTAGATTGACTCGGCAGAAATAACTATAGGCATTAGCAAAAACACATTATTCAATAAATTATAAGTCAACTACAAATAAGTCAATAATTAGAGCATAAAAATAATTATACAACGACCTAATTTATTGTAATGTATACACTTGACATGTCATATAATTTTTATATATAATTTTTATATGAGAAGATTTAAAAATTTACAATTAAAATGTAATAATGTATTCAACAACAATTTATATTATTATATATACAAAGAAAAACCAAAACTCACCTGTAGAAAGGGAAGGAAAGGCTAATTGGTAATCATGCAAATAAAATGCTTCAAAACTCATCAAAAGTTATAAAATCCTCCTGTGTTAACATGACCGGCCACACAATATTTTTTATTCCTCCTATCAGCGGGCCATAGGAGAGATGAGTATCTCTTTAAATGACCTAAAAGATTTTTTTTTGTTACTAAATTTAGCCGTGGCCCATGTTTCTAATTTATTAAATTAATCTCAGCCGGACGAAAGAGAGATTCTCTTTAAATATAAACTAAAAAAATTTTATTGGAGTTTTTGATATTATTAAATTTTAGATGTTAGATAGGAAATATTGATATTATCCGTGTTAGATTAAAAGTTGATAACACTTCCTTTGTAAGTGTCGCTAATGAGTTTTGAAAGTGTTGCTAATAAGTTTTTAACGACACTTACAGAAGTGTTCTTAACTTTTAATCTAACAGGGGTTATATCAATATCCTCATCTAACATGAAGTAATATCCAAAAACTCTTTTTTTACATGTTACCAAGTTCAGCCGTGGGCCAATTTTCTAAATTAGTAAACTGTATATTTTTCTTACCATTCAGCGGTCGGATCTTCTGGTGCAAATCAGTTGGTTTTTGAATATACAACTTAGTTGGGCCATTTGTGGGTTATAGTCTGTACATACTTAAAAAAAAAATCTGGAATCCTCTAAAATTTTGTGCCTGAGACAATTGTCTCATAAATCTTATATTAAGTCCGGCCCAGAGAGAGAAAAAAAAAAAAAAAGTAGATACACTATAAAAGTTAAAATCATATAAACAAATTTATTCCTATACTTAGTTAACTGGATATATTTGAATATACTAAAAATATATAACTAACCAAAATCCTAATCTATATGGAGCAGAGGAACTCTGCCATCTATATATTCGTACAGGATCTCTCTCCATTCTTGTCTTATTTTAGTGCAAGTTGACCATGTTGGTGAAATCTAGAAATTATGTGTTTTATGATTTATTTAATAAATAGTAAATATTAAACAATAATTCTAGATTTTTATTTTTGGTGACATAGATTTCAACCTATCTAAAGTCCAAGAAAAATTCTAAAAGACCTATTTTGGTTTCAGGAATTCGAGTTATGATCTAAACAATGTAAAGGACATGTTTTAATAGAAAAATCACCATCAATAAAATATACATCCTAAAATCACTAAATTTGATACTTAGAAACTAGACCTAATAATAGAGTTTGTCAAAAAATCTTACCCTAAAAGGAATTCATACGAAGGAGATATACTCCAAGAAAATAAGTTTTTACTCTCTAGATCAAAATCTAGGATTTTTGTTCAAAAATATGTATTTTCTATTTTTTTAATAAATATTAAATAGATTTTATTAATTCTAAAAAAATTATAAAGTGAGGCGG
Source organism: Iris macrosiphon (assembly GCA_036927795.1). NCBI lineage: Eukaryota > Viridiplantae > Streptophyta > Magnoliopsida > Asparagales > Iridaceae > Iris > Iris macrosiphon. The sequence continues at coordinate 130,006,709 of JAYESA010000006.1, read as the reverse complement.
AGTTTATCTGGATTAAGAAAAAATTTATGTTTATAATTATACGATCATTTTTCCAGAAATCATAAAAATACAACAAGTAGTCTAAAATCTGGACACCATTTACTAAAACAATTCTTTAGAATTTTAGGAATATAATTTAGATTACTAGATTAGTATTATGGAAATATTACTTATAAATGCAACTTTTAAAAAAATTGGACACGATTTGAAATTCGGAGCTAGAAGAAACTATGCTACAAAAATCGTACAGAACAGCTAAAATTTACGAACCATAAAAGAAAAAGGTTAAAAAAAACCTATTTCCATATCTAGAAATTTGAGTGGCTGAGATTAATATGAGCGGATCAGGAAGCGCCACATGAAAATGTGTGGTTGGCTGGGTTAATTAGTTTTGGTATCTAAGTAATTCAGAAATTTAGTTTTTTAATTGGTTTTCAGTTGATTTAATTCCTTAAAGTTTCAAATAAATTCATTAAACTACCAAAAATTATATTAGGCATTAGGAACCTAAAAATAAAGTTTGGGGCTATTCTACTATTGTGGGTTCCTACATTACTTCATAAAAGTTGCTATAAAATAGGTTTTTCTAGAATTTTTTTAGTTGTAATTATCTAAAATATCCTAACAACTCCTTAAAATTTTAGGATTATATAATATAGAAAGGCCAATAGATGATTTTTAGGCTTATTGGTCCATTTATTGGTAACGATTTTGCTTTGGGTAAAAATTATGAAATAAAATCTAATAAAATCTAAATTAAGAAGATGTATTCTAACCTATTTGTGGTCTTTTATCACCATTCTTAGCTTATCACACTTTATAAATAGTTATAGGCTTGGGGACATCACATTGGTATCTCATTTATTAAAAACACCATGTAACTCGTTTCATATATTGTTAATAGTTTAATTAGGATTTTTCAAACAAATAAAAAAGAATTTTTAACCCAATTTGTAATTTAGATCATTGTGAATCGAGTGCTACAATGTCTACTCAAGGGGGACTGAACGATGGGTCGTCAATATATCCCCTCTTATATGTTATGACACGTTGATTGCTTCAAGAGTATGATAGGAATAAGGGAACTCAAAGCTTCATTGGCTGCAAAATTTGACATGAAGAACTTAGGTGGAGTAATGAAGATCCTTGGAATGGAAATTCATCGAGACGTAAAGGATGAAATTTTTTGGCTATCCCAAAGAAAATATGTAAAGAAGGTGTTGGAGACATTTAACATGAATGACTCTAGACAAATAAGCACCCGAATAAACGGTCATTTCAAGTTATCCTCCAAGGAGTGCCCAATCAATGGAGGATAAGGTAAATATCTCGGGTTTTATATGTGAGTACAGTGGGACTTTTTATGTATGCTTTGGGATGCACACATTCTAATCTATCGTATGCGGTGGCTCTAAACATCTCGATTTATTGTTTCACAAGTCAAAGCTTGGATCGAACCAGTTGTAGGGGTATATGGATGTTGATTATACTGGTGACTTAGATAAGAGAAGATCAAGTACGACTATGTATAGACCGGATCAGTGATAATTTTACAATTCTAGCAAAATATCGTATCGGTGGGGAGAAACCAAAATGGGATCTAAAGTAAAAGAACATGAAGTATCAGGGAAGGACGCACCTTATAGGCACTGGGGGCACAAGCCCCCAGTAAAAAAAAATCAAAATTTATTTTTTGGGTCTATTTGTTTGTATTATACTGTGTTATCTCAATCATATATGTATATAGACCAAAGCAAACAAATCTCATTCAAAGCTTGATGTTTTGCTTTAGCCCCATTAGTGTAGGGTTGTCCCCTTCCTCGTAATTTGTAAAGCCATCTGAAATTCTTCATGATGCACTGTTGTGATTATCATATTATATGACTAATATTTAGTATTTACAAGCATCATCATTCCTTGCCAAATAAATTCCGTACCCATCTTGAATAACACTACATTTTCGTAGCTGCTTAAACTGAGGTGAGGCATACTTATCATCAGTGTGTTCAAGTAAGAACATGAATTGGAAGCAATATCACAGAGGCTTAGTATTCAATTTGTTATTGGTTCTGCCAAGGGCGGACGAAATATATATTTAGCTACAATTGTGAGATATAATACTTTATTTTATAAAAATACTACTATTTAATATAATATTATATTATTATATTTGGAAAAAAATTGGGACGTTGTTCCCAAACCCCCTTATTATTGTGCCCCCAGTGGATTGTAATCCTGGATTCGCCACTGTGAAGTATCAATGACATTCGCTTAAGGTGGATAGAAGTTAAGGTATAGATTGTTGTATATGGCTTGCGTTCAACAACGTAGTGTTATAGGTGCCCTCCTATGATCGGAGAAGTCAGGGAGAAGTTGAAGCATTAATACATGGTTTGAAAGAGCCAAGAGTATCATAATGGTACACCGACGGTATGTTAGTAATGTGTTTTCATTCTAGCTAGTTTGTACACATTTTTTGTGCTCATCAAGTATACTTGAACCATTTTGACAGTACGTCATTACCTTCGGGTTCATGCTGAAATGAGGAATGATTCATATTTAAGGAGTTGCTTTTGACTGTCAAGATTGATCCCAACTTTAGGCTAGGGAGGACATCATATTTAAGGTCTTCTCCTGCCCTAGGGTTGGTTGGCTTGGAAGGTTAGAAGGCTTTACAAGATAAATGTCTTGTCATTAAGAGAATCTAGAGAGAAAGACAGAGAGATGTTGAAGGAGAGCTCGTTAGATATCTCATAAGTAGAAAATTTTACATTATGATCATTACGATTTGTGTGTGTAACCATTGTAAGGCTAAAAAATATTCACTTATTGATTCAATAATGTTATTTCTTTTCTTGTCCTGTAGAGTAGGTCGAACTTGGCCAAAATAAGTTAAATATTACATGTGTGTGTAATGTTCTTGTTGTATTATTTGACTATTTATGTCTTATTATTCTTGTCGTCATAAGGTTATTGTTTATCAATTCCTATTGCGAGTCAATTCAACCTTTATAAACATGATTAATAATTAGATTGGGTTTGGGTCTAGCGGGTTGACCCTTTCGGTCTATTTGGACTTGTTTATGAAATAAGAAAAAGTAAAAACTCCTGAGACTAATACATTTCTTTCCCCACTCAATACTCAATTGTAACCCACCTTTTTTTTTAACTCTTCACAACAACAGCCTACCTCCTCCTCTTCTCATCTTCACCTTCTATCTAGAGCTTACCTCTTCTTCTTCTTCCTATTATTTTCTTATAATCTAATTGTCGAGATCCGCACCCGGAATTTGGGGTACGAGTGCGTGGGTACGTCCAGCCTACGCCGCAGCATCGGCGGTAGAACGCTGTCTAGGTCTATACACTATCTAAACAATCTCACACGAGTATCCAACTCCATAAGGAGTCACAGATATCACAATATAATATAAAAATATACTCAATCACATAACTACAGCACGATAAGATATCGAAGAAATAAATAAATTAAAATGCAACACAAGTCTAAATAGAAATAATCTAACTCAATAATAATATCCAAGTCTCAACAAAGTATGCCGAAAATAAATCCGGTGCCATAAACTGCTAAAAGAAACTAACTAAAATAACTAGTGATCCCGCCTAGACCTCCCGGAATCACACATGGCTACAAGGTCCAAGTCTGCAGCTACTCTCCCTGTGGTCCATAAAATGTCGGACACCAGTCCTCTAAGGCGTAGTCTGGAAAAATATTTCCAGTCAGGATGGAGCAAAGATCATCTCAAATAACAGTTCCATTTAATTGATAAGGACTATAAAACAATAAATAGATGATGCTATATACTGAGAGATGACAATGAATAAATGCAATGGCAAAATAAAGAGACATGCAATATAGGCAATATGGTACAGTCAGTGCATATATGAAATGAAGAGAACGAGGTACAATATTATATACGGGTGATGTAGTATATGAACTAAAATAGAGAACTGTAACTATTCTAAGTGTTTGAAATAGTAGCTTCGATATGTGATCGGCTTGGGAACATGTACGAGAGCTATATGGCCTGGCTAATCATACGTGAGGTGTATGATTAACACTAACATTATTCTATACTTGTATAAGAGGGATATGATCACATTTCTCACTAACTATTTCCCCGCCCCCAACTAGTACAGTGGATCCAACCATGACACGTCACGATACACGAGCAATATCCAATATATCATGTACAAGGTCTAAATATCAATGTCGTGTACAATGTCAATACGATAACCAATATAACATCTCATGACTGCAAATCCAATCTATATACTAGTCCGTTTAGCACAGTGTCAAGAATCATATGTAACATTTCTAGATACTGAAATTATTAAAACTATCAAATAATAGAAATTATCAGAGAATGTACTCGCCTGGGGTCCTTAGCTGGTAATACCAATGTCCTATTCCAGAGTATCGTCTGAATGATCCAACAGTCCTATAGACATATCATATGATACAATATTGTATCAGAAATTACACTAGCACATACATAACACAATGAACTCATAGACTACACTAGGGGGTGTCACGTATGTAGTTGCTGTGCAATACAGACAGTCAATGATACGGTCTTGCCAGTACATCGGTGTACATACACTACCAGAAAAAGTCAAATTAGCGACGTCTAAAAACGTCGCTAAATAACCAAAAATCGTCGCTAATTAGGTTTAGCGACGTAATTAGCGACGTTTTGAAGAAGTCGGAAAATACCAAGTCGCTAATACAAAAAACGTCGCTAAACGTCGCTATGCCGACATTTTTTAGCGACTTTAATGTGTCGCTAAATTTAGCGACGTTTTGCGACGCCAAGTCACTAAAAAGCGACGTTTAGAAAAGTCGCTAAACGTCGCTGATTAGCGACATCTATCGCGACGTTACACCGACGTCTTTAATGACCTGGCTATACTGCCATGTCAGCAATTGGCGACGTTTAGCGACGTCATTAGCGACGTTATTAGCGACGTTTTACGGCGTCGCTAATTAGCGACGTAATTAGCGACGTAATTTAACGTCGCTAAACGTCGCTAAACGTCGCTAATAACGTCGCTAATTTTTAAAAAAAATTAAAAAAAAATTCCCAGAATCAAACATTGTGATTCCCTGCAGTTTTACATCATCTTCATCATACACACCAACATGATTTAACTATATTATCCAATTAAATTAAAGACCACAAGAAGTATCAATCCAATTAAATGTGGATAACTATATAATCCAATTAAATTAACTAAAAAATTAATGACCACAAGAAGCATCATACATCATGTCTATTGTTGAAGTACCAATAATTCATAAATAATAATAATAATAACTAGACCCCTACGGATCTGCAGGAGGCTGACCAGCAGCGCGCTTCAAGGATAACAACTCCTCATACTCGTCCCGTGGAATCGACACATATGTCGATGGAGAAGGCAGTGACGTCGGTGGCGGCCGTGCCCGCTCCAAATCTGCGAGTCGCTGGTTGTAAGAATCCAGGGTAGATAACAACCTCGTACTGCTATCACCCATTGAATCCTGCATCCTCGTCAGGTTCTCGCCCATCGATAGCTGTGACGCATGCATCCTCGTCAGCTTCTCGCCCATCGATAGCTGTGACGCCTGCAGCTCCATGATGTTGCGATCATTGGAGGCTCTAATATCATTTGTCAATTCTCGTAGCTCCGTCATGCTGCGGTCGAGCATATCCAATCGTGCGATAAGCATCGGATCGTCCGCCTGCGGCTGGGACCGGGACTGGTCCTCCATACTTCGCAGCAAGTCGTCACGGAGAGACGCAATCTGACGGTCAACGGCCTCCTGGACGGCCTCCTGGACTCTGGCCGACGACTGCGAGGGCTGCGACTGCGAGGGGTGTGTGGAATGCACAGCTGTCGGGGAGGCCCTAGATGACTGCGTCGCAACCAGGGCGCCATAGGAGCCCGTACCGTAGTACGTACCCCTCTGGAGACCACCAGCTGCGGTCACCCACAGGTCGTCCGCCGAGGGAGATGGACCGGGCTGCGACGAAGCACCAGCCTCTCCAGGTGTAGGTGCACTAGCAGTCGCCCGCTCACGAAGCCTAAGATACTCGGCCTAGAAAAGGTTTGGAAACTCAATAATTGCCTAAGTTATATTAAAATAAACACAAAGTAAAGTAATACTTACATAGGTCTGTGAGGCCCTCTCATCAATGAGATTTCCGTCCTTGCGATGGGTGGCCAAGAAGACGGTCACCATGTTCGCATCCTCACCCCTCTGTACCTGTTAAAAATATATTTTTTATTACTAAACTTAAATATTTATTCCAAGTACCATTTTATGGTACTTATATTAAAATAATATATTTTAAAAGAAAAAACATACCAAACGACGGAAATGTTCCGTCATCGGAATCGAGCCACCACACCACTTGGCAGCATTCTGCCTAGCCGCCTTGGCCTTCTTAGACCTTTCCTTGTAGCTCGGATCGTCGAATCTAGCCCTCATCGCAGTCCACTGCTCAGGCGTGATCCAACCTTGGATCGGTTTTCCAGCACGATCACGAGCCTTCTGGTCATCCAGAGCATCTCGGATAAGCTTGGCGGCAACGGTAGGAAAGAGCCGCTCGATCAACTCGGCCCGGTGCGGAGGATAAAAATACGTTTGCTACAATAAATAATTCATTAAGTTAGCATCACGAATATGCATAAATTAGAGGATTTATTTAATATACTTTTACCTGGAAGTGCGCAAACCAGAACGCCTTCCTCTCCTCCGGAGCCTCCGAATAGTTGATCCAAGGGCCACCGTAGTTGTTTCTCAGAAATTGGCCCAGGCGTCTCTGAACCGACGATGGACGATATCTATACAGAAATAATAATTTAGATTACTGAAAAAGTCAATATACGATGAATAAAGAGAAACACAAATATATATTAAACCATCTAATTGACTTACTTTGTACCGTCGGCCCAAATCTCTGTCCTCGTCTCCTCCGGTGGAGCGCATGGAGGATCTTGCTGATGCTGGGACAACGTCGGCACGACCTCCTCTACATGCTCATCTGTCTCCATGCTTCCGTCAGCAGGAGGAACGCTGGACGAGGGAGTACTATCACGCCTGGAACTACTCGTCCCAGGAGTGATGCCACGCAACGTCGTCGCAGTCGGAGATGTGGCTGCTCGATATACTGGAGTACTGGGCGACGATGATCCGGAACCAACAGTAGGCAGTACCGGAGTGGCACTCTGTCTACCTCGGGACCTGCCGAATCCTCCGCGTCGTCCTGTCATATCTGATAACAACATATGATGAATATAGAGAAACACAAATATATACTACATTCTACAGTCGGAATGTGATACATATCTCAAAGTATTATACAGTCAAAATATAATACATATATTCGTTAATGTCAACATCTACTTCTACATGCAATATTTATAGTCCAAATATAGTTACATTCTACATGGAATATTTTATATGTGCTGAAAAACAATGAAGCAACTGCTGATTAGTAGCATAATAGTATCTTATACTATTACATTGAGATGATGTAAACGTGGACGTTAATTACTTACCCCTCTAGCTTCTCCACTTCATCCTCGTCGCAATTGAGTAATATATACAATTGAGCAGCCCTTAGCTCATCGTCATTCAAATATCTCTTCTTCATTTTTCCCGAGGGCTTTCCGGATGCATTGAATACTTTGAGTATTGCATCATTAGATTCCTGATATGCGTCGTCGTTTCTGGAAGCTTTCGTCCTATTAGTAGCAACATGCGGATTGAAATACGTCGAGCAAAAGTTTGTAATCTCCTCGAGAACATAAGCTTCACAAATAGAGCCTTCAACCCGTGCCTTATTTTTCACCTTTCTCTTTAGGTGATTCAGATGGCGCTCGAAGGGGTACATCCACCGATAACCGACAGGACCGCCAACACGTGCCTCATAGGAAAGATGAATTGGCAAATGCTCCATAGAGTCGAAGAATCCAGGAGGAAACACCTTCTCGAGCTTACATAGTGTTACCGCAATGTCCCTCTCTTGCTTTTCTAGACGATCGACGAGCAACTTAGTACAACAAAGATCTCTGAAGAATATGCTCAGCTCTGTCAATGGGTCCCAAACGACCTGCGGTAAGAATTCTCGAAATGCAATCGGAATTAACCTCTCCATGAATACGTGACAATCGTGGCTCTTCATACCTACTAGTTTGTTCTCCTTGAGGTCGACGCATCTTTTCAAGTTCGACACGTACCCGTCTGGAAACTTTAGACCCTGAATCCACCTACAAAGTCTACCTTTATCCTCTTTATCCAGTGAGAAAACTGACTTAGGTTGCTTTAACTTTCCATTCCCCTCCTCTATCAAATGCAATGCACGACGTCTACATATGTCTTCTAAGTCCAACCTCGCCTTCGGATTATCTTTCGTCTTCCCCTTTACATCCATTACAGTATTAATTATGTTATCAAACACATTCTTCTCGATATGCATGACATCAAGGTTATGTCTGATCAGATTGGTGCTCCAATATGGCAGATCCCAGAATATACTCCTCTTCGTCCAGTTATGGGTGCGACCAAATCCGTCACACTTGTACCCCTTAGCAGGCTCTTGGATAGCACTTGGTAAATCTTTTACCTCTTCCCATATCGTGCATCCGGGCCACCTTGGCGGTGGATTGGCCTTCTCCACAACTCCCGTACGAAAAGCATTCCGATTCCTCCGGTACGGATGATCGTTCGGCAAAAATTATCGATGACAATCGAAGAAGCACGGTTTGCCTCCGTGTTTCAAACGGAAAGCCTGAGAACGGTCCATGCAATACGGACATGAGAGACGACCATGGGTGCTCCATCCCGATAACATTCCATAGGCCGGAAAGTCGTTGATGGTCCACATAAGTGCTGCCCTCATCTGAAAATTCTGCTTTCTAGAAACATCGTACGTGTTGGCACCGACTTCCCACAGCTGATTCAACTCATCTATCAAAGGCTGTAAATACACATCGATGTTCCTCTTCGGATTGTTCGGACCCGGGATAATAACGGTTAGGAACATATACGGAGTCTTCATGCACATCCAAGGCGGTAGATTGTACGAAGTGACGATCACAGGCCAACACGAATACTGGGAGCCCGAAAGTCCGAATGGGGTAAAACCGTCAGAGCAGAGCCCCAATCTGACATTACGCGCTTCCTCGGCAAAATATGGATACTCTCGATCAAAGTGCTTCCATGCTTCTCCATCGGATGGATGATCCAATACTCCTTCGATCTGTTTTCGCCTGTGCCAACTCATGTTTTCTGCAGTCTCCTTAACCATGAACAACCGCTGCAACCGCGGCGTCAAAGGCAAGTAGTGCATCGAATCGGTAGGCTTCCTTGCACCGACAGACTTTCCTCTAACAGTGGCCTTGTAGCGATCAGCACCACAGAATCTGCACGCATCTTCATCCTTGTCGTCTTTGTAGTACAACATGCACCCGTTGCGACATGCATCGATTTTCTCGTATCCCATCCAAAGCGATCTCACCATCCTCTTAGATCGATAGAAGTCTTTAGGCAACTTTGCACCCTCGGGCAAGATCTCTATAATCAAATCGAGCACTCGATTATAGCATTCTTGCGACATGTTAAAATCGGACTTGATGCTCAATAATCTTGTAACCACCTCCAACGGTGAATGATCCTCACAACCAGGATATAGTGGAGTCCTTGCATTCTCAAGCAACTCCATAAACTTTGCAGCATCGGCATTCGGTGCCTCCTCAGCTGCATCATAATTGTCGGGATTGAAACTAGGTCCCGCCGCATCATAATTGTCAGGATTGAAACTAGGCCCCGCAGCATCATAAACCATGTTCACCAACCCGTCATCGTAAGCATCGTGGTCTTGGACATCCATATACGGCTCCACATAGGGCTCCGACTCCGATGCTAGAGATACAAGTTCTCCGTGCGCGGTCCACTGATAGTAATTCGGCGTAAAGCCCTTCGAGTATAAATGATATGTAACTTCCACTTCAGGATGATATTTCCTGTTGCGACATCTCACACACGGATACTTAATTTTGGTACCGTCCATGTATTGAGGGAACGCCTTTGTGAACTGCAGGAACTGCTGTACACCCTCAATGAATTCATCCCGCACACCGCACATGTCATCAGGATGACGGTTGTACATCCACGAACGATGACGCAGATAGTAATTCATATCCATTTCTAGAAACTTCTGCAAAATTGACATAAGCTATCATATAAATCATTACATGCAAAATTAACCGTACTATAAAAATCATAACTGATATAATACATATTTTCATTTATCAAAACTGCAGCTGCCCACAATCCCATAGTACTATGAACTGCACTATAAGTGTGCAGTCAACACTACAAATAGTGTGTCATACTATAGAACTGCAGCTGCCCCCAACCACACTCCTAGGTCAGTGTCCGTTATGGGAAAAGCAGTCATGGCATTGCACTAAGGCACCTGGTGCTTGAACAATTTTTGCATCAAAAGTTTCCCAAGTACACGGGCTATTGCTCTATGAAAATATGCCATAGCTAGGAGTAGAGCTGTCGAGTGGGCCGGGCCTCTCAGGCCCATGCACTATAACGGGTCAGACCGGACCTAAGGGTAAAAATCTAAGTCCAGTTCGACACGTGACCCACGGCACAGTGAGTTTCAGACTGGACCGAGCCGGACCGGATCGGACTTGGGATTCCGTGAACCCTACAAGGACTTCAAAGTAGAGATTGAAGAACAACTAACATTTTATTTTTAAATTATGAAGTGTAGGGTTGAATGTGCATAGGAGATGGTTGGGAGCGCATTTGTTTCCGGGAGAAACAACACAGATGGTATGCTCTCTCGGATGAACTTCTCTACTTTGGGATATGTAAACATAGCACAAAAAAATAACACACTGCAAGTTCTTGCTTCATATTTGTCTTGGAGATTCACAATCCATTTGTTTCAATCTATATACAAGAACTTGGCAGATTGTATGCATACCAAATCCCATAGATTGGCGTAGGACTATGTAATACATGGATGTGTATAATACATCAAATAGTATAAACCAGGTTGTCGATCAGGCTAGCAAGCAGCAGCGTGTCGGGCCGGGCCGAGCTGTGCCTTGGGTCGGAACGAGCCTGGGCTTCGGGGCCGGACCTCTCTTATGGGCCGAGATATGAGGTCCGACACGTCCCTATATATTGGGTCGGGCCGGGCCGAGCCCACGATAATTCGGACAGGGTTTTGCGGGCCGGATTCGTGCCGGGCTGGTCATCCCGGTCCAATTGTCAGGTCTAGCTAGGGGTGGGCGTTCGGGTTATTCGGTTTCAACACCGAAATAATAAAAATCGAATAAGTAAAAATTTTAAAAACCCAAAGCTGAAATAAATTATCTATAACCGAAACAGAACCGAATTGATAATCAATTTATTTTATTTGATAATCAAAGCTAGTAAGCAGTGCTCACTGCTGCTGTTACCTCTCTCGTAGACTTGGGCCAGTCGGCCCTAACCCTAACCCTAACCCCATGTCAACAAACCTAACCCTAACCCTAACCCTAGGTCCTCATCAGTGTCTGTGTCAGTGTGTGTGTGTGCCGTGTCTGTGTCTGTGTCAGTGTCTGTGTGTGTAGTGTTTGTGTCAATGTCACATGTGTCCTGTGAGAGAGAGAGAGAGAGAGAGAGAGAGAGAGAGAGAGTAGGGTTTACCGGAATAGGGTGGAGAGCCGGTCGACGGAGCGCGGGGGAGGGGGGGGGAGTTTTTCTCTTTTCGAATTTTCAGCAGATGGGGAAAAATGAAACCGAGCCCTAATTAACCAAATTTTAGCGACGTTTAGCGACGTCCAAGTAAAACGTCGCTAAATTAAATTTTAGCGACGTCATTGACGTCGCTAAACACGTTGCTAAATATTTTTAATAAAAAGGTCGCTATATACGTCGCTAAACGTCGCTAAATTAGACATATTAGCGACGTTTAGCGACCTTTATTTAACTTATAGCGACTTAACTTTTAAAATCTTAATAAAAGTCGCTAAACGTCGCTAAATGTCGCCATTTAGCGACGCCTAGCGATATTTTTATAAGGAGTCGCTAATTATATATTATTAGCGACGTTTCTTTTGACGTCGCTAAAATACGTCGCTAATAGCGCTTTTTCTAGTAGTGATATGGCAGTCTGATCACTTATACTCAGGGTTACAAGGTCATGTGCAACTACGGGATATCCGCAGCTATACCTAGGGGCCATACAGCATGTACACATTGCATTCATAATTAACATTATCATTTAATTACTTATAATATGTATATACATACCATATATTTATATATGTATATAACAACCAATAATTATATGTATATCAAAGAATACATATACTGAATATATATATACATACACCAAGTGATTAATATACATATTATATATATATATATATATATATACCAATTGAATACATATACTATATACATGTATATATGTATATATATATAACAATACATACATACTAACATATACCATTGAATACATATGCTACATATATATATATGTATATATATATATACTAATTTGAGAAATATACTATATATATGTATATGTGTATATATACCAATCATACATATCAAATATATATATACTACATACATACACTAATACATACATCCTCAAAATACGTATACGCGTACGTGTACGCAAGGGAAGAACGCGAACCAGTGTACGTGCACGAGATCGGCGATGACGACGGTGTTGACGACGACGACGACGATGACAACGACGAAGGTGACGATGATGATGACGAAGAGGACGACGACGAAGGTGGCGATGAGGTTGAAGGTGTTGGCGATGGTAGTTATGGAGGTGATGATGATAGTAGGCTGTCGGAGGGGAAGAGGAGGAGGGGTCTGGTGGTTGGACGGAGTCGTGATGGTGGTGGTGGTAAACTCGGGTTGACAGGAAGGAGGAGAGGGAGGTGATGGTGGTGATGCGGGTGGTTGCAGCGGGAGGAAGCAGGGAGGAGGGGATCACCGGAGGCTTGTCGAGGTTGGGAACAGCGAGATGGAAGGAGGATGATGATGCAGCGGAGGTGGTCGTGGCCGGAGGGGAAGGATGAAGCAGTGGTTCGGTCTCGTCGGTGGCCGCTCGTGGAGGAGAAGGAGTGGCCGGAGTATGTAGCAGTCGATATGGAGGAGTGGCCAGGGGGTTGTGTTGAGCGGGTGGCCGGAGGAGCTTAGCTGGAGGAGAAACTGCGGGCTCAGGTGGAGATGTGGGTCGTCGGAGGAGAAGCTTGGCCGAAGCAGGGAAGTCTGGTCGGGTTCAGTTTGGTTTTAAAAAGAAGAAGGGGAAGTGGAGTGAAGAAGAAGAAGAAGAAATGAAGAAGAAAGGAGGCTTCGGTTTTCGTGAGGAGGGAGGAAAGAGAGAGAGGGGGTGGGATTTTCTAGGTTTGGGGATTAGGGCCTGCTCTTGGGAAGGGTGTGAGGAGACATTAAATAGGGATGTGTGATGGTGAGTGTCTGGTGAGGATGAGGGTTTAAACAATGGATGGCTAGGATTTTTACATGGAGGATTTTTCATAAAGGGAGAGGGGTTGGGTTGACTAGTCAAAGAATGGAGAGCTTCTCCATTTGGTTTGAACCAATAGGGTGATGACACCTAGTGCAACATTTGCAATTAAGCCCCTTAAATTTGGGTATTTGCACAGACACATAAAATAATAAAAAATTGGTGGGCGATTTGGTGTTTTATAGGGTGAGGGGGTGTTGTGTGTTTTGCATGGGCTTAATTAATGGGGTATTTGGATTAAATTGGGGTTAAAATGGGATTAGTCAAAGTTGGTATCCCCAATTTAATTAAAGAATAAATGTAAGTGGTGTTCTAAAATTAATTAAAAGTACATGGGGCTAAAATTAGGTGGGACACAAGTGTCATGGACATAGAAGACTCAGAATAGAATATTATCATAATTTGGGTTGCACAAAATGGATCGAGATTGTGTCTCCAATTTTGATTGGAACACACAAGGATACAAAATCGAATTTATTGGAATTAAAATAATAATGTCTGCGACGAATATTATGCGACTAAAATGAAGCACAAGAGAGCATTTTCATGAGTTACACAAAGGTCCTGAAAGGTGTAGGCTTGGTGTCAGTCTTGGATCCTTTAATTGGTCCGGTTAAACGGGTTGAGTTGGTGTCTCAAAATTGATGGCAACGACACAGGTGCGCGACACAGGATTAAATAATGGATTTCGGATATGGGAAGTTGTGCAATTAAATTAGAGCACAAGGAATCATGATATTGAGTGACTGAAAAGTCTAACGCCTAAGTTGGCATGTCAAGTCTAGAATGCAATAATTTGTTGGAAATTATGGGCTAATGTTGGGCTCCGAATATTACAACAACGGTAGGGTGTAACAATTAATTAAAATCACAATAATAATTATAACCTCCATAATTAAATCCCAAATAATACAAATTAAATTCATAACCCTATATTTCGGTCAGGGGTTCATCTAGTGGGCTTCTAGGTCCAGTCTACTAGCTCAACCATTAAGAACATTGTATATAATATAATATAAATATACATATCATGCAATTATTTAAAATAACTACACACAATATTAATAATATATAAAAAGTCAAAAATATCCCTATTTTTAGAATGTGGTAGAGACAAGTCTACCCTCCTTAAAATAATTTTGTCCTCGAAATTTAAAATCCTCCATAGTAGTATTTACTCATTATATATATTATTTTCCATCAAATTTAGATTCATCAAACCTATAATCATAAAGTAAATTCCATATTTGTTATTTCACAAAATTTCTCAAAATTCTATGAATATCATATTCCTGAAAATTCTCAAATTTAAAATCAAATTCAATTCTTATCACAATCTCATCCAAAATTTTAAGTTAAACTAAATACAAAATTTAATATCCAATCCTCTAATTTAAATTCAATCAATGGATATTATAAAATTGAATCTCATCCCAAAAATTTGAATTCAACACTAATCCATTTGTGTTCTTATTCCTTGATTTCTTTTTTTTCACACAAAACTCAAACAATGCAATGGTTACGAAGTCTTCAAATACAACTTTCAAATTATAAGTTTTAAAAATCTATATCTTCTAATCAATTAAATATACTGATAATCTTCTTAATTCCTCAAAATTAAATGACCAATTCAATTATATCATAATCTTCATAAAAATTAATGATTCAACAAAATCGTCAATTCTGCCGTATTGGATTTTCAACTCTCTATTTAAATTAATATTTATCCTCGAATTTTAAGGCACCTTGTCTCTCTATGTCCAGTCATAACCTATTCATTAATCTTCACTACGGTCAAACCCCCAACAATCAAGGTCCGAGAAAATCCTACCTACAATCATACAAC
The DNA here is from genome assembly GCA_036927795.1 of Iris macrosiphon. Classification (NCBI taxonomy): domain Eukaryota; kingdom Viridiplantae; phylum Streptophyta; class Magnoliopsida; order Asparagales; family Iridaceae; genus Iris; species Iris macrosiphon. The sequence continues at coordinate 129,991,295 of JAYESA010000006.1, read as the reverse complement.
ATGCAATCTAAGGAAAACATATATGGTTATGGTCACTTTTGTCATGGTATTGCAGTCTCTGTCAGGGTGTACTACTAACTACATTCTAACAAGAAAATCACGAACATAAGCTACGGAACTAAGGAATCAATCAATCAATCAAATAGAAAGGACAGAAGGAAAGAAAAGAACACCTGCTACCACATCACCTGCAGTATCAGTCTCTCGACCGTCATCGCTGTAGCGCCCCGTTCCCCCAGTGCGGGGAGCGCGGCTAAGAAACACAAACAGTATCGTTCGATCGGGATAGATTGAAACAAGAACTCGTCCTCGTTATGGATTTGTTTCTTCGAAATCGATTCCCATATTCAGTGGACCGTGCCCCCGGGATCGACTTAGCGGCAGAGTCAGGAGGGACCTCTCCGCTGCTATCTTTTATTGTCTCGGTTTTCGATGTCGCTTGTTGCTTTCGTGCTTTGAGTTGGTTTTGGATTTGCTTGTTTTCCTTGAACGGTTTCGATGAGTTTCATTATTTTTGTTCATTGAACTATACTTCAATTTCGAGATTGGAAAGAGTGGAAGAAGTATTGATCGAGCTGTTCGTGATGCAGGTGAACGAGCAGTAGGCGGCTTGCGAGCGGAGTCATGAAGTGCCTCTTTCCTTCTCCCTTCCAACCATCTAGGTGAGTGGCTACCAACCCGATTAGCTATCCCTGCTTCCAAGCTTCACACCCTAAATTCTTGCATTCTCCTTTGCCCCGATCAAACGATACCAATAAATAATAAAAGATACCAAGATAAATAGGGAATAGACTTGAATTGTATTGCTTGTCAATTAAACTTGTGAACGGTTATATCTTTGCATGCTTGTCCGTTCGGAATGTTTATCATATGCATAGATGCAAGTTTGAATGTACAAAGTTATATCCTGAATGCATGAATTGAACGTAGATGCAATGTAAATGAATCATGCAATACTGCTTGTCTTGTACTCACGTAGCCTCAAGGCGAATAACGTAGCCTCAGGGCGAATAACGTAGCCTCTGAGCGAATGATTGTTAATGTGCGATCACGGACAACTTGTGCACAAGGTATAGTTTCTGCGGGCGGCTGCTGGGGCACTGGTACCGTTTCGGCTCCGGACGGAACTAACGTTTAGTCTCACGTACTTGGACGGGGTGGTATGTCGCGCCTCACGTTCTTGCACGTAGCAAACCATCTTCGTCACAGACTAGTGTCTATTATGGCAATCAAGCCAGTGATCATCTTGTATATTTAAACCTGTTGCAAACTAACTTGTGTCTTCGTGGCAGGGAAGGCATAGTAAGTATTGTGCAGGTAATTCAGACAGGCAGGTAAAATCCACCGAACGGTGGCATGTTCATTTCAGTATCATATATATATATTATTGCTTGTAAATGAACTAAGGCAAGATAGAAACCCACAAATGTGCATGCTTCATTAAAATAACGTGTTGATTGGTATAGTTCGGTTAGCTCGCCTTCACCAGTATGTTTTGACATGCTGACCCTCGTTGAAACAGGTTCTCCGCACTAAGACGAACCGAGCGAGGAGCCGAAGTCGTCTTCCCGATCCAGTCCAGCTGTTGGCGCATCTTCACCGCGCCCCTTGAAGCATTTTGAAGACAGAAGCTTGCAACTCTTCATACACAAATGTAGCTTCGTCGCAAAGCCGTCCTCCAGCCCGGAGGTCTTTATCATTTTGAAGTTTATAAAGGGATGTAATGTACAGGACTGCTATCTCATTTTGAGTCAACACTTTTGTAAGCCCGTGCGGCAATCTAGCTGACTCGTTCAGGAGTTTGTAATAGATGTTCATTATCAATAAAGAGAACTTTTCCATATTTCAAATCTGTGTTTCAATTTATCTGCGTACTCTAAATATGTGCTTGCTATGCAAATCATTAAAGCCTTGTGCGGGCGCAACCCCAGGCCCGAACGGCGGTCACGATTCGGGGGATGCCTCAACGATTCTACGGAATCGGATCGTGACAATCGCAAATGCTCCGCCCTGCTGGGGTGGCTCCCTTCGCGGGTGCTAAGCAATCTGTGGTTCCACAGGTGGCCTAACTGGATCTCTATGATTTGGGGCTGCTCGCGGGCTGGGAAGATAAGAAGCTAGAAGACAATCCCTCACTCGATGTTCCGCAGTGCCACAGTGCAAACAAAGTCCTAGCCTCGTTCTACAGCTCTCCCAAAGTTAACCCGGCTTCTTACAGAAATGACAAGTCTGCTGTGTCTCTCTCTGAGGCTGCTGCTGATGCTGCTGAACATGAACTGGTGCCTGGTACTGCTGTTGATACTGAAATATCCTTGGCTGTTGCTGAATATGGGGACTCTTGGCTGGTCCCGCGCTACCATTCATATCTCCAGAAATATTGTGACTCCTCTTAGGCCTGAGATCCAGATCCTCTTCTGCAATCTGGGCATCCATCAAGATAACCTCAAAGGTAGCAGTACGACGACCAGACGTGCGCGACCTAATCTCTCTCATCAGCCCCTTCCTAAACTTCCGGGCTCGATCTCCTGGGTCCCGAATCATAGACGATGCAAAACGGTTCAAACGACAGAATTCTGCAATGTACTCGTCGACCGACATTTTCCCTTGGACCAAGTCATGAAATTGACTTTCCAAAGCTTCCAAGGCTACGTCGGGAAAGAACTTCTCCTTAAAAAGCTCTTTGAAGGTCTCCCAAGTAAGTCCTTGTGCAGTGAGTCTCGGCTCCGTACGGTACCACGTGAGTGCGATATCGAACATCTGACTGCCAGCGGCCTCGATCTGAAGAATCTCCGGAATCTGTGCCAAACGCAAGTTCCTCTCTATATCCTCTAACCAGTCGTCAGCGTAGAGTATTCCTTCGATACCCTTGAACTCTCGAGGCATCATCATCTTGAAGTCCACTATAGTGCCTGATCTCTACTGTTGCTGCTGGACAAAAAATTACTGGTGTTGTTATACTCTCTCTACAGCTTGGAGAGCCACCTGATGAGCGTTCTCCATGCTCTCTCTCATTAGCTCTGTTTGTGCCTGGTGCGCCTCGGCTTGCACCCTCTGAGCGTCAGCTTGAACTTGCTGAGCGTCTGCCGTCACTCTCTGGGCATCTACAATGCCCTGGATTAAAGTAAACATTTGTGTCCCGTCAATGGGCACACCTCCGGAAATCAGAGTCGGTAGAGGTGGAAGGTTGTCTGTCATAGCTGGGACAATCCTCAAAATAGGTGGGAGAGGAGGAACTCCAAATGTTTGTTCATCAGGTCGAGAGGTGGCAGTCCTCTATGAAGCTTATGCTCCCACTCTTATAGATCTTATCTTCGGCGGCATCCTGAAGACAGACCCAAAGAATCAATTAAGGCAATAAATATGATATCATCAAAGAAGGACAGTAAAGTTCTAAAGAAGCAACATTCAGAAGGAATAAGGATAACAAGACAAATAGATTGGAGAGTTTTCTAGTTGTGATTGAGTATTCGCTCTCATTCTAGTATCCTATGTCCTATATCCTATCGCAGGCACGCAGTAGTACAACTAAGATGTCACACTACCACGACATCGCTCTAATTGTGAAGTCTGACCTGCATGGGCTACCACTAAAAATGTGTCACGACCCGTACCCGAAATTTGGGGTAAGAGTTCGTAGGTACGTCCAGCCTACGCCGCAGCATTGACGGTAGAACGCTGTCTAGGTCAATACACTATCTAAACAATCTCACACGAGTATCCAACTCCATAAGGAGTCACAGATATCACAATATAATATGAAAATATACTCAATCACATAACTACAGTACGATAAGATATCGAAGAAATAAATAAATCAAAATGCAACACAAGTCTAAATAGAAATAATCTAACTCAACAATAATATCCAAGTCTCAACAAAGTATGCCAGAAATAAATCCGGTGCCATAAACTGCTAAAAAAAACTAACTAAAATAACTAGTGATCCCGGCTAGACCTCCCAAAATTATACCTGGCTACAAGGTACAAGTCTGCAGCTACTCTCCCTGTGGTCCATAAAATATCGGACACCAGTCCTCTAAGGCGTAGTCTGGAAAAATATTTTCAGTCAGGATAGAGCAAAGTACATCTCAAATAACAGTTCCATTTAATTGATAAGGACAATAAAATAATAAATAGATGATGCTATATACTGAGATAAGACAATGAATAAATACAATGGCAAAATAAAGAGACATGTAATATAGGCAATATGGTACAGTCAGTGCATATATGAAATAAAGAGAACGAGGTACAATATCATATACGGGTGATGTAGTATATAAACTAAAATAGAGAACTGTAACTATTCTAAGTGTTTGAAATAGTAGCTTCGATATGTGATCGGATTGGGAACATGTACGAGAGCTATATGGCCTGGCTAATCATATGTGAGGTGTATGATTAACATTAACATTATTCTATACTTGTACAAGAGGGATATGATCACATTTCTCACTAACTATTTCTCCGCCCCCAACTAGTACAGTGGATCCAACCATGACACGTCACGATACACGAGCAATATCCAATATATCATGTACAAGGTCTAAATATCAATGTCGTGTACAATGTCAATACGATAACCAATATAACATCTCATGACTGCAGATCCAATCTATATACTAGTCCGTGTAGCACAGTGTCAAGAATCAGATGTAACATTTCTTGATACTGGAATTATAAAAATTATCAAATAATAAAAATTATCATAGAATGTACTCGCCTGGGGTCCTTAGCTGGTAATACCAATGTCCTATTCCAAAGTATCGTCTGAATGATCCAACAGTCCTATAGACATATCATATGATACAATATTGCATCAGACATTACACTAGCATACACATAACACAATGAACTCATAGGCTACACTAGGGGGTGTCACGTTTGTAGTTACTGTGCAATACAGACAGTCAATGATATGGTCTTGCCAGTACGTCGGTGTACATATGGCAGTCTGATCACTAATACTCAGGGTTACAAGGTCATGTGCAACTACGGGATATCCGCAGCTATACCTAAGGGTCATACAGCATGTACACATTACAGTCGTAATTAACATTATCATTTAATTACTTATAATATGTATATACATACCATATATTTATATATGTATATAACAACCAATAATTATATGTATACCAAAGAATACATATACTGAATATATATATACATATACCAAGTGATTAATATACATATACTATATATATATATATATATATATATATATATATATATATATATATATATATATATATATATATATATATATATATATATATATACCAATTGGATACATATACTATATACATGTATGTATGTATGTATGTATGTATGTATGTATATATATATAACAATACATACATACTAACGAATACCATTGAATACAAATGCTACATACATATATATATATATATATATATATATATATATATATATATATATATATATATATATATATATATATATATATATATATATATATATATATATATATATATACTAATTTGAGAAATATACTATATATATGTATATGTGTATATATACCAATCATACATATTAAATATATATATACTACATACATACACTAATACATACTAATACATACATCCTCAAAATACGTATACGCGTACGTGTACGTAAGGGAAGAACGCGAACCTGTGTACGTGCACGAGATCGACGATGACGACGGTGTTGACGACGACGATGACAACGACGAAGGTGACGATGATGATGACGAAGAGGACGACGATGAAGGTGTCACCCCCACTTTTTGGATTAAGGGTATTTTCGTCTTTTCGTAATTAATGAGTAAATGATTGCATGATAATTGATTATTCTCAATTTTTGTGATTTTATTTTGTTGCACCTCACCATCGTTTTGAATTTCCGAACCCCACTTGCATTCACTTTTATTAAATTGATTCATAAGTCGAACTTGTACAACTTTTCATTGTTTGGACACCTTGGTGCAATAGTACATCGAGATATCCATCCCGTTGAACGATACGTATATAAACCCAAATTCTCCTTTAGGTGTAAATTCCATAAATTCTTAGGAGTGTGTAATACAACATCAAAATTCATGAACCATGGCCTCGGACCATCGAACCAATGCATCTTAGCAATTTCTTTATTAAAATTTCAACCATTGTAATACCCATGAGAAAGCCCAATTCCAGGAAGGCCTTGACCAGACCTAATTCTAGGTCAACCCAAAGTCTACTATGATCATATATATACATAAGTATAGCTTCCTTATTCTTTTCAACCAAAACCTAATACACCCCCAGCCGACCATCTCAAACCCCCCCTGACTTTACTGTTCCTCATCGAACATCCCCGAGCGTTGAACGCCGGACACCCGCTGTCCCCGAGCGCTGAACACCGAGCGCCGAGCGCTGAACGCCGGGCACCCGAGCCCCGAGCGCTGAACGTCGAGCGCCGAGCGCTGAACGCCGAGCGCCGAGCGCTGAACGCCGAGCCCCGAGCGCTGAGCGCTGCCGACCGAAAAGTTCCCGCGGAGACCGACGCAGCCGACCGAGAAGTTCCCGCGGAGACCGACACTGCCGACCGAGAGTTCCCGAACGGACTGACTGCTCGACGATCGGAGTTCGACGACCGACCCTGCACATCGACCAGCCTTCCCTGTTCGTGACCATCGCCTCGTATCGTCGTCGTGCCGAGCGCAGGTTAGCTCCTGTCCACGTTCCCATCATTTTCTGCGATGATATACAAGTAACTAGGGACGTATGTATATACGTATTTGCATACGTATTGGTATATTGGTGTATATATATAATGTTTCCAACTAATATCTATATACTTGCGTATAAGTAATGTGTAGGTATTCCCTAGTCTATCAATACGTGTATTATAATCATAATTAATGTAGGTTAATATATATGCCTACGAACCGTATAATGCTCAATTAGGTTAATACACTTATACATATCTATTATAAATGTAATTAATTAGTATGATGAGAGATTAGTTCATATTAAGTCCTATGTATCACATGTCCAAGATGTCTTGATTGTGACCACGGATACCCCGTAGCTACATCTACCTGTGACCATGTAGCATGATAGTAGACTGTCATATGTACTACTGACGTACTGGCAAGACCGTACCATTGACTGTCTGTTATGCACAGCAATTACAGACGCGACCCCTAGTATGATCCTTGATCATTCTGTTGATCGTGTATTAGTGTGATGTCTGATGCAGTATTGTGTTTATGATATATCTATAGGACTGTTGGATCACTCAGACGGTACCTTGGAACCCGGACTTTGGTATTGCCAGCTAAGGACCACAGGCGAGTACATTCTCTGCCAGTTTCCATTATGTTGATTATCTCTATAATTCTTGTTGTATAGCGTACATGACTCTGACACTGTTCTTTACACGAGTTGGCATCATTGAGACCTGTCACGAGGAGTCGTGATGGGAATCCATCGTGCTAGCAGGGGAAACGGGGAAATATTAGTAGTTTATGTGATCATACCCAACCTTACATGCAGCATTAGCTCACCCACATCTCACGTCGGTGCAGCCTTACCCTTACATGCCTCATTGCTGTTACATTCTGGTTAGCCTGACCTGTTGGGGATGATCGCTAATCCATATAATGAGTCATATAACCCAAGCCGATCACATGATATACTGATGTTTCACACACTTAGTTAGATGATTCTTGACATGTATCTTGATAAATTGATCTTGTATTTCCACATGTTCTAGTTGTTGTTCTTACATACACTTACATACCTGTTCTTCGTACTTGCGTACACTTGTAGTTCTATTTCTTGTCAGATGCATATTGATGATGATGTTCCAGTATTATTCCAGCATTTCTTATTCCAGTATCTTATTTCCAGTTATTCATATATGTCTTGTATTTCTTTACACTGTGTTATAGTTTTTGTCAATATATGTGGAACTGCTGTTAGAGGTGTATTTTTGTTCCAATCCTGACTGGATATTTTTTCCAGAGAACCTTGAGGATTTCTGTACTACGCACTACGGACCAGGTATAGAAGCAGACTATGCACCAGAGATCCTAGAAGAGACTATGCTTCTATATGATACTTTGCCTACAGCTATTTAGATAGTATTTATTTATGCTTGAGACTTATGGAGGATATTGCAGTTTATGTTTAGACTTATGTTAAGTTTAATTGGAGACTTGTGTTGGACAGTTAGACTGTGAGTTATCTTTATGTTTGAGACATGGTGATTAACTATGTTATTTCTTTTATCTTTTATCGTGCCTTATAGTTGTTGTGATTGAGTTACATTGAGAGATTATGGAGATGTACATCATTGACAGGTGTTTATTTAGTTAGTGTTATTGTGACCTTGACAGCGTTCTACCGCCGATGCTGCGGCATAGGCTGGACGTACCTACGCTCTCGTGCCCCTATACCGGGTGCGGGTCGTGACACATTTTTTGTGGTGGCCCATGAAGGTCTAGTCTCGCAAGTTATGCGATATCGTAGTAGTGCGACAACTCAGTTGTACTGCTGCGAGCTTGTGCTAGGATATAGAAAATAGGATCTAGGATAAGAATATGCTCAATCACACTAGGAAATTCTGAACTTTATATTGCTATTCTAATGGATTGCTTCCTTTAGCGCTTTAGTGTCCTTTCTTGATAATATCATATCTATCACCTTAATTGATTCTTTGATCTGTATTCAGGATGTCACTGAATACTAGATCCATAAGAATAGGAGCAGCCAATTCAGAGAGGACTGCCACCTCTCAACCTGACGAACAGATACCTGGAGATTCTTCTACATCTCCTGTTCGTGTGGGAGTGTCTGCAACTAACGGGATTCCTCCTCCACCTATACAGAGGATTACCCCAACTATGACAGACAACCTTCCACCACCACCGATTCCCGGAGGAGTGCCCGCTGACGGGGCACAGATGTTCGCACTGATGCAGGGCATGCTAGAGGCCCAGAGAGTAACAGCAGAAGCTCAGCGTGTTCAAGCTGAGGCTCAGAGAATGCAAGCAGAAGCACACCAGGCGCAAACCGAACTGATAAGAGAGAGCATGGAGAATGCCCATCAGATGACTCTCTAGGCTGTGGAGAGAGTAGCACGACAACCGCAACATCAAGGTCAGCAACAACAGAGGCCCGGTACCATAGTGGACTTTAAGAGGATGATGCCTCAAGAGTTCAAAGGCACAGAAGGAATACTATATGCTGACGAATGGTTAGAAGACATAGAAAGGAATTTGCGCTTATCACAGATTCCGGACATTCTTCAGATAGAGGCCGCTGGCAGTCAGATGTTTGATATCGCACTGACGTGGTATCGTACAGAGCCGAGACTCGCCGCTGAAGGACTTACTTGGGAGGACTTTAAGGAACTCTTCAAAGAGAAATTCTTTCCTGACGTAGCCTTGGGAGCTTTAGAAAGTCAGTTTCATGACTTAGTCCAAGGAGGCATGTCAGTCGACGAGTATGCTGTAGAGTTTTGCCGATTGTGTCGATTTGCACCATCGATGATTCGAGACCCAGGAGACAGAGCTCGGAAATTCAGAAAAGGATTGAATAGGGAGATCAAGTCTCGTACTTTGGGACAACGTACTGCTATATTTGAGGGTATTCTGATGGATGCCCAGATTGCCGAAGACGACTTGGACCTCAGGCCCAAGAGAGGACGCGATACATCTGGAGCGATAGAAGGTAACACAGGACCAGCCAAGCGCCCACACTTTCAACAACAACATAGGCCATACCAGCAACAACACCAGCAACAGGCACCAGTTCGAGGACATGCTCAGCAACAGCAACCACAAAGACATAATCAACTCGTTACCCCATGTTCGTATTACGAAAAGATGGGACATACAAGAGACATCTGCAAAAAAAGGTTGGGCACTTCCTTATCGTGTGGATCAGCAGCACATCAGCTGAGGGACTGCCCAACCATTCAGAATCGCCAAGGAGGAGGAGCCGCTCAGAGAGGACCAGCGAGAGCACCTATTGTACCAGGAGGCCAGCAGAGAGGACCTCCACTTCCATCACAGCAGGAGAGGTTTGCTCAGCAGCAGCAGCAACAGAGAGGAGCACCACAAGGACGAGCTTATGCCATGACCACTGAGGAGACCGAGCCAGCTGGAGACGTGATTTCAGGTTCAGTTTTACTCGATTCTACTCCAGCACTTGCATTATTTGATTCTGGTGCTACCCATAGTTTCGTATCTGTATCTTATGCCCTTAAACATCATTTAGAAACGGGACCATTAGATAGGACTTGCAAGATCATGACAGGAGGAGGTATTATCCTAGTCCGTGATTATTGCAAGGATCGGAGAGTGTCATTGGAAGGCCGAGAGTTGAGCGTGAGTTTACTCGTTATGCCACTTCCGGAATACGATATTGTACTCGGAATGGACTGGCTGAGTAAACATCATGCTTCTATAGATTGTCGCGGAGGAAGAGTAGTATTTCGACCACCAGGAGAGCCAGAGTTTGAGATTGCTAGAGGAACAGAGGGCGGAGCAGAGGCACTTTTTGTGGAGCCAGGGCGGAAGAAGAAGAGTCACCGCATCCACTTATAGCGGAGTTCCTGGATGTATTTCCAGAGGAGTTGCCAGGTTTGCCACCAGACAGAGATATTGAGTTCTCTATAGACTTGATACCAGGAGCGGAGCCTATTTCACAACATGTCTATAGAGTTAACAACAATGAATTGGTAGAACTAAAGAAACAAGTTGAGGAGCTGCAAGACAACCGTTTTATTAGATCCAGTTCATCGCCATGGGGAGCACCGATATTATTTATACCAAAGAATGATGGCACGGTACGTATGTGTATCGATTATAGAGCTTTGAATAACCTCACTATCAAAAATACATACCCGCTGCCGAGGATAGATGATCTTTTCGATCAATTGAACGGAGCAAAGGTGTTTTCAAAAATAGACTTGAGGTCAGGCTATCACCAGGTGAAAGTGAAGAAAGAAGACATACCGAAGACCGCCTTTCGAACCAGATACAGCCAGTTTGAATTTACAGTAATGCCGTTTGGTTCAACCAATGCACCAGCAGTATTTATGAACTTGATGAACAAGGTGTTCCACCAGTACCTTGACAAGTTCGTAGTGGTGTTTATTGACGACATTCTAGTATATTCAAAAACCCCAGAAGAGCATGAAGAGCACTTAAGAATAGTCTTAGAAACTCTCAAGAGAGAGAAATTATACGGGTAGCTTTCAAAGTGTGAGTTCTTTCTTGAAGAGGTTAAATTTCTTGGACACATGGTGACAGGTGACAAAATTTTAGTTAACCCAAAGAAGATAAAGGCAGTGAAGTCATGGACTACCCCCAGCACGGTAGCTGAAATCAGGAGCTTTCTCGGACTTGCAGGATACTACAGAAGATTTGTACAAGACTTCTCCAAGATTGCAGAGCCAATGACTAGGCTGACCAAGAAAGATATGGAATTTGTCTGGACAGAAGAATGTCAAGCCGCATTCGAGGAGCTGAAAAGGAGATTGACGACAGCACCAGTTTTGACGTTGCCATCAGGGATATGTGGATTCACTATCTACAGTGATGCTTCAGGAAAAGGGTTGAGATGCGTTCTTCAACAATATGGGAAAGTAATTGCCTATGCTTCGAGACAATTACGCCCTCATGAAAAGAACTACCCCACTCACGATCTGGAGTTAGCAGCAGTTATCTTTGCCCTAAAGCTGTGGAAGCACTATCTGTACGGAGAGCATGTGGAGATCTTCACGGACCACAAAAGCTTAAATTACGTGTTTACACAGAAGGAGCTGAATATGAGACAGAGAAGGTGGTTGGAATTGATGAAAGACTTTGATATCTCATTACAGTATCATCCAGGGAAAGCCAACGTAGTCGCGGATGCCTTGAGCAGGTACCCAATGGCTATGTGCTTGACTTCGGATAGACACTTATTAGCTGATCTTGAAAGCTTGGAAATTGAGGTCTTAGTTCCAGGAGCTGAGATTCAGATATGGGGACTGCAGATTCAATCGGAACTGATGGACAAAATTAGAGCGGCACAGTATGATGATGAGACTCTATGAAATATTAGAGCACAAGTTCAGGCAGGATTGATAGACAATTTTACTATTGCGGATGATGGATCCTTACGACATGGCACGAGGATGTGTGTGCCAAGTGGAGAGCTGCGTGAAGAAGTTTTACAGGAGGCACACCGCTCTCAGTATTCGATGCATCCTGGAGCCAACAAGATGTATCGAGATTTAAGGAAGCATGTATGGTGGTATGGTATGAAGCGCAAAGTAGCACGCTTCGTATCCCGATGTTTAGTGTGCCAACAGGTGAAAGCAGATCGACAGAGGCCAGGGGGATTGCTTCAACCTTTATCCATTCCAGAATGGAAGTAGGAGCACGTGACTATGGACTTCATTTCAGGGCTTCCTCGTTCTCCAGGAGGAAAGGACGCAATTTGGGTCATCGTGGATAGGTTGACCAAATCAGCCCACTTCTTGCCTTTTAAAGTGGGTACTTCGACGGAGAGGTTAGCAGAGATGTACGTACAGCAGATTGTCAGATTACATGGAGTTCCTGTGAGTATTGTCTCAGATCGAGATAGTCATTTCACTTCCCATTTCTGGAGGAGCCTGCAGTCTAGCTTGGGCACTCAGCTCAAGTTCAGTACCGCATATCACCCTCAGACAGACGGGTAGTCTGAAAGGACTATTCAGACTCTAGAAGATATGTTACGCACTTGCGTATTGGATCTCGGAGGTTCTTGGGAGGATCATCTACACTTGGTAGAGTTTGCTTACAACAACAGCTACCAGGCTAGCATTGAGATGTCACCATTCGAGGCTTTATATGGACGGAGGTACCGTACACCTTTATCTTGGGATGATGTTGGAGAAAGAGCCTTGTTAGGACCAGAAATGGTCGTAGACGCAGCAGAAAAGGTGAAACTTATCAGAGACAGACTGCGAGTGGCGCAGGACAGACAGCGGCATTGGGCAGATAGTCACCGTAGACCCCTAGAGTTTCAGGTATTGTTTTGATTTGTTGGTTTGATTTGTGATTATTTTGTTTAGATTGTGTGTTAAGATCATTTTTCTAGATTGATGATTTGGTGTTCCTACGGATTTCTTCGACGCGGGGCACGATTCGTTTCGGCAGAGGAGGAAAGCTTAGTCCACGATACATCGGGCCCTTCAGTGTTCTTGCAAGGGTCGGTGCAGTGGCCTATAGACTAGACTTGCCGCCTACTCTAGATGGAGTGCATAACGTGTTCCACGTGTCGCAGCTGAGACGATACGTGGCAGATCCTAGTCACGTATTAGATCACTCAGAGATCGAAGTTGGACCGACACTCAGCTATCCTGAACAATCGGTGGAGATCTTGGATCTAGAGAGAAGATATTGCGGAACCAGACTATTCCATTGGTTCGTGTTGCATGGAGAAATCACTCTCCAGGAGAATCAACTTGGGAGAGAGAGGACGAAATACGCGAGCGGTATCCATATCTCTTCGAGACTTGAGGTATAATTCATTAATTGATTGCTTGTCCTAGTGATAGTTATTTTAAAATTTCACGGACGAAATTCTTTAAGGAGGGTAGACTTGTCACCCCCACTTTTTGGATTAAGGGTATTTTCGTCTTTTCGTAATTAATGAGTAAATGATTGCATGATAATTGATTATTCTCAATTTTTGTGATTTTATTTTGTTGCACCTCACCATCGTTTTGAATTTCCGAACCCCACTTGCATTCACTTTTATTAAATTGATTCATAAGTCAAACTTGTACAACTTTTCATTGTTTGGACACCTTGGTGCAAGAGTACATCGAGATATCTATCCCGTTGAACGATACGTATATAAACCCAAATTCTCCTTTAGGTGTAAATTCCATAAATTCTTAGGAGTGTGTAATACAACATCAAAATTCCTGAACCATGGCCTCAGACCATCGAACCAATGCATCTTAGCAATTTCTTTATTAAAATTTCAACCATTGTAATACCCATGAGAAAGCCCAATTCCAGGAAGGCCGTGACCAGACCTAATTCTAGGTCAACCCAAAGTCTACTATGATCATATATATACACATAAGTATAGCTTCCTTATTCTTTTCAACCAAAACCTAATACACCCCCAGCCGACCATCTCAAACCCCCCCTCCCGACTTTACTGTTCCTCATCGGATATCCCAGAGCGCTGAACGCCGGACACCCGCTGTCCCCGAGCGCTGAACGCCGAGCGCTGAACGCCGGACACCCGAGCCCCGAGCGCTGAACACCGAGCGCTGAACGCCGATCCCCGAGCGCTGAGCGCTGCCGACCGAGAAGTTCCCGCGGAGACCGACGCAGCCGACCGAGAAGTTCCCGCGGAGACCGACACTGCCGACCGAGAGTTCCCGAGCGGACTGACTGCTCGACGACCGGAGTTCGACGACCGACCCTGCACATCGACCAGCCTTCCCTGTTCGTGACCATCGCCTCGTATCGTCGTCGTGCCGAGCGCAGGTTAGCTCCTGTCCACGTTCCCATCATTTCCTGCGATGATATACAAGAAACTAGGGACGTATGTATATACGTATTTGCATAAGTATTGGTATATTGTTGTATATATATAATGTTTCCAACTAATATCTATATACTTGCGTATAAGTAATGTGTAGGTATTCCCTAGTATATCAATACGTGTATTATAATCATAATTAATGTAGGTTAATATATATGCCTACGAACCGTATAATGCTCAATTAGGTTAATACACTTATACATATCTATTATAAATGTAATTAATTAGTATGATGAGAGATTAGTTCATATTAAGTCCTATGTATCACATGTCCAAGATGTCTTGATTGTGACCACGGATACCCCATAGCTACATCTACCTGTGACCATGTAGCATAATAGTAGACTGCCATATGTACACTGACATACTGGCAAGACCGTACCATTGACTGTCTGTTATGCACAGCAATTACAGACGCGACCCCTAGTATGATCCTTGATCATTCTGTTGATCGTGTATTAGTGTGATGTCTGATGCAGTATTGTGTTTATGATATATCTATAGGACTGTTGGATCACTCAGACGGTACCTTGGAACTCGGACTTTGGTATTGCCAGCTAAGGACCACAGGCGAGTACATTCTCTGACAGTTTCCATTATGTTGATTATCTCTATAATTCTTGTTGTATAGCGTACATGACTCTGCCACTGTTCTTTACACGAGTTGGCATCATTGAGACCTGTCACGAGGAGTCATGATGGGAATCCATCTTGCTAGCAGGGGAAACGAGGAAATATTAGTAGTTTATGTGATCATACCCAACCTTACATGCAGTATTAGCTCACCCACATCTCACGTCGGTGCAGCCTTACCCTTACATGCCTCATCGCTGTTACATTCTGGTTAGCCTGACCTGTTGGGGATGATCGCTAATCCATGTAATGAGTCATATAACCCAAGCCGATCACATGATATACTGATGTTTCACACACTTAGTTAGATGATTCTTGACATGTATCTTGATAGATTGATCTTGTATTTACACATGTTCTAGTTGTTGTTCTTACATACACTTACATACCTGTTCTTCGTACTTGCGTACACTTGTAGTTCTATTTCTTGTCAGATACATATTGATGATGATGTTCCAGTATTATTTCAGCATTTCTTATTCCAGTATCTTATTTCCAGTTATTCATATCTGTCTTATATTTCTTTACACTGTGTTATAGTTTTTGTCAATATATGTGGAACTGCTGTAGAAGCATGAAAAATACGCTGGGAGGATCTACGCGGCATCTTAATACAGAGCAGCATAAGCAGAGGCCTCCAGAGCCGTCGAACATGCAACAGAGCTCTTCCGCCAAATACAGCGTGAAATATGAGCTCAAGGGACCATCCGCGTAAATACGGTACATCCAGGCCGCCCCAGCATAAAAAAGAGTTCTTTATCGCCTCCATGGCGTAAAACTCAGCCGCTCTCAAAGCAGCTTAAAGCGTACGAGGAACGCTTCATCTTCCCCAAAACGAACCTGTCAAGTCACGCAGTGAATCTGACCCCTGACTTCTGACAAAAAGTGTTGCACGGCTACCCAGACGACGGCTGGAAACAGTGGCAGACCCCTCGGGACGCACTCTACAGTATGATGGCAGATCTCTGCATTTAATGCAGAGGATTTGGTTAAGATATCACCAAGCCGTCGTTTACTGAAGTTCCCTCAGCATAAATCGCTCTTTTGCGTACAAGGGAATACACCGCCTTGTTTTACACGGGCAAACGTGAGCTGTTTACGCTCCACAGCGAACAAACTGCCTGCCACGTCAAAAGTTGCACGTTGCGCAGGGCTCGAGACACGTCTCTGCGATTGGCGGACAAGGCGGTAACAGCCTTCTCGAGGCACGTCTCTGCGACGAACACACAGGAGAGCTGCAGACCTTCAAAAACATGCCTCCGCATTTAATGCACAGAATGATGGCGGATCTCTGCATTTAATGTAAGGGATTTGGTTATATCTTCAAAAGTCGAGATCTCCGGCTAAAGACGTCCACATCAGCATTTTGGCACGGTACGCAGCGGCTTCTACGCCCAGGATATGTGCCTATTCGGCTTTATCGCCCGTTCGACTTCAACGCCCACTCAGTCTCTACGACCATTCGGCTTCTATGCCTGCTCGGCTTCTATGCCTGTTCGGCTTCCATGCCTGTTCGGCTTCTATGCCTATCGGGCTTCTACGTCCACCCGGCTTCTATGCCTACTTGGCTTCTATGCCACGATGACAGACATCGGCTTTTACGCCTACCTCTTCTACACGGGAGATACCTACCTTCGTGGCTTTTACGCCATGATCTTCGTAGCAATTGTATGCGTTGTGTCCCTTAGTTGGACCCGCGTCACACGCTCATTCAAAAGATCATCCATACGCAGGCATTGGTTACTTTAACCGTCGTGTAAAAGGGTGCTGTATTGTCCGCTCCTCGATTTTTACACCAACTGAGTGGTCACTGTCAAAAAAACTCTATAAATAGAGACCCCTATCAATAGGGAAAAAGGTCGACAAATTAAAAGATCGAACAATTGAAGACTTAGAGAAGAGGTCGAACAATTGAAGATCGAGCAAGGAGAGAGGAGATCGAGAGAGAGAGAGAGAGAGAGAGAGAGGAACCCGGAGCTCGGACAAAGGATAGGGATCGGCGACCTGGGCATCGTGCATCCACCCTTTTCTGCAACCCCCGAGGCTGCTTCCTATCTTCTACGGCGCTTCTTCACCATCGTGTGGTCCAAGGCCTAAAATGATCGACTGCAGATCAGACACCTATAGCAATTTATACCCAGATTAAATAAATTGTACTCTCACATCCTCGTATAGGATTACATTGTACAAGTTTGTTTGTAAACCAAAGAAGACGGGTTCTGTGTAAACCCCATATTGAATACATCTTTCGTTCTTTCGTTTTCTACCACAAACAAGATGGCGACTCTGCTGGGGACAGCTTTCTCTTCTGATGAGGAAGTAATTGCTCAACACGATGCGGTATCTATAGGAACCGTGAAGAAGACACTGGTCGTCCAATTCGACCAGTCTGTCTACGAAGACATGCTTCGAACCGGGGGTAGCTCTCACCCTCTCTCCGTCCAAGACAACAGGAAGCTACGCAAGGTCTGGATGCCCAAGACATCCTCTACCGTTCCTGTGGACTCTCCGATCTCTCCAACCAATAAGGTTGTAGCATCGCTCCCTCCGTGCCCCGCACGTAAAATTCAGTCTCCCGCTACGCGCGGTACAGACAAAACTTCAGGAAAAGCCTCAGCGCTAACCCAGAAGTATCCACCGTGCCCCGCACGTAAAATTCAGTCTCCCGCTACGCGCGGTACAGACAAAACTTCGGACAAAGCCTCAGTGCTAACCCAGAAGTATCCACTGCGCTCTACGCGTAGAAACCAGTCTCCCGCTACGCGCTGTACAGACAAAACTTTGGGCAAAGCCTCAGCGCTGACCCAGGAGTATCCACTGTGCCTTACGCGCAGAAATCAGTCTTCCGCTACGCGCGGCACAGACAAAACTTCTGATGATGCCTTAGCGCAAAACAGAAGTACAGGTCACGCTCCGCACACGAGACGACGTCTGACCTCTACGGGGAACCAGATGAGCGCTGTGATCTCCGCGGGGGAAAACAGACGGCGGAATGCGTAACTGCTCGGCCCTCACGCCAGTGAGGGAACAATCTGCATACCCTCCGGATTACGCAAGAAGCCGATGGCCGACTGAGGACCTCTTCAGCTTCACGCCAGCCTGAGCAAATCTCCAAAATACGCCGGGGGTTACCCGCCACCCAGATGGCCAACCTGTTGTACACAGGTGGCACAGCAAGCGCCATAGTGCCCAACCTTCGCATGACCACTGATGGGAGCAGAGGAAGCAAACGATCATCCTCTTCTGCAACTCCTCCTAACCTGCGCAAATATCTAATCCAGAAGCGCAAAGAGAGGGAACCTTCCAATATATCTATTACGTCTCCTAACGAGCACTGTTGCAATAGCCATAGAGTTGTGATTAACTGTTGCTGCTCTAATACAAGACGACCGGTCTTCGACCGGTTAAGCTACTCTCTGTCTTTTCAGGGAAAGGAGCCCGCGCATGCATCTGTGAACATGGCTTCACGTATGCCTAGACGGGGTTCGAACTCAAGACGTCATCCCTCCAGGCCTCCGAGCCGAAGGAGGTTCAATGAACTCCTCAGAAACGCTGAAGCTGGAGTATTCTAAAACACACGTGCAAGATCACGACTACCAGCTTCATCCTCTTCTGATTCTGACGCTGAGGATCGCCAGGCCCCTGAATCAGATGCTAAAAGCGTAGAGTCGACTTCTACAGCGACCTACACTCATCCTTCGACGACACCCAGGGAGATGGGAGTTTACGCCGTTGGAGATGAACGCGAGGAGGCTTCACCATCAGGAAACGCGGAGCAACACATCACTACGCTGGAAACATCTCTGAAACAAATGCAATCCATGATAGAAAACATGCACCAGATGATGCTAACCCAGCACGCAACTACCATGGCTCAAGCATCGGTCCCGCCAACTCAGATACGTATGGGGGTGGACTTGCCACCATCTAATCCAAGCCAAGGACCTGCTCTAGATCAAGAGTCAGCGGTTCCTCCGCTTTCAGAGAATATATTGCCTCCCGTTGGAGTCACAATGCAGCCAACTCCACACCACTCCGTAGTCCTGCCTCCGGCTGAAAATCTGATACAGGCAGTGCGAGAGTTGAAATCCCAGTTTGACGCCTTGAAGCACAAAGATCAGCTCAAGAAACTGGGAATCAACCAGCCTTACCCAGCTATCTGGGAAGAGGTCCCTTTCCCTCCGAGGTACAAACCTCAGACCGTGGCCCTGTTCGAGGGGAAAACATCACCAAGTCAGTACATGAACTATTTTAGTATGATGACGGTGTTGCTGCAAGGGAACGACGCCCTCCTCACCCGGGTGTTCAAAGGCTGCCTCTGTGGAGTAGCCTATCAGTGGTACCGTAGCTTGGCGGACAACTGCATCACTTCTTTCGAAGACTTCAAAGCTTTATTCTTCACGCGATTCTACGAGGGAGGAATGGACATGTCCATGTCCTCTCTCATCGAAGTCAAGCAAAGAGAAAAAGAAGACGTTCGCGCCTTCATCGAGCATTTTCGTCAGGCCACCCTACAGATGCCTCCAGGAGTGCCAGACTCTGCATTGGTAGACATTTGCAGGAAAAACCTCCTTCCCGTGGTCTCGATGTTCACAGGACCATATCAGTTCCGTGATTGGCCCTCGTTCATCCTCTCGGCCGTAGCCGCTGAAGACAACAGTCGCAAGGCGCACGACAATGGCATTATGATCTCCGCCTCTGACAAAGGCAAGAAGTCATCTCCCAGCAGCGACCATCCTCGTGGTCCAAAAGGAAAAGAAGCTCTGACGGTCAATACGTCCAGACAAAAGATTGCGGCAACCACGCAAACGAGACCAGGGACGTCCAGGCCCGTAGAAGTCTACTCCTTTGACGACGAGGATATTCCAAGTATATTCGAGTGTCTCGTTAAAAGTGGCAAGATCACCCTTCCGGAGTTGAAATGGCCCCAAGAAGTCGGCAGTACTGACGACCCCAAATACTGTGTCTTCCACAGATATGTGCACCACCCGACAAAGGTGTGTTACATACTGAAAAGGAAGATCCAGGGTTTGATCGATGCCAAAGCCATAACCCTGCACAACACTGAGAAGACAGTCACAGCCAACATGGTCTCTCTACAGTTTGGCAATCTGCCTCCCCAGGAGGTCCCGAATGGTGTTGTGCCTATCTCTCGGACTACGATGAACATCGTCAATCTCCCTCCAGCTAGGGGTCAAAATCACGACCTGGTACCCCTAACCACCCGACGAGGTGAGATCATGTGGGTTCATCCGGATCTGGTATCAGAGCTCGAGAAAGAGTCTAATGCTCCTAGAGCTGCGTCTAGAAAGAGCTCCAAATACAAACTATGTCATATGGTTGCAACTTCTGCACCGTCAAACGAGGACGAGGTACTAGCCGCAACCCGTTCAGGGAGAGCTTACCTCAATGACTATGAAGCAAATCAGGAAGGTGCACCGGCGGGTAGTTCGGCCACCAAACCTTCGGGACCCGAGTCCGTCGGGCCAGAGACCGATCCTGCAAGGCCGACTCCAACGGACAAGGGGAAGCAGAAGGAAGTTCGCTTTGATAAACCTGTGAGAAATATCCCTAACAAAGGTTTAGAAAATCCCTACAACTTTGATATCCTGGCCCAACTGGCTAATACACCAGCCAGGCTGTCCATCTTCGAGCTACTCAGGCTCTCCCAGGACACTCGTCTAGCCCTGAGTGAAGCACTAATGCAGGCAGAAGCATGCTTGACCCAGCTCAAGTCCCCCGACGAAGAACCAGTGGCGTGTCCCCAGTGCCACAGTGTGATGGAGGTGGTGCCGAATATCACTTTCACTCAAGACGACATGCTATTGAAACATAACAAGCATGACAGGCCCCTCTATTACACCGGGTACATCGGTTCCATAGAGGTCGACCGGATTCACATAGATCCGGGATCGTCAATCAGCATAATCCCCCACAGTCTGCTCAGGCCACTGAGGATCCCTACTAGCGAGTTAGCTTTCACCACCACCACAATCGTGGGTTTCAACGCTGGAAAGAGCAAGCCTTTGGGAAAAATTTGCCTGAGGATCCAAATTGGCAACCTCAGATCGGTAGCCACATATTACGTCATCGATTCAGAGGTATCCTACAACATCTTGCTGGAAAGACCGTGGATCCACGACCACAACATTGTTCCTTCAACTCTACATCAATGTCTTAAATATGTAGACGCACAAGGAACAGTACAAACGGAGGTTACTGACTTAAACCCATTCAAAGGAGTAGAATCCTACTATTCCGATGCCGTGTTGTAGTCTCATGACCACACAAAAGAGGTGTCAGACGAGGCAGAGAAGGAATCCCACCGGGAGCCAGAAGAACCCTCTGTCGCACTACCACTGTCAATCAGGGTAAAGGGATGAACCACTCGTCCAAAAGCCATGGAACCTATGGCTATCCACCTTAACAGATCCGGTTCAGGAAAAGGGGGTGATCCTCTCGTGATCACTTCAAACCGGAAGCTTCCTCCCTTGGTCATCAACCTCCGGCGCCACAAGCAGCCAACTGATGTAAATGCAACCAGGAACCGAGCCCCAGATGATAATAAACATCCTCTTTTCCAGTATGTCAATGCTCTGATTCCGAACCAGGAATCCTCTCCCCATGACGATATAGAACCTATAGCACAAAAATTCTTGGCAACTATGGATTCCTATCACCTGTACATATGGGAGGTGACATCATCATCCAATGTCGTCGCGGCATACGGACCACAAGAGGACTCTATCTTCCTCGCCCCGTCTACCTGCGACAACCAGCGTACAATAGTCTTCGGCCGCATGCGCAATCAACCGACGGTCCAAGAGGATCCTCTCGATAACGATACTGAGAAGATGCAGGTCCACCAATACAGCCCACAGGCATTGAGGATCATGCAAAGCATGGGCTACGACTTGGAGCAGAAGCCAGGCCTCAACTACGGGAAGGGCAGACGAACGCCACTGTTCGGCAATCCCCGCTATCAACAGACCCGTTTCGGGTTAAGGTATATCGCCTCCTCCAAATCAGGCGAGAATGTCCTTTCCTCCTATCAAGACGGCTCGTCACCCCCCGACTCACCGGACGCTCTCGAACGGACATTATCAATAAATATGGTAATGACAGATCCCTGCGGAGCGAACAAGCCAGAGTCTGAGCCGTTCGAAAATGACTCTTGGGCTCAACAGATGGATACACAATGGGAGTTCCGCTTCAAGCAGAGAGAACCTCCCACTGAAGATAAAGTTATCCAGATCGACGTTGGGGATAAACTCTCACTGAGGCCAATATTTATCAGTAACAATCTTTCCCCAGCCGAAAGGGAAGAAGCTATTCAACTGATAAAAGAATACATCGACGTCTTCGCATAGAATTATGTGGATATGCCAGGACTTGATCCAGAGATGGCTACCCACAAACTCAACATATCACCCGATTCAAAGCCGGTGAAGCAACACCAGTGCCGATTTCGCCCGAATATGATGGACGCCATTGAAGCTGAAGTCAAAAAGTTGATAGCCTGCAGTTTTATTCGGGAGGAACAACATCATGACTGGGTCGCCAACGTTGTCCCAGTCGTAAAGAAAAATGGGAAAATACGCATCTGCATCGATTACCGGGATCTGAATACGGCCTGCCCCAAGGATGAGTTCCCTCTTCCCATCACAGACATCATGATCGACAATACTTGCGGTTTTAAACGCATATCTTTCATGGACGGATTCTCGGGATACAATCAGATCAAGATGCATCCTGGAGACGAGAAGCATACCGCCTTCCGAACACCACTGGGGGTATATTGCTATACAGTAATGCCCTTCGAATTAAAGAACGCCGGGGCAACATACCAACGAGCTATGAGTAACATATTCTATGAGCATCTACGCAAAACGATGGAATGCTACGTAGATGACATAGCTGTCAAAAGTTGCCTCAAGGACGATCACATTCGAGACTTGAGGTCGATGTTCGAGTTAATGCGCCAATATCAACTCAAGATGAATCCTACGAAGTCCTTTCTGGGTGTATCTAGCAGCAAATTCCTGGGATTTGTCATTACCGCCAAAGGCATCCAAGTGGACCCTGAGAAAGTCCAAGCCATCGTAGAAATGCGATCGCCTCGCAATCTGAGGGAACTTAGGGGATTTCAAGGTCGTCTGGCTTACATCCGGAGATTCATATCCAACCTCTCCGGAAGATGTCAGCCTTTTTCTTGCCTCATGAAGAAAGGTGTATCCTTCGTATGGGACGAAGCCTGTCAACAAGCGTTTAACGATATCAAACGCTACCTCACTCATCCGCCAGTTCTGGTGCCCCCCGTCGTAGGAAGACCATTCTTCCTATACGTTCGAGCAATGGACCATTCCCTGGGAGCTCTTCTTGCGCAGAAGAACGATGTAGGGCATGAATAAGCTATCTACTATCTAAGTAGAATGATGGTCGGAGCCGAACACCAGTACAACCCAGTGGAGAAAGAATGCTTGGCTCTGATGTTTGCTATCCAAAAGATGCGGCACTATGTCACCGGCCAGACTATCCATATCATCTCCAGGATCAACCCTCTTCGAGTACTAATGAGCAAGCCAAGTGCTCTTAATTCCTGACTCGCAACGTGGGCGATGCTGTTAACACCATATAACATGGTGTACGTCCCTCAGAAGTCCATCAAACCTCCAGAACCGGTCCTAGGAGAAGTGTGGTCTCAGAAGTAGGAATCGTCCTAGTTACTCCCGACAAACTTGTCATCTACCGGGCATACTCTCTCAACGAGCCCTGCTCCAACAACGTGGCAGAGTATAACGCTCTTTTAATCGGGCTCCAAGTCGCTAAAGAGCTGGGGGTCGAATCCCTGGAAGCTTTCGGTGATTCCCTGCTTATCGTCAATCAAGTCAGAGGAATATATGAACTCCGGAATCTAGACCTCATCCCCTATCACCAAGCAACGGTCGAGATAGCCGTGACATTCAAAGGATTCTTCCTGGAGCATGTACCTCAATCCCTGAATCTTGAAGCTGATGCCCTAGCCAGTCTAGCCGCAGATCTGGCTAATCCTATAAGAAGGCAGGACTCGATAATCCTTCTTAACAGAGATTTATTCTGTATGAAAAACAACTCTCACATAGAACGCAGCTACGCTGCATAAGCCAATCCTCCCGGACGAGATTGGAAGAGTCCTTTCATAGATTTCGTGGCATACGGGATCTTGCCGGAAGACCCTAAAGAAGCAGTATCCGTCAAGAGGCGGTCCTTACGCTTCTACTTCGATGTATCTTCGCAATGCCTATATCGTCGGACCTATGACGGACTGCTACTAAGATGCCTCTCTGACGACGAGGCACAGATGATCATCCGTGAAGCTCACGACGGCATATGCGGAGTGCATCAACCCGGTCCTAAGCTACAAGATCGTATCAGGAGAATGGGCTACTACTGGCCCACTATGATCACAGACGTGATCAGCTATGCAAAACAATGCAAGGCCTGTCAGGTCCATGCGGACTTCATACATCAACCGTCTGAATATCTACATCCTACGGTTGCATCCTGGCCTTTCGAACCATGGGGTATGGATGTCATTGGTCCTATCCACCCATCTTCTTTCAGGGGTCACCAGTTCATACTGGCCATCATGGATTACTTCTCCAAGTGGGCCGAGGCAATCCCTCTCGCAGAGATAAAAGCGTCTAATGTGATCAACTTCATCAAGCATCACGTCATCTATCGCTTCGGGGTACCTCGGAGGATAATTCACGACAATGGGCCTCAGTTCATCAGTCAAGCGTTTCATCGATTTTGCGATAAAAATCGGATACATAATATTGCCTCTACGGCATATTATCCAGCTGCTAATGGTTTGGCGGAAGCTTTCAACAAAACCATTATCAAACTCTTGAAGAAGTTCGTCTCTTCAAACAAGAGAGATTGGAATGAGAGACTGGGCGAATGCCTCTGGGCATATCGCACAACGGTACGAACACCGACAGGTTGTACTCCATTCTCACTGGTCTACGGGAGCGAAGCAGTTCTCCCCATTGAAGTCCAGATCCCGTCACTCAGAATAGCCGTGGCTAACAAGCTGACTCAAGAGAAGAACGACCTTTTAAGACTTCAGGAGCTAGAAGGATTAGACGAGAAATGCCTCCAAGCTCAGCAGCGCATCACGCTCTACCAAGCACGCATTTCCAGAGCTTTCAATCATAAAGTAAAGGAAAGAGTGTTCAGAGTCGGCGAGCTAGTTCTAGCCGTAAGAAGGCCGATGATTCTTACCCACAGGAGTAAAGGCAAATTCCAGCCCAAATGGGAGGGTCCTTATGTGGTCGAGACAACGTTCTCAAATGGCGCTTACAGGTTAGCCCAGCCTAATGGAGACCTGTTAATGGCTCCTATCAACAGCAAATTCCTAAAAAGGTACTATGCTTAATCTCCTCTGCTCGGGTAGAATATAGCGGAAACCTCAATTCTGACAAAACTACTTCCAGAACAAACCTTAGCCAAAACATATTCTATCATGTCCGTATGACCTCTGAATAAATGTGTCCTGCTGAAGTTTTTTGAGAGAGCCTATCATGTCCATATCACCTCTGATAGTATCTTACCCACAAGCCTTAGCCAAAACATATTCTATCATGTCCGTATGACCTCTGAATAAATGTGTCCTGCTAAAGTTTCTTGAGAGCCTATCATGTCCATATCACCTCTGATAGTATCTTACCCACAAGTCTTAGCCAAAACATATTCTATCATGTCCGTATGACCTCTGAATAAATGTGTCCTGCTGAAGTTTCTTGAGAGCCTATCATGTCCATATCACCTCTGATAGTATCTTACCCACAAGCCTTAGCCAAAATATATTCTATCATGTCCGTATGACCTCTGAATAAATGTGTCCTGCTGAAGTTTCTTGAGAGCCTATCATGTCCATATCACCTCTGATAGTATCTTACCCATAAACCTTAGTCAGAGCATATTCTATCATGTCCGTATGACCTCTGAATAAATATGTCCTGCTAGAGTTTCCTGATAGTTTATCACGTCCATACTACCTCTGATATCACTCTCGCCCAAACCTGTCATTTACATTCCGAAATGATGGGTCCACAAAGTCAGAAAAGAGTTTGCTTTATTCCGAAGAAAGAGCAGAATTATACTGGCAAGCAACAAAAAAAAGAGGGTACATCATTGCGGGGGAGCAGTCAGATCATGAATCTGCCGCGCCAGTACGGCTATCCTCTCATCCCTGCAGGCCAAGGTATCGGCGCGGGCCTGCTCCAGCCGTGCTTCGTTGTCTCCCCTGAGAGATAATTCGGCCCTCGCCCGACGAACACCCGCACGGGCAGCTTCTGCACGATCCAGATCCCGTCGTGCTGCACTCAATCGAGCGGTTGCTACGTCTAGACCTGCCAACGACTGGGAAGCCCACTCCTCTGCCTGAGCGAGCTCCTCTTTCAACTTGCGAGCCCTCACTACGTTCCCTTCATGCTCGGGTTGGCACTTCAGTTGAAGGGCAAGGGCCTCCTCCTCGACGGTCTTTCTTTCGTCCATCTCCAACTGACGTGTTTGAGCGAGTTTATCTAAGCTCTCCATCCGTTTGGCAAACTGCGCAGTCATGAAGTCGTATCTGGACTGGACCTCAGCTTCAATATCGCCCCGAGTTAGCTGCAGATATTCGTTAATGGGTTGCTCCAAACCATTAACCATCGCCTCCAGGGCATCAGCTATCCCGGTGCCGTCAAAATCCCGGATCGCCTCTATCGGGATCCGAGAGGACTTCTTCAGGCGCTCGAGATCCAGATTCCCCTTCAGCACCATCGGTATCAGCACTTTCAAAGTAGCATAGAAGACACGGGTATATTGCTCGGTCAGTGCAGCTAAATCCGATTGGGCCCCAGGAGTGGCCGCGGCATTGGCAAATCCCCCTCCAGGAACGATTGCGGACGAAGTGGTCACAACCGTCGCCTCAACAGGTGGTGCGACCAAAAGAGGCACGTCAACCGAAGTAGTCGCAATGACAGGCTCTTCTTCTTCTTGGGATATCGAAGCCTCTTCAATAGGCGAACCGGCCCACGAAGATATTTCCTCCTCAAGATCAAATGCCTCCGTATCATCGCCAGGAACCGGAGCAGAGCCAGAAGGCGCTTCAAAGCTATATTCCCCGTGGACGCCATCCCCTGGGAAAAGGACAAGAGAGTTGATATCAATATAATGGTACTCTTTCTAAAAAGGAGACATAAAGATGACATTTACCCGTGGCCAGCGGTATGTACAACGCATCTGCAGTCGAGATAGCTAAATCACGCCTTAATGACGTAATGTGAACTGTCATACCTGGAGAAGGGGGTGGGCCAACCGACATCGCCAAGAGCTCTACTAAGCCTCCACCAAGACGCGGTCGAGGTTCGTCAGTTGGGACCTCGCCAGGCATACTCACGGACACGGCAGGGGTTTCATCCGTTGCTGGTCTAAGGGAAGATTCTCCCATCTGCCCCTGCCACACCGGCAAACTCGTACCACTACCGGAGGCAGTAGCGGCGACGACATCCTCAAGACGGAATGCCCCGGCACCGCCAGCCAAAATTGAGGGTCCCTCCCTAGAAGGCGAGGAACCCCCGATCAGGGAAACATCCTCGACAGGCGAAACAGCAGGTTCCTCTCTGGGAGCCTCGATACCAGGGATTCGAAGAGAACGACTGACCGTCCTCTTCCTCTTGCGAGGAGAAATCTCCTTTGGAGCAGCGGCCCTTCGCTTCCCAGAGACTACCAAAGCCCCCGCAGGCAGAGGCACTTCACACCTCGGCACCGTCACCAACGGCTTATCAGGAGTAGCGAACTCCTCACCCTCGTCAGGAGAAACCGAAGGGACTTCGACTCTTCCCCCAGGCGTGGAGGGCGGTACCCTAAAACTCCTACGCATGTCAAAATCACGGTGGAAGGTGTTAACCGCCACGTAGAACTGGGCATACGAATGTAGGATGCGCAGCTCCGTGGAGGGTGTGACGACCGGCACGGTAAAGATTGCTCCAGTGCATCCCATGATGAAATATTGCCATCCTCTGGCTCCATCGATGAGGCCGCCCCTGGACCTGAAGCTGGTAACGGCATTGCCCACGTGCAACTGGTCGTACCCAAATTGCCTTGCGAACCGACTAGGCAAGTAAGGCTCGAGGAAGCAATGATCTTCACTTCTATACAACAAGTGGGAAGGCCTGATATAGATCAACCACTTGAAGGCCTCCGGAGAAAGATTAGTCTTCTCTCCACCTAAATCCTCCAGCCTGATCCCCGATTGATTATGATGTACTGGGGAAGCAATGCAAAGGAGCTTCCAGCCATGACTGAGGCCCAGTGTCAGCCTACAGTCTAAAACTGTGTTTACATTCCAGGGAGAGTCCTTATAATTCAGCAGGAAGCTACCCCCCGGGCTACTACCGGAGCCAGGGGACATCACCTGAGGGTTGTGCAGAATTAACCATCCCATTAAATATAGGTATGGTAATTCCACCCTGGGGAAGCTTTCACGCCGAGTCTCATCGGCGAGCAGCCCGTCAGTCATGGCCCTCAGGCCAGCCTGTATACGGCACACCATAGCAGGAAGCAGGCCCAGTCTTGCCCCAAACACCAGACGCACCGTGGGCCACAGGATGTTTCGGTGAATACGGTCCGCAGATGCAGTACCGGGCACCACTACTCGACGCAGCCATATGGAGAGGAAACCAGCCAGCTGGGCTTCCTTGGACAGAGGTCTGCGGTAATGCCTCAAGTAGCTATAGGCCTTAGTGCCTTCGGGATACTTTCCTACCCCGTCGTCAAGAATCTGGTCTGAAGCCTTGGCGTCATCCATAAGAGCCTCGACGACCTGGGTACTAAGCACGCCCAAACAATTTACGGGCTCGTCCTTGCCCCCCGAGACTTTCTCCGGCTTGGCGGCCCTGGCCCGGTGGAAGAAGAGGTAGGACGTCCACTTGGTAGTATGGGCCAAATCAGAAGGCTCGTCATAAAAGGCCGTGTACACGAAGTAGTGGCACATCAGCTCCTGATACACCTCTACTACCCGAGGGTCCGAATCCCCCAACTCCCGATTGGTGGGGACGTACTCTTCATATGGGGTATCCCCCATCGGCAGCCTCGAGATCACTGCCATCTCATGGAGGGCCAATCCCAACTCCCCCAGCGGAGTGGCGAAGGTCCCAGTGAGCGAAATGTATTGCTCCATCAGTGCCAAGTACAGGTTAGGGTTAGCAGGCAACCCAACACTGGTCGCACTCACAGCGGCATACAGCCCAATGCACTCCAGTTCTCTCTGACAGTGCTTCAAGGCCCAGTCAACAAGGCAGGCCCATCGACGGTTTGTTGGAGTGATCCACCCATTGCATCGAGGATTCTCCTTGGGATATACTCCCCCTCTCCCCATGAAGTCGTTGCAGAAAGTCGGCAACTGGACCAGCTGGATCACTAGACTATCCTCGCTCGAAGCAGTGCCCGGGCTCAGTCCCCTGAACGACGTCACGAGGCCAGAAGGACGACTGACAAACGACCCCTGGTCAGCTCCTTTCAGATGAAAGATCTTCCCCGGTTTGCCGTGAAGATCGGGCGTCAGGTTCCACGACATCCTCCTACGGTGTGTCGCATGGAAGAAGGCCGAGATGGGATAATCCCTCGGCATCGTCGACAGATACAAAACCAGATTCTCGACAAGAAATACCCAAGGTTCTCTCTTAGGCTTCGTCTGGGACCGTCTGTCAATCATGTCCCCGAAGAGAAAAGCTGGCTTTATGTACTGCTCCCCGTCTATATACGTCAGGGGCTCCCCGTTAATCATATTCAGCAGCGTCCACTCACCCTGGGCCGATATCAAAATCTTCCTTCCCTCAGGATACTGGGGTCCAGAGATAGGAAATGCCACGTGGGACAGATCCTCCAGATAGTTCGAGTGCAGCATCCCGGCGGCAGAACCCATCACCTCAGCCAGGGAAGACTCACCCAAATTAACTGCAAAAGTGCGAGAAAAACATTCATTAGAAATCTTGCAGCATGAGGACTGAGAAACGACAGTCTGCGCTTTACGCCAAGACTGTACAAACCTGGCCATTTTATGCAGGAAGTCTCATCCAGAGACATAACTGGCAGCGTACGATCCGTGCTTTACGCTGGGCTACCAAAAATCCTAGTTATTACGCCGAAGGTTCCGTCCCCAGGCGTAAAACTAAAACTTTATAGTATACACCACATTTTCGACAGTCGGAGCTGTTACACCCAGAACTGGGAAAATAATGGAGCCCTTACGCTGGCACATTAGAAATGTGGGCGTAAAAGATAAAAATGTCTCCGTGCATCATCTTCCTTAAAGAGGCTATCAGCACAGAAGACGACCTAGCGCGGTCACGTTCAACGTGTGCGAAGGATTTTTTGTTATTCTATGTCATCCAAAAAGGGCTCTACCTCTAAGGCCAGGAGCGCTGCTCGTCGGCGGGATACTTTGCTCAGGATAAAGTTTGCCTTCCCCAACCGAAAACTCCCTAGCCGGGATAGAAGAATAGGAAGAAGAACCTACACTCTTTCCCTTAGCGGAGGAGGTTTGCTTCGGCGCCATTTCTGGAAGACTCTGAGTGCTCGGAGAAGCAACGGAGAAAAAACTCGAACAGACGAAGACTCTCTTTCGCAGCAGACGAATAAAAAGTTTTCTCTCCAAAACTCGAGATATATATAGGGGTCGGATCAACTCCTCGAATCCTCAGACGGATTCCTCAAAACCCTAACCAAATCTCGCAATTAATAGTTGGTTATGATTGGATGCTACGTCAGCCCACTACTCTCGGAAGACGGACAGTCAGCAAATTCGAAGAGTTTTTGTGCAAAGCAGGTTCGTGGTTCTACGCTAAAGAGCTTTCTACGCTCGACAGCAACGGATCTACGGTTTTACGCTCACAAGCTACAAGTCTATGGTTTTACGCCCGGATGCCTTTTTGTGCTCAGTAGCTTTCATGCTCGAGAGGCTACAAACCTACGACTTCACGCTCAGCAGTTACCAAACCTACGATCTCACGCTCGGTGGCGTTTAGTTTACGCTCGGAAGCAACAGGTCCACAGACCCTACGCTCAAAGATTTTTTTCTCTAAACAGGCTACGAATCTACAGTTCTACGCTAAGGGGCTTTCTACGCTCGACAGCAACGGATCTACGGTTTTACGCTCGCCAGCTACAAGTCTATGGTTTTATGCCCGGATGCCTTTTGTGCTCAGTAGCTTTCATACTCGAGAGGCTACAAACCTACGACTTCACGCTTAGCAGATACAAACCCACGATCTCACGCTCGGTGGCTTTCTACGCTCAATAAGCTATAAACTCAGGATTCCCGGCTCATCTACACGACGGATCTCTGACTTTCCGTGTATCCGGACGAGTTCTCCAAGCGGTCAAATACAAAGAGTTCACACAGAAGATACTCGTTCTTGACCCAAAGCATCCTAAGTACCCGAAGCATGCAGAGTTCAAACATTGAGAAATTACTCTTCTCGGGTCAAAATTGGAGGTCCATCCAGACTTCAGTCTGAACATCTCGTCTATCAAGATGGCAATTCAGTTTTTAACGGCCAAAGCCTCGACCCTGTTCCAAGAGATTTTCGAGAGATCATTCTTGAAGACGAAGTCTGAACAAAAAGTTCTGTTCATCAGATAAACTCTACGCGGTCCCTCAGTCCTAGCAACAGGACAGTTCTAAATGTTCAAAATGCTCAACAGCGTTCTATGGACAGGGCCTAGTACTCTTTTTATCAGAGTCAGCGTAAAGAATCAGACGTGTCGAAGCTACACATATTCAGACTTCACAGCAACATATGGCAAAGACGATCATATGCAGAGAAGAAAGACGGCTTTATTTAAAGTTAAAATCACAATTACATATGAGGGAAATCCTGTCTACAAGGGATTTTTCTTCATTTTCGTGATTACATATGAGGAAAATTCCGTCAACAAAGGACTTCCTCATCACCGTCTGAAGATCGCCCAGAAGCTGTCCTGACAGATTCTCGTACCGGTGCAGGTCTTCCTCTGCTTCCATGGCTGTTCATGACCACCACAGTCATGAACAAGAAGATCCTCCATTCGCCATGGCCGATCCAGTTGAGGTTTCTTTAAACCCAACTCAATCAGGACGACAGATTACGGTTTGTCTGATCTCGTCCGCAGGGGTCTCAGGAAGAAATAAACAGTCTGCAAGCTGTCTGGTCCAATGCGACCCTTCCTTTCTCCTGGTGCAATGCCATACGAAGTTGCTGATTATCCCGAGCAAGGGAGGCTAAGATATCCTTCCATGATCCATCGTTGCAATGGACACTTGCTCGAAGACGCCGTCTTTCTTGGCTCCTTACATGCTGGAAGAACATGGTCTTCTTCTTCCTCAGGTCGACCCGACGAACTCCGGCGATCATCTCAGCATGATGAAAGGAATGTGGGAAGAAACAGGTTAACTCCTCAGCCCTTTTATAGGCAAGCGAGGTCACACCTACCCCCAATAAATCCGCCATCAAGACCGGCCTGAAAGAACGCGTCAAAACTTGACCGTTTTAACGCTCCACTCAGAGACGTTTTGAGTTACGAGGGGCCGTTCATGCTTCATTCAAAGCATTTCAAATTCCGATGAATTTAAAAGCTTTGAAGGGGGTTTTGCAGAAGCATGAAAAATATGCTGGGAGGATCTACGCGGTATCTTAATACAGAGCAGCGTAAGCAGAGGCCTCCAGAGCCGTCGAACATGCAACAGAGCTCTTCTGCCAAATACAGCATGAAATATGAGCTCAAGGGACCATCCGCGTAAATACGGTACGTCCAGGCCGCCCCAGCATAAAAAAGAGTTCTTTATCGCCTCCATGGCGTAAAACTCAGCCGCTCTCAAAGCAGCTTAAAGCGTACGAGGAACGCTTCGTCTTCCCTGAAACGAACCTGTCAAGTCACGCAGTGAATCTGACCCCTGACTTCTGATAAAAAGTGCTGCACGGCTACCCAGACGACGGCTAGAAACAGTGGCAGACCCCTCAGGACGCGCTCCACAGTATGATGGCAGATCTCTGCATTTAATGCAGAGGATTTGGTTAAGATATCACCAAGCCATCGTTTACTGAAGTCCCCTCAGCATAAACTGCTCTTTCGCGTGCAAGAGAATACACCGCCTTGTTTTACACGGGCAGACGTGAGCTGTTTACGCTCCACAGCGGACAAACCGCCTGCCACGTCAAAAGCTGCATGTTGCGCAGGGCTCGAGACACGTCTCTGCGATTGGCGGACAAGGCGGTAACAGCCTTCTCGAGGCACGTCTCTGCGACGAACACACAGGAGAGCTGCAGACCTTCAAAAATACGCCTCCGTATTTAATGCACAGAATGATGGCGGATCTCTGTATTTAATGCAAGGGATTTGTTTATATCTTCAAAAGCCGATATCTCCGGCTAAAGACGTCCACATCAGCATTTTGGCACGGTACGCAGCGGCTTCTACGCCCAGGATCTGTGCCTATTCGGCTTCAAAGCCCGTTCGGCTTCAACGCCCACTCAGTCTCTACGACCATTCGGCTTCTATGCCTGCTCGGCTTCTATGCCTGTTCGGCTTCCATGCCTGTTCGGCTTCAATGCCTGTTCGGCTTCTATGCCTATCGGGCTTCTACGCCCACCCGGCTTCTATGCCTACTTGGCTTCTATGCCACGATGACAGATATCGGCTTTTACGCCCACCTCTTCTACACGGGGGATACCTACCTACGTGGCTTTTATGCCATGATCTTCGTAGCAATTGCACGCGTTGTTGTCCCTTAGTTGGACCTGCGTCACACGCTCATTCAAAAGATCATCCATACGCAGGCATTGGTTACTTTAACCGTCGTATAAAAGGGTGCTGTGTTGTCCGCTCTTCGGTTTTTACACCAACTGAGTGGTCACTGTCACAAAAACTCTATAAATAGAGACCCCTATCAATGGAGAAAAAGGTCGATAAATTAAAAGATCGAACAATTGAAGACTCAGAGAAGAGGTCGAACAATTGAAGATCGAGCAAGGAGAGAGGAGATCGAGAGAGAGAGAGAGGAACCCGGAGCTCGGACAAAGGATAGGGATCGGCGACCTGGGCATCGTGCATCCACCCTTTTCTGCAACCCCCGAGGCTGCTTCCTGTCTTCTACGGCGCTTCTTCACCATCGTGTGGTCCAAGGGCTAAAGTGATCGACTGCAGATCAGACACCTATAGCAATTTATACCCAGATTAAATAAATTGTACTCCCACATCCTCGTATAGGATTACATTGTACAAGTTTGTTTGTAAACCAAAGAAGGCGGGTTCTGTGTAAACCCCATATTGAATACATCTTTCATTCTTTCGTTTTCTACCACAAACAACTGCTGTTAGAGGTGTATTTTTGTTCCAATCCTGACTGGATATTTTTTCCAGAGAACCTTGAGGATTTCTGTACTACGCACTACGGACCAGGTATAGAAGCAGACTATGCACCAGAGATCCTAGAAGAGACTATGCTTCTATATAAGACTTTGCCTACAGCTATTTAGATAGTATTTATTTATGCTTGAGACTTATGGAGGATATTGCAGTTTATGTTTAGACTTATGTTAAGTTTAATTGGAGACTTGTGTTGGACAGTTAGACTGTGAGTTATCTTTATGTTTGAGACATGGTGATTAACTATGTTATTTCTTTTATCTTTTATCGTGCCTTATAGTTGTTGTGATTGAGTTACATTGAGAGATTATGGAGATGTACATCATTGACAGGTGTTTATTTAGTTAGTGTTATTGTGACCTTGACAGCGTTCTACCGCCGATGCTGCGGCGTAGGATGGACGTACCCACGCTCTCGTGCCCCTATACCGGGTGCGGGTCGTAACAGAAGGTGATGATGAGGTTGAAGGTGTTGGCGATGGTAGTTATGGAGGTGATGATGATGGTAGGCTGCCGGAGGGAAAGAGGAGGAGGGGTCTGGTGGTTGGACGGAGTCATGATGGTGGTGGTGGTGGTGGTGAACTCGGGTTGACAGGAAGGAGGAGAGGGAGGTGATGGTGGTGATGCGGGTGGTTACAGCGGGAGGAAGCAGGGAGGAGGGTATCACCAGAGGCTTGTCGAGGTTGGGAACAGCGGGATGGGAGGAGGAGGAGGAGGATGCGACGGAGGTGGTCGTGGCCTGAGGGAGAGGATGAAGCGGTGGTGCGGGCTCGCCGGTGGCCGCTCGTGGAGGAGGAGGAGTGGCCGGAGTATGTAGCAATCAAGATAGAGGAGTGGCCGGGGGGTTGTGTTGAGCGGGTTGCCGGAGGAGCTTGGCCGGAGGAGAAACAGCGGGCTCGGGTGGAGATGTGGGCCGCCAGAGGAGAATCTTGGCCTGAGCAGGGAAGTCCGATCGGGTTCAGTTTAGTTTTAAAAAGAAGAAGAAGAAGAAGAAGAAGAAGAAGAAAGAAAGAAGAAAGGAGGCTTCGGTTTTCGTGAGGAGGGAGGAAAGAGATAGGGGGTAGGATTTTCTAGGTTTGGGGATTAGGGCCTGATCTTGGGAAGGGTGTGAGGAGACATTAAGTAGGGATGTGTGATGGTGAGTGTGTGGTGGGGATGAGGGTTTAAACAATGGATGGCTAGGATTTTACATGGAAGATTTTTCATAAAGGGAGAGGGGTTGGGTTGACTAGTCAAAGAATGGAGAGCTTCTTCATTTGGTTTGAACCAATGGGGTGATGACACCTAGTGCAACATTTGCTATTAAGCCCCTTAAATTTGGATATTTGTACAGACACATGAAATGATAAAAAATTGGTGGGCGATTTGGTGTTTGGTATTTTGTAGGGTGAGAGGGTATTGTGTGATTTGCATAGGCTTAATTAATGGGGTATTTAGATTAAATTAGGGTTAAAATGGGATTAGTCAAAGTTGGTATCCCCAATTTAATTAAAAAATAAATATAAGTGATGATCTAAAATTAATTGAAAGTACATGGGACTAAAATTAGGTGGGACACAAGTGTCATGGGCATAGAAGACTCAAAATAGAATATTATCATAATTTTGGTTGCACAAAATGGATCGAGATTGTGTCTCCAATTTCGATTGGAATGCACAAGGATACAAAGTCGAATTTATTGGAATTAAAATAATAACATCTGCGACGAATATTGTGCGACTAAAATAAAGCACAAGAGAGCATTTTTATGAGTTACACAAAGGTCATGAAAGGTATAGGCTTGGTGCCAGTTGTGGACCCTTTAATTGGTCCGGCTAAACGGGTTGAGTTGGTGTCTCAAAATTGATGGCAACGACACAGGTGCGCGACACAGGATTAAATAATAAATTTCGGATATGAAAAGTTGTGTAATTAAATTAGAGCACAAGGAATCATGATTTTGAATGACTGAAAAGTCCAGCGCCTAAGTTGGCGTGTCAAGTCTAGAATGCAACAATTTGTTGAAAATTATGGGCTAATGTTGGGCTCCGAATATTGCAACAACGGTAGGGTGTAACAATTAATTAAAATCACAATAATAATTACAACCTCCATAATTAAATCCCAAATAATACAAATTAAATTCATAACCCTATATTTCGGTCAGGGGTTCATCTAGTAGGCTTCTAGGTCCAGTCTACTAGCTCAACCATTAAGAACACTGTATATAATATAATATAAATATACATATCATGCAAAAAATAACTACACACAATATTAATAATATATAAAATGTCAAAAATACCCCTATTTTTAGAATGTGGTAGTGACACTAATTTTTCTTGAGCTTATGCATAAACTCCTTCACTTACAAAGAAACTTGATCCTTTTCTTTCTCGTGCTTCCTTCTCTAATAATCTGCCATCTCCTTCTCCCACCACTAATTCCTCTTTGTCGATTTAAGTTGCCTTCTCCTGATTGTTTGGTCTTGAGTACATCATCCTCCATGAACACCATTGCATATTTGTATGCCTTCTTCCAATTACCTGGACAATCGTCATCTTTTTTGCTACTTTTCACATGCCCCCAAGATCATAACGATTAGTGCAAAAAATTAAGGTTGCTTTTGAACGGGTCAAACAGCTTGGATCGGGTTGACCCATTTCCATGAACCGGTTTGGGTTTAACCTAAATGCCCAACCCCCATCCAACTAGATTCACACACACACACACACACACACATATATATATATATGAATCATGTTCATAATGGAATTTTTTGACGGCTTCAGCTTAGAAGATTGCTAGACGTACTTTCCAGGGTCTGCAGAGCCCATTCCCAGTTTGGAATTGCTGGATCCCGAAGAAGTGGTCGATTCTCTTCTGGAGGGTGGTTCATCTCAAAATCCCGTCAGATGATATTCTTCGGCTATCAGGGGTGGAGATCACCTCCAAGTGTCATTGTTGCTCAGAGCCAGAGGTCGAAACCATCGAACACATATTCTCTTCGGGCTCGGCTTCTCATGTCTGGAAGTGTTTCCAAACGGCTTGTGGGATCGAGTTTAGGGGAGGGACTTCTCAGGATCGTCTGTATGCTTGGGGGTCGGAGCACCGTTCTCTTATGAAGGAGTGCATAGTCTCAGCCGTTATCTGGGTTCTTTGGAAGAATAGGAACAAGCATAGATACGAGGGTTCCCTTCTCTCCCATGCTCTGCTAATAAGGGAAGCTTCGAGACAATTCTCGAAGGCTTGGCGTTGCTGCCGTCTTCAAGATGACTCAGAGCTCGGATTGGTTAGTAGGATCCAAGCAGGGTGGGCTGAGTGAGGAGGGACACTACCGAGAGTTTTTGTTTTTGAGACCCTGCTCTTCATTGGCGGTGCTGGGCTGGGGTGGTGAGTTTTCACTTTTGTGGTCCGTTTTGTAACCGATTTTGGTCTATAGTTTTATATATCGTCCTTTCATTATATATATATATATATGTGTGTGTGTGTGTGTGTGTGTGTGTGTGTGTGTGTGTGTGTGTGTGTGTGTGTGTGTGTGTGTGTGTGTGTGTATTGAAATAGCCGGAGCCCTATTGGTAAATAAATCTGAATCTGTTTCCATTGGGGCTCGATCCCTCGACCGCTCGGGTCGCATGCCTCCGCTCTACCATCAGGATAGCGCCTCATTGCCATAGTGGAAACAGGTTCAGATTTATTTACCAATAGGACTCCGGCTCTTTCAAATATATATATATATATATATATATATATATATATATATATATATATATAAACTGGAAAAAAAATCACATTATTTCAAATTTCAAAAGTCATGATTGTTGGATTTTTGATTTTGAACTCTAGAAAATACTCTCACATCTATGTGGCAAGCCTAAATGTGTATTACAAAATAAGATTTTCTTTTTTGTTGACTTGTAAACATGGGTAGTGGTAGTCCATCGAGTTGAGATGGTCGGATGTTGTCCTAGAGGACAATGATCAATGCCTCCAAAGAACATTTGTTTTGTCACTCATTTCTTTGGAGTTTTCTTT
Organism: Iris macrosiphon; assembly: GCA_036927795.1. Taxonomy (NCBI): domain Eukaryota; kingdom Viridiplantae; phylum Streptophyta; class Magnoliopsida; order Asparagales; family Iridaceae; genus Iris; species Iris macrosiphon. The sequence continues at coordinate 129,952,642 of JAYESA010000006.1, read as the reverse complement.
AGGAACTGTTTGGATGCTTGTAACTCCTTCAAAGTGTGAAAGTGTCACTTTCAAAATAATGTAATGCAGTGCACTTTCAATGCATTTTATTTTACAAAATGTGTTTGAATACAAAACTTGTGTCTCCTGTCAGTGAGGAGGATGACTTTTATTGTAAACTTTCAATATTTGGATATCATCTCATGTAAGTCATATAATTATCCCTTTAAATAATTGTATGCTTACCACTTCAAACATAAATGTCTTTGGATCACTAAATCTGGCTTTGTTACTATTATATAGATATAATTGTAGATCTCTATGGATCAATTATAAAGTCATAGACACAAGTAATCAGATTCATTTGTCTGTGTCAATTTTCTAACTTGTAGAACCTGGAAAGGAAATTGGTGATATATTTATATAGAGATTATAGGCATTTCCATCTTTCACTCACAAAGGATAAATGACCAGTTTCGACCGACTTCTCTCTCGGTGAGCAGCTTCGGCCCTCGTAGAAGCCGTCGATCCTAAGAGGTGATCTCTCTCTCTCTCTCTCTCTCTCTCTCTCTCTCTCTCTCTCTCTCTCTCTCTCTCTCTTAATAAAGGCTGGAGCTCACCTCCTCCTCCTCGTCAGGCGGAGCTCTTGATTCACAGAGACCGGAGAAGACGACTTAGTCAAGCACCCAACGGGAGAAGGAGGAGGTGACCAGAGCTTCCAACGGAAAAAAATTGCTTGCAACCTCTCCACTTGCAGCTGAGTTCCTCCTCTTTTAGGATGCAGTGGAGAATGGAAAGAGAGTGGAGACAGGAAACTGTTTTGTGTCATAGATTAGACACTTACAATACAGTTGAAACCTCCATCCAAACACTACAACTTCCACATTCAATGCTCAAATGCAGCAAAATCGACCACATTCTATGCACCTGCGTCTATCCAAACAGTCCTTTAGAAGTTAGGTTCCGAAGTGGCCTAGCGACTCGGACATGAATGAATGGCACAAAATGACGCTTTGATAACTTACTTTGCACTTTGTACGTATACATCAAACACAAGATGGTTCTCTTGCACGTTAATGCGTCATTCTGTGCTTGTTCATATGCATTTTGTGTGGGCTTCCATATGGGTACCGCTAACTACAAGCACTGCGCTAACTACAAGCATATCTACACATGCAATCAAATCCAGGCATATAATGAAGAAAAACAATGTCACATAGCATAGGTAAACGAATTACAATATTCTGATACCAAGGCATAAAAATGAATATACCTTCTGTGTCGAACAGGTACGGATACCGAGACCGAATATCATCCTCGCGCTCCCACGTCGACTCTCCCAAAGGGTGATGACCCCAAGCAACCCGAGCAAGATGAATGGTCCGATTCTTGAGCACCTTCTCCCTTCGGTCCAAAATGGATACGGGTTGCTCCTCGTAAGACAAGTCGGTACCAACGACTAGCTTAAAATGGTCGAGGATATGACTCGGATCCAAAATATACCTACGTAATTTAGACACATAAAATATATCGTGCACCTCACGTAGCGAACACGGAAGGGCAAGACGATAAGCAACATCGCCCACCCGCTCGAGAATATCGAATGGACCTACGTATCGCGGACTAAGCTTCCCGCGAACCCCGAATCTAATGACTCCATGGGTTGGCAAAATTTGCAAGAACACGTGGTTGCCGACACAAAACTCTAAAGGCCTACGATGTAGATCTGCTCAATGCTGATGCCTATCTTGCACAACCCGAAGTCGCTCTCCAATTTGCTTGACAACTTTTATTGTCTGTGTGATCATCTCTGGACCTAACATCTTTTGCTCGCCTATATCATCCCATGACAATGGTGATTTACACTTTCTCCCATATAATGCTTCGAAGGGTGCCATCCGAATACTTGCTTGATAACTGTTGTTGTATGAGAACTCAACGAGATGAAGGTGATCTTCCCAAGAGCCTCCAAAATCTAAAGTATAAGCTCGTAGCATATCTTCCAGGTCTGGATGGTTCTCTCTGATTGTCTGTATGTTTGTGGATGGTAAGCGGTATTGAATCTCATCTGGTGCCCAAACTCTGGTGCAAACTCTTCCAAAAATATGAAGTGAACCGAGTGTCTCGATCGGATATAATACTCACTAGGATGCCGTACTGCCTTACTATCTATCGCATGTACATCTCTGCTAACTGCTCTGTAGATTTCCCTACTCTTGTGAGATGAACCATTATTACCCAAACTGCATCACGACCAGTCAAAAATTTATAAAACCGGTCACAATGTCCATCGTGATATGTTTCCACTTTTCCTTCGGAATATGAAGCAGATATAATAATCTTGCCGGTCTTAGTTGATCGGCCTTTACTTGCTGGCATACCAAACACCGAGAAACGAACCGTGTTATCTTCCTCTTTATCCCATTCTACCAGAAATATTGATTAATGTCTTGATACATCTGAATACCTCCTGGATGAATTGAATACTGGAAACTATATGCATCGGTCATTACTTTATGTAGGATATCTCCGCTTGGTACACAGAGACAATTTCCGAACCTAAGGGTTCCATCTTCATGAATCGTCAACTCTTTCCTGAGACCAGACTTATATTCCGCCCGGAGCTTCTGAACTTTCGGATCCTCTGTTTGAGCTATCTTAATCCTCTCTATAATGGTAAATTGTACTTGTAAACTAGTCAATACTCCTACGTCTTGCGGAAGTACTATCTCGATCCTCATTTCTCGAAGATCTTCTAAGATGTATCGCTTTGATGTCAACATAAATGTACTACCTCTCCTGCTAAGAGCATATGCTACCATATTTTTCTTGCCTGGATGGTACTGAAGTTCCACATCATAGTCCTTTATCAATTCTAGCCACCATATCTGCCTCATGTTCAAGTCCTTCTGAGTGAATACATACTTTAAGCTCTTATGATCTGTAAATATTCTCACACGATCACCATACAAGTAATGCCTTCACAACTTAAGTGCAAATACTACCGCCGTCAACTCCAAATTGTGAGTCGGATAATTTTTCTCATGATCTCGAAGCTGTTATAATGTATAGGCTATCACCCTTCTCTGTTGCATCAATACACACCCAAGTTATTTTCCTGACGCGTCGTAATACACTGTAAACCCTCCAAAACCTACTAGAAGCGTGAGAATCGGATCTGAAATCAAGCTCTTCTTCAATTCTTCAAATAATGTCTGGCACTCTGTTGACCAGTCGAACTTAGCCTTCTTGTACGTTAATCTAGTCATCGGTGCTAAAATCCTTACAAACTCTGCTACGAACCTTCTGTAGTATCCTGCCAATCCCTGAAAACTATGCACTTCAGCTACTGTCTTAGGAACTGGCCAACATTCTATGGCCTCAACCTTCTTCGGATCTACTGCTACTCCTACCCCAGAGATGATGTGACCCAAAAATGACACATGATCCAACCAAAACTCACACTTGTTGAGCTGTATAACTGGTGTTCCCTCAAAATATGCAAGATCTTCCGAAGATGCTCTTCGTGCTCCACTTTTCTACTGGAATTGACTAGAATGTCATCTATGAAACCACCACGAACTGATCTAGATACGGCATAAAAATATGGTTCATCAAATCCATAAATATTGCTGGAGCATTAGTCAGTTCGAATGGCATAACTAAGATTTTATAATGCTCATATCGTGACCTAAATGTTGTCTTGGGTATATCTCTCTCCCGAACTCTTACTTGATGATACCCTGATCGAAGATCGATCATAGAGAAAATCTTGGCTTTACTCAACTGATCAAACAAATCATCGATCCTTGGTAACAGATACTTGTTCTTCACCGTTACAACGTTCAACTATCTGTAGTCGATACATAACCGTGACGACCCATCATTTTTCTTCACTAGAACTATTGGCGCTCCCCAAGTAATCCACTGGCTCGAATAAACTTCTTTGACTTCAATTCTTCTATATGTTGGTACAGTATGTCTAGCTCTGATGGTGTCATTTGGTAAACTTTACAAGATATTGGCCCTGCTCCAGGGATCAACTTTATACAAAACTCAACATCTCTTACTGGGGATAACCCTGGTAGTTCTTCTGAGAAGACGTCTAAGTACTCCTTAACTATCTCGGAAAGTTGTTCTTCTGCTAACACTGTCGTTGCGATTCTCTCTTCATGCTGATCTCCTACAGATCTCTCAAAGACAAAGTCTTCCGTGCCCGAGATACTAAATAATACCCTGCCCTTATGGCAATCTATTTTAGCATGACTGTCTCTCAGCCAGTCCATGCCTAAGATAACGTCAAAGTTACCCATAGAGAATTTGATCAACCGTGCTGGTAGTGAACGCCTGCACACTACGACCAGACACGCTATACATATTCTACTAACTCCTACGAGCCCATTACCAGTGAGTATATTCAACTTCTCTGGCAACGCCTCGAACTCCAATCCAATGCGTATCGCGAATCGTGCAGATACAAATGAATGAGATGTGCCTGAATCAAATAATGCTACAGCAGGAAAAGATGCGACCCATGATCACTACAGTCCACTAGTATATCTTTTAGTACATCATACATGTCAACCTCACTCCGAAGACAAATCCGGTAAATCATCAAATAATAACATCACAAATAATACATCATCAAAGTACATCAAGATATCCTACACTGTCCTCTAAGTCCTCAGCTGGTCTGAAATGTCTTCTTTATGCCATGGCCTAATATGTCAACACTCAGTCAAGGTTAGAGCAAAGTACATCCAAACAAATATTGCACCATACAAAATAAAGCTATTTAAAGAAATACAAAAAATGATACCAGAAAAATATGACATTTAATGATGCCATGACATGAAACCTGCAACATGAGAAACCATGAGAGACATGCAATAAACATGTACAAGAGAGTCTTAGAATCTATGTGCGTTTGAAATACTATTTCGACATGTGGCCGGCTAAGGTTTAGATTCGGACTGGTCAGGCTCTAACATATGTGCAGTATAGGTCTAGTTATGATTCGGACTATAATGGGTTGCCACATATCTACTTGGTATTTTCCATCCCCATGATTCGAAAATTAATATCAATCAAGATTCAAAATTTGATATCATTTAATGCACAATCAAGAGTCAATATCAATGATGCGGAGTCACGTGTCAGAATCATGTCACAATATGCAATATGCACCGAACTCGAGTGACTTTTGTGGTTACCGAGGAGAGGTATATGACCCCGGCTAGGTGGCAGAAAGTCAGTGGATCGAGCCACGGGGGCATATTATTCCTTCTATTTATAAATGGTGGAAGTTGGGGGCAGTGGGCCCAAAGGCATGTAATATAGTGTGCACAAAAGTTTCGAACGTTACGCCGGACCCCGTGCGTTATGCCGGGAAGTCAAAAAAAAAATGCAATATGCAACAAGACTAGAAAAGTAAAGAAATCAGCATTTATTAAATATTGAGAAACATAAGTAAGGAATGTACTTGCCTGGATATTGTAGAGGGTCAAGGTAATGTCCTCGCTAGTTGGGCCAAAAAACACAAATAACCTTCAACTGTTTATTTAATTATAAACCCTATGTTAATTCTTAAAATCTCGTTTATTTAAGAGTCTCCAAACTAACATATTTCTTGATTTTCTAATTAATTCTAACTATCCTTTTTGCTAACTTTTGACCATTAACAAACTCTTTACTAACTCATTTTAATTAATCTTCCACTAACTAATTAACAATTATTAGTAGTTCTAACTAATTACTACTAATTTTCTTAACAACCCTACTGTTCTGAGGAACAATATTGGACTTTAGTCCAATATCATGGTATGTATTGGGCCGGTCCGGGCCAGCCCGTGGCCCGAGCCAACCGGGTTTGACCGGGTCTGATCCGGACTGGGCTCAACCCGAGAAAAGAGACGGACCGGGCCGGGCCGGCCATAAAAAATCTCGACCCAGCACGGGCCCATGACCCGGTTAGGGGAGGACCGGGCCGAACCGATCTAGGTCCGGGCCGATTCACGGTCAGGATCGGTTAAATTTTTTTTTTACGTTTATTTATATATTTTTTATATATAATCTATATGATATAGCTTATATGTTAATAAATTCAAGTTAAAATTTATTGGTTTTTTGTTACTAAGTTATTTTTGTATAATTTGAAATTTATAAATTATTTGTTAGAAAGTTTTTTATATAACTTTAAGTATAAAATTATTTTAAATTTATAAGATATATGTTTAGTATAATTTGAAATTTGAAATTTTATTTGTTAGAAAATTTATTTAATTTCTTTATATCAATATTTATATAACTTTAAGTATAAATTAAAATCTAAATATTTATAAGTTGATTTTTTTTAAATTTCCTGGAATAACTTATAAAAAATGTATAAACTATTTTTTTGAATCTAAATATAAATTTATAACTTGAAATTTAAAGAAGTTATTTATATAAACATAAAGAAGTTAAATGTAAACAACTAACAACATTAAGTAAGAAAAAGTTGAATTCTTTTATTAATGGCAATAAAATTAAAATGTATTATAACATTAAGTAACAAAAAAAAAGAAACTTGTAAATAATATTTTATTCACATAAAGCATGTAAAAAATGTACAAGTTTTCAAAAAAAAAATTTGTCGTTCGTCTTTCGATGAAGTTTTACTCAGCTCCTCCTTCAGTAGCGTCATCCATAGTAAGAGATTCAAAGTCCAGCTCTGAGATATCGGCACTTTCATCTCTTGAGTCTTAAGTTCTTTGTTCAACACGGGTCTAATCTTGAACGCAGACACAAGCTTCCAAAATATCTAGCAGCAACAAACTCCTCTTCTTGTTTAGCATCCTTGAACTTGCACTAAAATAAGATTCTGATGCTACCGTGGACATCGGGACAATTAGAATATCGTGTTCTATAGAAGAAAGTACAGGATACATTTTTTTGTCTCTTCCACCATTCTAAAATTGAATAATAAGATGAAAAGTCATCTTCATCTTCTTCGTAAGAATTTAGATATAAGGACAATTATTGCATAGGTTGGGAAGATTATTTTTGTTTCTTCCTTTGCAGTACACTTTTAGCATATGATAATTTAGACATAAAACCAGAGCTACTACCTTGAACGGTTGTACCGGGTCGGGTGGATAAACCTCTTTCTTCATATAAAGCAATTAAATTATCTAAACCATCCATAATTTCTACTTTCAAACTACCTACGTCAACTCTCATATTATCTTAAAAATCATTTAATAAAATATATACACCATCTAATTTAATCTTAGGATCAAAAATCGAAGCCAAACAATATAGAAGAGGTATATTACCCCAATATTTTTTAAATTTGGCTTCCATTTTGGCAACAACATAATCAAAACCAGGAACATTTCTATATTTAAAAAATAAATGAGACATGTCAAGAAATTCTGTTAAAGCTAAAGGAGAAATTGGATAATAAACTCCAGATAGAATACATGTAGCATTGTAAAATAATTCTAAAAATTCAAAAATAGAAGTAGCAATTAACCAATCATTCTCAGTTATTTGATAATCAAAACTAGGAATAACATTACAATAATGTGTAATAACATCTTTAAACTTAATGAAAGATTGCAACATTAAATAAGTAGAATTTTATCTATGTGGTGCATCATTAACAAATCGTCTAAAAGTAACACCATATTGTGTACATAAAATTTTAAAAGCTTGTTGTCTACTTGCAGAAGAGTTCAAACTATGTAAACATGATCTAAGATTTTCTAAATTTAGTTGAAAGAATTCAAGACATTCTTATACAATCAAATTAATAATATAACAAGCACATCTAACATGAAAAAGTATACCTTCTAATATAGGCGTAAATTGTGTTTTCAAAACATTAATAGAAATTATGTTATTACTAGCATTATCAAAAAAAATCAAAACTATTTTATTGTGAATATCATATTCAAGCACAAATTGTATTATAGCGCCACCGATTACAGCGCCGGTATATGAAAATTCTAAAGACCTTAGACAAATGATACATTTTTGCAACATCCATCTTGGATCTATATAATGTGTCGTGATACAAATATAAGCATAATTTTGCTTAGTAGTCCATATATCAGAAGTTAAAGCTAATTTACTAACATGCATAAAACTTGTCACGACCCGCACCCGAAAAAATCGGGCATGAGTCGTGGGTACGTCCAACCTATGCCGCAGCAACGGCGGTAGAACGCTGTCTAGGTCAACTATCTAGATAACAATCTCACGCAATCAATATATAAACCTGCCAAGATCTCAACTCCAAACGGAAGAGCAATATCATAATGATAATCAAGTACTCAATCACGAATCTAAGCACGATAAGATAACACAGAAGGCTAACAACTATAAAGTCTAACCAACAACAACCACAACATCAATAATAATAATACAACATCCAAAATCATATACAATACAAGGTCTCAAACCAAAACCGGAGACAAATTCGGTACCAAAGGCTAATAAAAACAATAACAAGGTCCTAGTGATCCCGGCTACCAACCCGAAAATCATCCCTAAACTAGAGGGTCCCTGTCTGCACCATCGACGGGCTCAGGTCCATAAAATGTTGGACACCACTCTCCCGGATACTCTGGAAAAAATATGTCCAGTCAGGACTGGAGCAAGTACACCTCTAACAGCAGTTCCAGTTAAATGATAAAAACTATAAAACAGTTATAGCAAGTAACAAGGAGAATGAAATAAAGTATGGAACAAGAAATATACATATCACTGGTGCATAAAGATAAAGATGCATGGATATCAGAAGCAAGATAGTAATAACTGTAAGATGCAAAAAATCTAAACTAAGAGTAAGTCTGTGCACAAGAACGTGTAGTGAGTCCAGCAAGAAATACATATGAAGAGTCAAGTCCGGAAACAAGTAAGTGAGACCAGCAAGAAATGCAAGTGAGTCCAGACTATAAAGAATGAACTCGTGTCTTTGAAATACTTGTTTCGATATGTAAACGGCTAGGGGTAAGTACGGCTCACCGCGCACTGGGTGCGCGGCTGCTATCATTCCAGATTAGACCAGAGGGGGTGATTCCTGATGATTCCAGATGGAAATGTTTACATGTCTACTCGAGTATTTCCCCGCCCCAACTAGTACAAGTGAATCCAAGACCCGACACGTAAATCAAGTATGAGTCCAGCCTAAAACATGAGTAATGCATGTAGTGATGCCTGTAGGTGATGCCAGTAGTGATTCCAGAATAGAGGCCAGAAACATGAAATATACGTGTCGCAAGTAAATGAATCCAGAAATACCAGTCAGTGTCCCGTGTTGTGCCAGAAAAATCAGATGATACTATACTAGAAGCTGAATCATAATAATCATCAGATAATAAAAACTATCAGAGAATGTACTCGCCTGACGTCCTGAGCAACTCACGATCCGAACTGGTGTCGCAAGGACCTATTGCGAAAAGCAAGGTTAAACAGGTTTCTAATGAGTTAAACAGAAATAAAATAACTAACAATAGGCTTCTAGGGTCGTTCTAGGTCAAACGGATCAAACCGATGAAATCTGGGTCAAAAAGTCAACTCTTGGTCCAAAAAGTCAACCCTGGGTCAAATCTAGGTCAAAAGTTGACTTTTGCGGTCAACCGAGTCAACTACGGTCAACTCTAGGTCAAACTAGGGTGCCCCTAAAATTCTAGGTCAAAACTAGGTCATTAAGCTAATAAACCCTTAAACTCGCCTCCTTGAGATACCGGGATACCCTCGGTATCCGATACCTCACCCTACGCTATACGCCCCGTCTATACCCTCTAAAAACTATGCTAGCACGTGTAAATATATACACATATGCATAAAAACTTATCTCTAAACTCAAACCTAGGCAATTGCTCAAAAACCCCGCTCGAAACTCAATACCTTGGATATCTCAAGATATTGAGATACCTTGGTATCTCAAGGTATTGAGATACTTCTCTAAACTCAACCCTACTACCCCTCTAGCTAACTATTTAAGCATATAGATATACTCCTAGTTAATAATCTAGGCTAGAAAATATATACCTAACATATATATATACATACCTACGTATCTATATATATATCTATTCACACATACATATATACCCATATACCTTACCTTACCTATACATATATATATCTAGCTATAATATATATCTAGATATATGTATTTATATATCTATACACATAGATAGATATAACTATCTACCTATCTATCTATCTAACCATCTATGTATCTATCTATCAATCTATCTATCTATCTATCTATCTATCTAACTATTTACTTATCTATCTATCTATCTATTTATCTATTTATATATCTATCTATCAATTTATCTATCTATTTATATATCAATCTATGTATCTATCTAATCTATTTATGTATCTATCTATCTAACTATCTTTCTAACTATTTATCTATCTAACAATATATCTATCTATTAATCTATCCATCTAACTATCTATATACCTATCTATTTAGATATCTATCTATCTAGATATCAATCTATCTAATCATCTAGTATTTATCTATTTATTTATATATATATACCCTCTCTCCCTCGCTAATAGCTACCTCGCTACCCGACACGAAGCTGCTGCTGCTGAAGATACTGCTGCTGCTGCTGCCTTTACTGCTGCTGCTGCTGCTGTGCAGCATCTGCTGTTGCTGTTGCTGCTGCTGCTGTGCACAGCACAGCAGCCCCCTCGCTGCGCTGCACAGCAACCCCGCTGCCCTCCCAGCTGCACCTCGCACACACACGACCACGCACACACACAAACGCCCACATAATCACACAAAGACACACACATATATATACATATATATATATATATATATATACCACTATATATATATATATATATATATATATATATATATATATATATATATATATATATATACACACATACTTATATATTCTTACACACACACACTTATGCATATAAATACACACACACACATATACAAACACATACATTTATCTATATATATATATATATATATATATATATATATATATATATATATATATATATAAACACACACAAACTCAAATATATATATATACACATATACAAATATATATACACACACACACACACACACATATATATATATATATATATATATATATATATATATATATATATATAAACACACACACACATATATATATATATACACACACACTTATATAGATATACAAACACATATACATATATATACATATACACACAACCCATATATATAAATATACACACCCACTCACACTAATACATATAGGTACACACACATATATATAAATACAAACACACACACACACACACACACACACATATATATATATATATATATATATATATATATATATATATATATATATATATATATATATATATATATACACACACGTACACGTATATATCTACACAAACACATACATATATATATAAACACACACACAAATACATATATACACATATATATATATATAAACACAACACACAACACAACACACAACCCCCACCAACACGCACACAACCTCCCCTACGCACACAAACACATATATATATATATAAAATATAACCCGAGAACTCTAGCACACACTCTCCGAAGCTAACCCAACGCGCGCACAAGCCCGAAACTAGGAAACCGAGTCGAAATGGCCGTTCGGTCATTTCGACGAACACGCGGTGTGCGGTTCGGAAAACCTCCTGAAACGCACACCAAACCAACTCAGAATCGGCCCAAAATTTATCCACGGGTTCTAAACGATGTCTAGATCCTAGAAAAAATGCTAACTAGTCGATTCTAGTCCCGTGGCGAAAACGCGCACACTTAGAACCGGCGACAACGAAAATCCCGAAAATGCCCGAAACGCCCGTTTCTCTGCGACACCACTTCACGTGTCCGAACGGAGACACGCACTAACCCTCAAGACACCCGACAACGTCTACCTAGATCCGTCTAACCTAGGGCATCACCCAAAATTGGGCCAATCTCGGATTTCATCCGAAATTGACACAAAACCTAGTGTCAAAGTCTCCAAACACAACCAAACTAGCTCCAACTTCCTCCCACGGGTAGGCTTAGGGTCTAAGAAGGTTCTAAACCACTAATTACACTACATAAGAGTAATTAGAAGGGGGGAAATCAGGGTTTACCTCTTGGGAGTTGGAATCCCAAACCAAAGTCTCCAAAACTCTCCAAATCCACCACACCAAGCTTCCAATTCAAGCTCCAACACCAAATCTAAGCTCTACCCACATAGGTTAGGAAAAAATGTAGGGTTAGGGTTCACATCCATGAAGAATAGAAGAAGAAAGAAGAGAAATAGGGTACTTACTTGAAGTGGAAAGAAGAAAGGAAGAAGAAAGAGTGGAGAGGAAGAAGAAGTAGTGAAGAAGAAGAAGAGAAATGGGGGGGATGGCTGCTGGTGTGCGGGTCTGGAAGTGAGGGGGCTGTGGTTGATCGGCCACACACAAAAATATAGGTCACATAAAGTCCAAAAGTCCAAAATGTCCTCCTCTCACTTGGGTTTGGGTTTCGGGTTTCAAAAGCACTCAAACTAACTCACAATCTCTCCAACTAACCCACTAAAAAATAATAAATATTCTAAACCCAAAAATAGGTCTCACAAGGGTGTGGGTTGGGTCGGACATGGGTCCACTAGAGTCTGACATGGGTCCAAGCTAGCCAAAACCCTAAAACAATCAAATAAAAATAATACAATCACTAATTAAATATAAATACAATTATTTATAATAAATACACAATTAACTAAATTAAAATAAATAAAAAATACCCGGCTCAGGAAATGGGGTGGTGACAAGCCTATCCTCCTTAGAAAATTTTGTACTCGAAATTTAAAGTCAATCGCACTCCCTCTAGGTCAAACCCCCAACAATCACAGTCAAGAAATTCTACCTAAACAACATACAAGATCATGGTCCTACTGGTCGTGTTATCACAGTCTCAATCAGGGTCACTACACTATCTACCACAGCACAAAGAAAGTCTAACAGGTACTAATGAAGTACACCACAAGGAATGAAAAAGGACAGAAAGAAGAACAAAGAGACAGACCTGCTAACCCGACACCCGTAGCATCGGCCTCCTCGACCGTCAACGCATAAGCCCTGTCCTGCTGGGGTGTATCCCTCTGCTGGTGCGGGGCATGATGCTGTGCCACAGGTGGCCTAGCTCCAACTCTCTGATCCTGTGCTCCACCCAATGGAGGTGCAGTTGGGCAATCTCGTATCTGGTGAGCAGCGGATCCACAAAACAAACACACCTTCAGCCTCCTCCTACAAACATCCCAAGTATGTCTTGCCTTCCTGCAGTAGGCACAAGTGGGCACCCTCTGAACCTGACCCTGCTGCGCTACCTTCTGCACATAGGAACGCTTAGCTGATCCCGCACTACCACCCGCACTGCCTGAATCATCCCTGCCTCTCTTGGACTTGAGCTCCAAGTCATCCTCTGCTCTCTGAGCGTCTCCTACTATCTGCTCAAAAGTCGCCTCGCGGTCGCTCCTAGTCAAAGACTTGACCGCCATGACCAAGCCCTTACGAAACTTTCTCGCCTTTGCTGCCTCACTCAAGCCCTCTACAAATCTGCCCAGACGGCAGAACTCCGCTGCGTACTCGTCCACCATCATGCTCCCCTGGACGAGTGCCTCGAACTGGCTCTCTAAAGCACTGAATGCCACATCTGGAAAAAACTTCTCCTTAAAAAGCCTCTTGAAAGCCTCTCAAGTGAGCCCTGGTGCCGCGATCCTCGTATCAGTGCGATACCATGTCAAAGCGAGGTCGAACATCTGATTGCCCGCCACCTCTATCTGCATGCTGTCTGGAATCTGTGCCAGCCTGAAGATGCCCTCAATCTGCTCTATCCAGTCATCCGCGTACAGGATCCCTTCTGTACCCCGGAACTCCTTGGGCCGCATCCTTTGGAAGTCAATGATACTGCCCGGCCTCGGGCGCTGAATCTGATCTGCCTGTGGCTGAATCTGTGCCACTCTATCCACTGCCGCCATGGCTACCTGGTGGGCGTTCTCAATGCCCAGCCTCATCACATCCACCTGACGGTACTGCGCGTCCATCATCTCCCTGAAGAACACAAACAACTGTACGGCGTCTACTGGAGCAGAAAGTGGTGGAGGAACCACCGGAACGACTGGGGTAGTCCTCGGATCGATAGGCGAAGGAGGATCCCCGAGAGAAACAGATGCTCCCTCAACCGCAGGAGTGGTGAGTGGAGCGGTAGCAGCTGCCTGAATACGAGCTGGACGAGAGGTAGCAGACCTCTCGGTGGCAACTACTGGAACGGTACGATGGGATCGTGTCTTCAGAGGCATCCTAAACACAGATCAAAAGAAGTCAATACGGCGCAAGATACGATATCATCAAAGAAGGACAGTAATATTTCAAAAGAAGCAAATTCAGAATAATTAGATTGGAATTGTTCCTAGTCGTGATTGAGTACACTCTCATCCTAGATCCTATAGCAGGCTCGTAGCAGTACAACTAAATTGTTGTACCACCACGACATCGCACTAATTGCGAATCGAGGCCTGCATGGGACCGCCACCAAAAACGTGTCACGACCCGCACCCAAAAAAATCGGACATGAGTCGTGGATACATCCATCCTACGCCGCAGCATCGGCGGTAGAACGATGTCTAGGTCAACTATCTAGATAACAATCTCACGCAATCAATATATAAACCTGCCAAGATCTCAACTCCAAACGGAGGAGCAATATCATAATGATAATCAAGTACTCAATCACGAATCTAAGCACGATAAGATAACACAGAAGGCTAACAACTATAAAGTCTAACCAACAACAACTACTACAACAACCACAACATCAATAATAATAATACAACATCCAAAATCATATACAATACAAGGTCTCAAACCAAAACCGGAGACAAATCCGGTACCAAAGGCTAATAAAAACAATAACAAGGTCCTAGTGATCTCGGCTACCAACCCGGAAATCACCCCTAAACTAGAGGGTCCCTGTCTGCACCATCGACAGGCTCAGGTCCATAAAACATTGGACACCACTCCTCCGGATACTCTGGAAAAAATATGTTCAGTCAGGACTGGAGCAAGTACACCTCTAACAGCAGTTCCAGTTAAATGATAAAAACTATAAAACAGTTATAGCAAGTAGCAAGGAGAATGAAATAAAGTATGGAACAAGAAATATACATATCACTGGTGCATAAAGATAAAAATGCATGGATATCAGAAGCAAGATAGTAATAACTGTAAGATGCAAGAAATCTAAACTAAGAGTAAGTCTGTGCACAAGAACGTGTAGTGAGTCCAGCAAGAAATACATGTAAAGAGTCAAGTCCGGAAACATGTAAGTGAGACCAGCAGGAAATGCAAGTGAGTCCAGACTATAAAGAATGAACTCGTGTCTTTGAAATACTTGTTTCTACATGTAAACGGCTAGGGGTAAGTACGGCTCACCGCGTACTGGGTGCGCGGCTGCTATCATTCCAGATTAGACCAAAGGGGGTGATTCCTGATGATTCCAGATGGGAATATTTACATGTCTACTCGAGTATTTTTCCGCCCCAACTAGTACTAGTGAATCCAAAACCCGACACGTAAATCAAGTATGAGTCCAGCCTGAAACATGAGTGATGCCTGTAGTGATGCCTGTAGATGATGCCAGTAGTGATTCCAGAATAGAGGCCAGAAACATGAAATATACGTGTCACAAGTAAATGAATCCAGAAATACCAATCAGTGTCCCGTGTTGTGCCAGAAAAATCAGATGATACTATACTAGAAGCTGAATCATAATAATCATCAGATAATAAAAACTATTAGAGAATGTACTCGCCTGACATCCTGAGCAACTCGCGATCCGAACTGGTGTCGCAAGAACCTATTGCAAAAAGTAAGGTTAAACAAGTTTCTAATGAGTTAAACAGATATAAAATAACTAAAAATAGGCTTCTAGGGTCGTTCTAGGTCAAACGGGTCAAACCGGTGAAATCTGGGTCAAAAAGTCAACTCTTGGTCCAAAAAGTCAACCCTGGGTCAAATCTAGGTCAAAAGTTGACTTTGGCGGTCAACCGAGTCAACTACGGTCAACTCTAGGTCAAACTAGGGTGCCCCTAAAATTCTAGGTCAAAACTAGGTCATTAAGCTAATAAACCCTCAAACTCGCCTCTTTGAGATACCGGGATACTCTCGGTATCCGATACCTCACCCTACGCTATACGTCTCGTCTATACCCTCTAAAACCTATGCTAACACGCGTAAATATATACACATATACATAAAAACCTATCTCTAAACTCAAACCTAGGCAATTGCTCAAAAACCCCGCTCGAAACTCAATACCTTGGATATCTCAAGGTATTGAGATACCTTGGTATCTCAAGGTATTGAGATACCTCTCTAAACTCAACCCTACTACCCCTCTAGCTAACTATTTAAGCATATAGATATACTCCTAGTTAATAATCTAGGCTAGAAAATATATACCTAACATATATATATACATACCTACGTATCTATATATATATCTATTCACACATACACACATACATATATACCCATATACCTTACCTTACCTATACATATATATATATCTAGCTATAATATATATCTAGCTATATGTATTTATATATCTATACGCATAGATAGATATAACTATCTACCTATCTATCTATCTAACCATCTATGTATCTATCTATCAATCTATCTATCTATCTAACTATTTACTTATCTATCTATCTATCTAACTATCTATCTATCTATCTATCTATTTATATATCTATCTATCAATTTATCTATCTATGTATCTATCTAATCTATTTATGTATCTATCTATCTAACTATCTTTCTAACTATTTATCTATCTAACAATCTATCTATCTATTAATCTATCCATCAAACTATCTATATACCTATCTATTTAGATATCTATCTATCTAGATATCAATCTATCTAATCATCTAGTATCTATCTATTTATTTATATATATATATATACCCTCTCTCCCTCGCTAATAGCTACCTCGCTACCCGACACGAAGCTGCTGCTGCTGCTGCCTTTACTGCTGCTGCTGCTGCTGTGCAGCATCTGCTGCTGCTGTGCACAGCACAGCAGCCCCCTCGCTACGCTGCACAGCAGCCTCGCTGCCCTCCCAGCTGCACCACGCACACACACAAACGCCCACATAATCACACACACACACATATATATATATATATATATATATATATATATACACACATACTTATATACACATATACAAACACATACATTTATCTATCTATATATATATATATATATATATATATATATATATATATATATATATATATATATATAAACACATATCTATATATATATATATAAACACACACAAACTCAAATATATATATATATACACATACACAAATATATATACACACACACACACACACACACACACATATATATATATATATATATATATATATATATATATATATATATATATATAAACACATATTTATATAGACATATATATATATATATATATATATATATATATATATATATATATATATATATATATATATATATATATATATATATATATACACACACACTTATATAGATATACAAACACATATATACATATATATACATATACACACAACCCATATATATAAATATACACACCCACTCACACTTAATACATATAGGTACACACACATATATACACACATATATATAAATACAAACACACACACATATATATATATATATATATATACACACGCACACGTATATATCTACACAAACACATACATATATATATAGAAACACACACACAAATACATATATACACATATATATATATAAACACAACACAACACACAACCCCCACCAACACGCGCACAACCTCCCCTAAGCACACAAACACCTATATATATATATATAAAATATAACCCGAGAACTCTAGCACACACTCCCCGAAGCTAACCTAACGCGCGCACAAGCCCGAAACTAGAAAACCAAGTCGAAATGGCCGTTCGGTCATTTCGACGAACATGCGGTGTGCGGTTCGAAAAATCTCCTGAAACGCACACCAACCCAACTCGGAATCGGTCCAAAATTTACCCACGGGTTCTAAACGATGTCTAGATCCTAGAAAAAATGTTAACTCGTCGATTCTAGGCCCGTGGCGAAAACGCGCACGTACTTAGAACCGGCGACGACGAAAATCCCGAAAACGTCCGAAATGCCCGTTTCTCCGTGACACGACTTCACGTGTCCGAACGGAGACTCGCACTAACCCTCAAGACACCCGACAACGTCTACCTTGGTCCGTCTAACCTAGGGCATCACCCAAAATTGGGCCAATCTCGGATTTCATCCGAAATTGACACAAAACCTAGTGTCAAAGTCTCCAAACACAACCAAACTAGCTCCAACTTCCTCCCACGGGTAGGCTTAGGATCTAGGAAGGTTCTAAACCACTAATTACACTACATAAGAGTAATTAGAAGGGAAAAAATCAAGGTTTACCTCTTGGGGGTGGGAATCCCAAGCCAAAGTCTCCAAAACTCTCCAAATCCACCACACCAAGCTTCCAAGCTTCCAATCCAAGCTCCAACACCAAATCTAAGCTCTACCCACATAGGTTAGGGAAAAATGTAGGGTTAGGATTCACATCCATGAAGAATAGAAGAAGAAAGAAGAGAAATAGGGTACTTACTTGAAGTGGGAAGAAGAAAGGAAGAAGAAAGAGTGGAGAGGAAGAAGAAGTAGTGAAGAAGAAGAGAAATGGAGGGGGGGGATGGCTGCTGGTGTGCGGGTCTGGAAGTGAGGGGGCTGTGGTTGATCGGCCACACACAAAAATATAGGTTACATAAAGTCCAAAAGTCCAAAATGCCCTCCTCTCACTTGGGTTTGGGTTTCGGGTTCCAAAAGCACTCAAACTAACTCCCAATCTCTCCAACTAACCCACTAAAAATATAATAAATATTCTAAACCCAAAAATAGATCTCACAAGGGTGTGGGTTGGGTCGGACATGGGTCCACTAGGGTCTGACATGGGTCTAGGCTAGCCAAAACCCTAAAACAATCAAATAAAAATAATACAATCACTAATTAAATATAAATACAATTATTTATAATAAATACACAATTAACTAAATTAAAATAAATAAATAAATACCCGGCTCAGGAAATGGGGTGGTGACAAAACTTTCTTTCAAAGCAGCCTTATATTTTTGAAAAAATTTCAGAGCCTCTGCGCTAGCAGTAGATCTAGAAACTTTAGTAAAACAAGGATTAAGGGTATTACTTACATATTTATAATAGAAATCACTCTCACCAAATGTAAAGGGTTGTTCCTTACATATCATATATCTTGCTAACTCAGTCTTGTTACGAGCATCAGAATAAGTAAAGTTACCTAAAGAAGATCCTTGACCACGATACTTAGCTGTGTTTTAGCTGTGTTTGTGTAGTCTGCAGTGTGTCTTTGCCATGACAACTTTCGTAGTGTCTTTTTAAAATGTCCGTGCCATCATTTTTTTTCATTTGTAAATCCGCTTACATTTTTTACATTCCGCAGCTTTAGGTATTAGTTTTTGATCTTTTGGATCTAAAACTGGTACTCCCTCACTATCAGTGACAAATATTTTTGTACAATATTTTCATAAAAAAGATTGTTTCCTATTGGCAATATTTGTAGCCGTGGTCATACTCCTAACTTCAGGAGATGACATTTGTGTCGGTGGCACAGAATCAGGAATATAATTATTTTCAAACATATTATTATAATAATCATAATTTTCATAATGTTGGTTTGAACCTTATCCATCCATATTTCTTTTTAAAAATTCAAAAAAAATTAGAGCTAAACTAATTACTTCTCTACCAAAAAAGAGAGAGACAGAGAGGAAAGAAAATTTTCAAATCAGAAGAAAAAAAAATTGTAATATTAAAGTTACTTATAAAGTCTGTTAGAAGCCTCCAAAAAAAATCGCAAGAAAATTTGTTGAGAGAGAAGAAGTTGGACTCTAGTAATTGCTTTACTTCTAAACTTTGTAATGGTCTTGCTTCTAAACTTTGTAAAAGAGGAAAAAAAAATTGTAAGAGGGAAGAAATTTTGTTATGTTTATTTTTCATGAATTGTGAACTATTTATAGAAATTTTTTGGGGCCAAATGATTCCACATACCCTCAAAAAAGTGTTGTTATAATGGATATTTTGATCATTTTTAGCAAAATGACCAAAATATCCCTAAAACATTCAAAAAACGGCCATTAAATCGGAGATATTTTGGTAAAAATACCCCCCAACGGTTATATTCTATAAAAAAAAAATATTAATTTCAGAACCGGATCTGAACCAGGTCGGTCCGGACCGACCGAATTGAACTCAGCCCGAACGTGGACAACAGCGGGTCGGGCCGGACCGGACTGGTGGGTCGGACCCTCCGACCTAGCCCGGACCCGTGGGGGGAGTGGGCCGGAGCGGGCCGATCCGTTTACCGGGTCTGGACCGGGTTTGACCGGACCGGATTCTGGGCTGCCCGTCCATTTACACACCTTGAGTCCAATATACTCTGCTGTTGACATTTTATTAGCTAGCGAGCCGTTCTGCTAGTCTCAACCCAAGCTCAGTTCACTGAGTTTATGAACTAACAAATTTCCATGTTCTATTAGACCGTTTGAATTTGAATCTAATCTTTACTGAAACTATCACCAAACCCTGTTCAAATTATAATAGTCAACAGAGGACAAGAAGCCTCTGTTCAACACCAAAACTACAACCGTGTCTAACATAGTTCCAGACTGTGTCAGTCCCAGACACATGAACAAAACCGATACTGCTCTTGAACACGAGGATACTACTTATGAGCAAGTGTCCTAAAATCGGACATACACACAGAGCACTTGACATAGGAGTTTCTATTGTAATTAGAGGGAAAGAGAGATAATACCTATCAACTCAACAGAGCCTTGTCGAATGAACAAAACTTGATTGAAACAGAAGTAATGATACCTGCTGTGTCGGTATCCGATTCTAATTCGGATCAGACACTGGCTAGATCCAGTTCTTTGCGTTTTCTGATGATTCAAATCAAGAATCAATTAATTAACAGAACTGAGTTCTTTAGAAACACTCTAACAAACACTTGGAGTACAGAATGGAGAGGAGAACGATTCAGAGCTTCTTCTTGATTTTAATGATCAGAAAATTAAGAAAAACAAACCAAAAATTGAAAAGAAAGATTAGATGACTTACTGAGTTGAAGAACTCGCAATCGCTCGTTCTTCGTCAAGATCGACCGATCTTAGTGACGACCTCTGCTACGGTCCAATTCACAGAGCATCAGAGCCAATTTCCCCACGAAAGATTAAAAAGAAGGATCCACACCTCAAAAAATTAATTCGTCGATGATCTTCAGAGATCAAACTCGTCGTTAATCATCCGATCACCTACTATCGAGTTCAAGTTACAGTCAAAACAGAGGATTGAGAAAGGAGGAAACAAAAGGAAACAAAAACATTCAAAGAACTCATCGATGATCCTTGTCGACGCCGGAGAAGACGCTTTGGCTCGTCTATGACGACTTCGTTCGGCGGAGGAAGAGAAACTCCGGTGAAGAATGACTGGAGCTCGTTGACACCACGCCGTTATCTGGAGATCGTCGGTGGAGGAAGGGGATCATCGGTGATCTCGCGGTGGAGTAAAACC
Organism: Iris macrosiphon; assembly: GCA_036927795.1. Lineage (NCBI taxonomy): Eukaryota > Viridiplantae > Streptophyta > Magnoliopsida > Asparagales > Iridaceae > Iris > Iris macrosiphon. The sequence continues at coordinate 129,930,919 of JAYESA010000006.1, read as the reverse complement.
TTACAGGCGGAGCTCGTCGCCGGATAAGATCACCGGGGACGAAGACCTCGGCTTGAGGCGGTTACAGAACCGAGCTCTTCTTGGTTTGGGCGGGAACCAATTTGTGAAGAGGCTTTGTTCTCTGATGAGAGTTTGGATTTTGAATGCAAGTTGGGTTGGGCCTGGGGCAAAAGTAATGGGTTTAGGTTTTATTTGTCAATGAATTAGGAGGAAAAATTAGGGGTATTTTTAGGGTTGGAGAGAAGAGTCTAGAACTAGGAGGTTGTTACAAGTTAGTTAAGGTTGTTATAAGTTAGTTAGAGAGGATTCTAGCCTTTAATCTCCACATGCTTAATTAAAAAATATCTAGCTTAGTTTGCACAATTACCAAAATGTCATTTTTAATGTCGTCTGATTATTTTAATTTGTTTTAACTTAATTCTTCTTAGAAAAAATTTTATTAGAGAATGAAAATTTTATTCATTGAAACTTTATTTATTTACTGATTTTTGGGAATATAGGAGTTACAAAGACCTCTAAAGAACATTTGTATTCGTCACTCATTTCTTTGGGGTTTCCCTTAGGAGCTGTCTAGCGACTCGGACGAGGACGTGGGCGAATGGTACAAAGTGACGCTTTGATGGCGCATTTTGCATGTACACATTGGACACGAGATATTGCTCTTGCATGTCATTGCATCATTATGTGCTCATTCCTACACATTTTCGTGGGGATTTGGAGATAATGATTAGTAACTATCTATAATCTGTAGGGATTATCTCCTGGTTAAGTGGGTGCGGCTGTTAGTGTTTGGCTCTGTCTTCCCTATATATATTCTCTTCTTTTCCTTTTCAAAAGGATATAAAAAAATATTGCTAAAAGAGGAGTCAGCAATAGCTAAGGCAGATCCGTAAGTGTTGTCTGTTAGTCCATATCATCCAGATCGAGATCCACAACGAGGGTGACAAGGTGCATTGAAGAAGTTCTTCTTTGAACTTAATGTTTTCTGGGAGTAGATCGATGAAAATGGTCGAATCTTGATTTTAACAATTGTAAACACATTTTTTTTAAATAATTACTAAAACTAGAATAAAATAGGATAACTATTGTATATATATAATTAACCATGTATATATACAAAGGAATACACATATCTGATAATAGAAGTTAAAATTATTGTATATATATATATATATATATATATATATATATATAAATAAAAATAGATATAGAAATAATATAATTATTCCTAAAACCTACATGTAGAATATATAGGAAGTTATAAATAAAAATAAATTAGTTAAAAAGTGTGCTTTAAAATAGAATTGAAATTCAAGTGTTAAATAAATTAGAAAAGAAAATAATAATAAATATTTATATAAAAGTAAAAAAAACTAGAAGTATTAAAAATAATAATAATAACTAGCGAACATAGACTATTTACCCACCCCTGTTTTATAACTCCGACTGTTTCATATAAACAGTTTAAACATCTCGATTTAAAACGAGATTTAAATTCAGCTTAAACCAAAAATATATAATCTAAATCTTCCTAATCCATTCCAAAACTTCAATTCTCCCTAATCATATTCGAATTCGAAAGATTTAATCTCTCGTAACAAATTGAATTCCTTATATAGTACAGTCAAATCCAAAAAATTCTTAAGAGAACCCAAGTAGAATTCGTCTCTACCCATCCCGATATGCTCGCCTAGTTCTGATGACCTTTCCAGACTGCCACATCGCCGGAGGAAGTCACCGGAAGCCCGTCCCAACGTTGTCCAAAAATGTGCACAACAACAGTAACCATGCCCAACCCCTTCTTCGAGGCAGTTTTCTTCCTCAATGTTTGTAAGCCCACTAAAATTTTTAATTTTTATTTTAAGTAATTTATTAAATTATTGAATTTCTTTAAAGTATTTTCATAGTTAATTAGAAAATGAATTTTATTGATTAAATTACTTATATAAATAATCATTTAGAATTATTTTTTTTTTTTTTTTTTTTTGGAGTCTTGTTAAAGGGTGATAAATTTTCTAGAATTTATTCTGTGTGCAAATGTTCTTTTTGAATTTTTACATAATCTCATCTATATATGTAAAAATATATGTGAATAAATATATAGTAATAATACTAATACTAATAGTAGTAATAATAATAATAATAATAATAATAATAATACAAAAGAAAAAGAAAAAGAAAAGAAAAGAAAAACCTAAAAGTCCTAAAACAACCTAACTAATCCTAACTACCCCCTTCAGCCCACGACCCCACCCGCTTATTCCTAAAATCCTATACTAACTACCCCACCCACGGAACCCAGCAGCAACCCATACAACATCCCCCCCTCTCCCTCTCTCTCTCTCTCTCTCTCTCTCTCTCTCTCTATATATATATATATATATATATATATATATATATATATATATATATATATTATAACCGAAACCCAAGCCCTAACCCTAACTCTACCAGACCTCCAACGCCGACGCCGACCCCCCGACGCCAGCGACCACTTTTGCACCTGCCGGCGACCGCCGCCGATCAGTCGCCCGAGCACGGATAGCAGCAGCAGCGCAGCCACGATGCTCCCTTCTTCAAGGTAATGTATCTCCTTCATCTTTCATCCTTTTTCTCGAACGGTTTATCCGTGTACGTTCACACCTAACCCTCTAGGATTTTCTTTAAGCGGGACGAATTTTCGTGCCCTAGATTGGTCAAAAATCGATCGAAAAAAGCCAAAAAACTGACCAAAAACAGTCCAGAATTTTGACCCAAACTCCCATGTTCATGCCCAATTTGCCACCAACCTGTTTAATATTTTTAAAATCTAATTAAAAGATTTTATTCTCAATATAACCAAGAATTTAACTGTTCTTTCAGTTTTTATTAATTTATTTTATCTGTTAAATTATTTGACCTCCAAAACGACCAAAAACTTGCTATTTTAAAACTAAAATTTTGTGATAGAGAGTGCACCCCGCCAAACGAGACTGCCTCGTTGTATACCAATTGCACGGAAAGGCACGTATGGTATATCCTGACGTGTAGAATTTCGCGAAAGTTGGTTAGGACGTGTGTGGGCGTCGGAATCAACCCGTATCCGTAAAAAGTTCCTGTAACGCGACTTTTTGTAAACCACCATCCCACTTTGTGTACGCTCATCAGAATGTGACGAAACTTATGCCATGGATTCATGGTATCATGTTGGTCCTGTGACCCAAGTTTTATCCGATTCTGAGACAGTTGACCGAGCCACCTATTCGCGGGCCCCACGATTTGACTTGAAGGACGAATTTGTGATCGGCTCACCGGAATCTAAAATTGAATATACCGTTGAGTTCGTATCGACGTTTAGAATTTTTTTGACCTATAATTTTCCCATTTAGAGACCTTTATCTCTGGCACGTATTTCGGTGCAAAGTGGACCACATGTGGATCCCGCTTTGACCCGAAATTATCGTTTTGCCCCTGTGTCCAAATTGGACGAAAGGGTAGACTTTTATGACTATCTCGCTTATTCCAGGAATGTTGGTGATGTTTATTTCAGCATCCATAGACGTTCATTCTGATGCCATAGTTATGATCCCTTGTGCTTGACGTCTAGACGCTTACACTACGCAGCTTTCTTGCCAGGCAAGTATACCTTGCCAAATTACGTACAGTACTTTGCATACTTATCATATTTTCATATATTTATTATATATGTGTTTTCTTTCAGCCATAATTATATATTATATATGTTGACACACACTTGACACATAATATCATGGGAGGGAAGGACAGTCAGTAGGCGTATGGGCTACCCACTCTGGTAAACCGTAGTAACTAGCACGCACTATGGTAGTTGTGTCACGATGGCCGCTACCCTCGCGGTATGTCAATTGATGATGTACATGGACGTGTGTGTGAGTTGTAAGATAGATAGGGTAGCCTACACATGCCCATACGTCAAAAACTTATCCTCATTATACATTTTTATATAGATTGTCTAGTACAGCGTACTTATATATTTTCTATCTATTATGCATATTTTACTGTATTCAATTGGCATGCTTCTATGTATCTTGTTACGTCCCTCTGAGGACCTGGTCCCTTTTCAGGTGCAGACAATCTTGACTATTCGCAAGAGCACGGATCAGAACTTGCTACTTCTCTCTCTCTGTCGAGGAGGTCTTCTCTTCGAGCCTCATTGATCATTTGATGTACTTATTTTATTTCTCTTATATTTTAGTTTGGTAGTGGTTTTGTCTCCACCCAACTACTTGTTCTTATCAAGCACTTTATACTTGATTCAGTTATATAGTTGATTGGTTATTTGATTATGTGGATGAGATCTAGTTGTCTTGTGACTTATGACATAAATTTATACCACTTGTGAATTGTTATTCATAATACAGCGTACATATGTATTGTGGTTTCCATATATTGGAGTTATCATATACATACGGCTGGCATGCTTACGTATTCCTAGTCCTACGTATTTTGGGACTGGGGCATGACATATTTTTGTGATGCCCCATGCAGGTCGAGAGCATATTGTCTCAGTTACATTACTATACTGAGAAAGCCTGCGCATAGGATTAGAGTATAGGATCTCATCCACTTATTTAATCACCTCCCTTGATTTTGTTCAGCATTCTTATTTGATTGCTTGCATTGTATCTTGCTTGATACTTTTACAACGTCAATCTTATCTTTTCTTTCGTGCTTGATAGGGGTTAGGAAGGTGACTTATACTAGGTATATACACTATATTGTTCAATAACACTATTAGTTCAATTATTATAAGTTGGGTAGTATGCCCCATAACCTAGTAGCACATAGTCCTTTTGACCCATTAATAAAGTATAATTGAATGACACCAACTATAGGCTTGCATAAGAAGGTAGTGTTTATCCAGACTGTAGAACTTAGAGGCCCATACCACTATTTGGTCGACTAGAGACGTAGACAAGAAGTTAGTATGGCAACTGTAGAGGTACAACACCGGTCGAGTCTTATCTTCTTTGTGAACTTAAATTATTTTGTACCTTCCTTCATCATAATCTAGCGTACTTATATTTTTTGGACTACCTCCGCTTATGCTGCTATTTTATAGCCTAGTTTTGCAAGCTAATTCTTTTATCGAGCTTATTCATGATATATGTGTTATTGGGGACGCCTACTAATACATTATCTAAATCAGAATCAGTGTATTATGGTCTCATCAACCTTAATGCACTTGGTTCGCTCTTCGTATGACTACTTTACGTTGATTGAGATATAGTTGACTCAGCATGTTAGACAAATATACTTGCCCTCTAGATATGTTCGAGCATATCGTATCGGTTACATAACTGTACTTATATGAGCATGCGAATAAGAATTTACCAAAATAAGATTTTAATCCACAACTGCCCTAACAACTCTCTTTTTGAATTCTTTAAATCGCCTTGAACCCCGTACTTGTATTCTATCACCTCCTCCTTGAATTCTTTATTATTATTTTTTGTCTTCTCATATTTTGGAAAGACGAACGTTCGTGCTTGGTATAAGTTTGATACATGGAGAGTACTATATATACCCCATAGGCCAATCACATTTTTTTGTGACTATCTTTTGTAATTAAGGGCATATCACATGTGATATATTTGGTGTTAAAATTTTTGAGGATATGTTAATATTTTAACTAGATGGCATACCCACGATGCTAATGGATGACACGAGTAGCAGTAGTAGTATTCTTTTTCCTATCACCATCTCGTCCCCTTGGGTGGCTCATCTTCTCTTCCATATCCATTCCTTATCCCATGCTTAATTCTTCCTATCGTAGTTGCATCTTTTCATGCCATCATGAATTGTCGATTTACTTCAACCTCACCCTTTATTTTGTTAGTTAAAACATAACCGGGTTAGTAATGATTAATAACTAAAAGATGAGTTCATAATGATAACCCTTATGTATATGCACTATAGCAATATCTGTATTCTCCTATTATTTTTATACTATAAGTAGCACCCTTTAGTCTAACAGGAATTAGTTGGATTGTTGAAATGGTTCATACTTCTAAATAGTTTTATGAAGTTAGTCAAGACCTTAATTGTTGCCATAAAACTTAGACTAAGCTTAGGAAAGAGTTGAAGGCACTTGTTACGAACTGATGACTATGACAAATCATTGGCGAGGTAGCGGCAGCTAGACAATTATAGTAGAGTAGTCGAATTATTTGCAGCCATACTGGCCAGGTAGCGTGGCAGTATTAGACTACGATACTTGACGGTTACGAAAAAAATTCATGGTTATGAGATTCCAGACAAGTATCCCAAAATTCTCGACCCGATGAATAAATTTATCTTACAACTTAGACAATAGCCTCAAAAGACTTTGACTACTAGTAGAATTCTTGTAAGTTGGGTAGTGTAGACGAGTTGGAGGATAAAAGAATAGTGTATAGATAATAAGGGAAAAAAGTGTTCGGGTGGCTGACCATAAACTTTTAGAAAGCGCTGCAAGCAAGCAATGAAGTGTTAATAGCTATAGTGATTTATTATGAATATGGGTTAGTGTTAATAGCTATAGTGATTTATTACAAATATGGGTTAGTGTTAATTTTGAGGACAAAATTATTGTAAGTTGGGTAGAATGTAAGCCCCCTAAAATTTTTAAATTTTATTTTAAGTAATTTATTAAATTTATTTAAAGTATTTTCATAGTTAATTAGAAAATGAATTTTATTGATTAAATTACTTATATAAATACTCATTTAGAATTATTTCACAAAATAATTTATTATTATTATTTTTGGAGTCTTGTTAAAGGGTGATAGATTTTCTAGAATTTATTCTGTGTGCAAATGTTCTTTTTGAATTTTTATATAATCTTATCTATATATGTAAAAATATATATGAATAAATATATAATAATAATAATAATAATAATAATAATAAGTAATACTAATAGTAATACTAATAGTAATAATAATAATAATAATAATAATAATAATAATAATAATAATAATAATAATAATAATACAAAAGAAAAAGAAAAAGAAAAAGAAAAAGAAAAAGAAAAGAAAAGAAAAGAAAAACCTAAAAGCCCTAAAACAACCTAACTAATACTAACTACCCCCTTCAGCCCACGACCCCACCCGCCTATTCCTAAAATCCTATACTAACTACCCCACCTGCGGAACCCAGCAGCAACCCATACAACATCCCCACCCTCTCCCTATATATATATATATATATATATATATATATTGTAATCGAAACCCAAGGCCTAACCCTAACTCTAATCCCAGACCTCTAGTGCAGACGCCGACCCCCTGACGTCAGCAACCACCTCCGCACCGGCCGGCGACCGCCGCCGATCAGCCGCCCGCGCGCGGATAGTAGCAGCAGCGCAGCCCCGATGCTCCCTTCTTCAAGGTAATGTATCTCCTTCATATTTGATGCCATAGTTATGATCCGTGTACGTTCACAACCTAACCCTCTAGGATTTTTTTCAAGTGGGACGAGTCTTCGTGCCCTGTATTGGTCAAAAAATTGACCGAAAAATGGCCAAAAAATTGACCAAAAATAGTCCAGAATTTTGACCCAAACTTCCATGTCCATGCCTAATTTGCCACCAACTTGTTTAATATTTTCAAAATCTAATTGAAAATTTTTCTTTTCAATATAATAAAAAATTTAACTGTTCTTTTAGTTTTTATTAATTTATTTTATCTGTTAAATTATTCGACCTCTAAAACGACTAAAAACTTGCTATTTTAAAACTAAATTTTTATGATACGGAGTGTGCCCCGCCAAACAGGACTGCTTCATTATATACCAATTGACCCGAAAGGCGCGTATGGTATATCCTGACATGTGGACTTTCACGGAAGTTGATTAGGATGTGTGTGCGCGTCGAAATCAACCTGTATCCGTAAAAAGTTCCAGTATCGCAACTTTTTGCAAACCACCACCCCACTTTGTGTACGCTCGTCAAAATACGACGAAACTTATGCCATTGGATTCGTGGTATCACGCTGGTCCTGCGACCCAAGTTTTACGCAATTCTGAGATAGTTGACCGAGCCGCATATTCGTGGGCCCCACGGTTTGACTTGAAGGGCAAATTTGTGATCGGCTCACCGGAATCTAAAATTGGATATATCGTTGAGTTCGTATCAACATTTAAAATTTTTTTGACCTATAATTTGTCTCATTTAAAAACCTTTATCTCTGGCACGCATTTCGGTGAAAGTGGGCCACATGTGGACCCCGCTTTGACACAAAATTATTGTTTTGTCCCTGTGACCAAATTGGACGAAAGGGTAGACTTTTCTGACTATCTCGCTTATTCCGGAAACATTGGTGATATTTATTTCAGCATCCGGAGACGTTCATTCTGATGCCATAGTTATGATCCCTTGTGCTTGACGTCTAGAGCTTACACTACGCAGCTTTCTTGCCAGACAAGTATACCTTGTCAAATTACTTACAGTACTTTGCATGCTTATCACATTTTCATATATTCATTATATATGTGTTTTCTTTCAGTCATAATTATATATTATATATGTTGACACACACTTGACACATAGTATCATGGGAGGGAAGGACAGTCAGTAGGCGCATGGGCTACCCACTCTGGTAAACCGTAGTAACTAGCACGCACTATGTAGTTGTATCGCAATGGTCGCTACCCTCGTGGTATGCCGGCTTCTGGTGTCACGATGGCCGCTAACATCGCGGTATGTCGATTGATGATGTACATGGACGTGTGCGTGAGTTGTGAGATAGATAGAGTAGCCTACACATGTCCATACGTCGAAAAGTTGTCCTCATTATGCATTTTCATATAGATTGTCTAGTGCAGCGTACTTATATATTTTTTGTCTATTATGCATGTTTTATTGTATTCAATTGGCATGCTTCTATGTATCTTGTTACGTCCCTCTGAGGACCTGGTCCCTTTCCAGGTGTAGACGATCTTGACTATTCGCAGGAGCACGGATCAGAACTTGCTACTTCTCTCTCTTTCGATGAGGTCTTCTCTTCGAGCCTCATTGATCATTAGATGTACTTATTTTATTTCTCTTATATTCTAGTTTGGTAGTAGATTTGTCTCCACCTAACTACTTGTTCTTATCAAGCATTTTATACTTGATTCAGTTATATAGTTGATTGGTTATTTGATTCTATGGATGAGATCTAGTTATGCCCTGTGACTTATGACATAAATCTATACCACTTATGAATTGTTATTCATAATACATCGTACGTATGTCTTGTGGTTTCCATATATTGGAGTTGTCATATACATACGGCTGACATGCTTACGTATTCTTGGTCCTACATATTTTGGGACTGGGGCGTGACATTGTTCGATCAATTCCCATCTCGTTTGCGCAGATTCATTCACAACCCTACCACCTTTGAACCCCATCAATTATTTTAAATTAAAATTCATTAAAATCAGAGGAAAATTGCTTCAAAAATGAAGAAAAAACGGCTTTGAAAATAGACCCAAATAAGTTCAAACACCGCTTTTAGAAGGCTTGATTTATCTTGATTTTTAAATCAAACCAAGTTTTCTTTCCTCTATGTATAGCCTATATAACCAAGATAAAAACTACATAATTATTTTAAATTAATTTGCAGTATTTCACCATTAAAAATCATGCTGAATAATACAAAAAAAATTATTCTAAAAATTAGAATTTTGTAATATGGAGTTGGTCCCGTCAAACAGGACCATCCTGGTTCGAACCGATTGTATCGAAAGACACGGTATTCTCCGACGTATGAGCTTTGATAAAATTTGAATTGGCCACGTATGCACGACGAATTTGGCCCGTATCCGTAAAAAATAACTATATCGGTCCTTTTTGAATTTTTTGAATTAGTTTGTGCACGCTCGTCGTGTCGTATCGAAACATGTGCCACTGGAATCATAGCATTTGACTTATTTTTTGAACCAAATTTCATCTGATTCTGAGATAGTCGACCAAATCGCCGTTTTGCGGCCCCCACGATCCGATTCAACGGATACTTTTGTGATTGGCTCATCGGAATCCAAATTTGGATGTACCATTGAGTTCATCTCGTCGTTTAGGTTTTGTGTTGACCTATACTATGCTAAATCTAGAGACCTTTAGTTTTAGAACATTTTTCGGTGCAAAATGGGTTATATACGGACCTTCTTTTGACCCGAAACTATCATTTTTGTCTCTGTATCCAAATTAAACTTATGGATTGGCTTTTTTGACTATCTTGCTAATTCCGAAAATATTTGTGATGTTTATTTCAGCATTCATGAGACGTTCAAACATCTTTTACTTTTCGTTCTACTATTGACTTAACGAGTTCGCTGCCAGAATGTCGTCATAGCATCCTTCGAATTCCAGGCAAGTATATCTTTCTATATTTATTATATTATTATTTTATTTAAGTACTTTATATTATTGTTCTATATTTATTTTTATTTAAATTGTGTGTCCAAGCTAGACTTGGATGCGAACCATAGAGTACGTCATCTTGCGTGTCTTCTATTTAATTTATGCATATTGACTTAGTTTTAGCGGACTACCCCATGATTGTGGAATATTTTTATATCTTCTTGGCCATGACACACAAATGATATTTTTTGCTAGGGGAACGGACGATGTACTCGACTAACTATCGACACGTAAGGAGCTGTGACGGATAGTAACGTAACTGCTATGATTAGTATATTAGAGACTCAAGCAGTCACATAACTAGATATGCATGTTGTGTATATGACTTGGTAAGTATGGGAATTGAGAGGAAGCAATCACTAGGCGTATGGGATACCAAATCGGTGAACCATAATCTCTGGATGGAACTATAGCAGTGATGATTTTGCATTTACCTCTAACCTTCGCTGAACGTTACGGACGTTTTCAGATGTCCACTTGCAGTATATGTACAGATTTTACGTGAGCTTGAATTCCACCCATGAACGTGAAGGTTGTCCACTAATATGGTTAGAACACCCTTTGTATATTTGTTTATTTATTTCAGTTTATATAGCATGTATATTATGTATCTTGCTACGTCCTCCTGAGGACCTGATTTCCTTCCAGATTAGCGGCATTGGTTTTCGTTGAGTTCTTCCGGGGTTATTGATGTCTATCTTCTCTCTATGCATGCATTTTGTTTAGGTGCTTGTATCATATCTTCCGTAGTTACATATGCTTGGTTCTTATTATTTATTTTCGGCTATTATAGCCTAGTATTTGTAGACTCATATTATTTTTTTCGAGTATATTCAAACATGTATATTAGTGGGCTGCGGACCATGAAACATATTGTTCATTTTTATTTTGTATTCTTGTGATTGAGACATAAAGGTATTTGTTGAGATATTTAGATAGTTAGACCCAATTTTGGACAACGTATACGTATGCGAGTGGGCTGAAGTTCACTTGGTGCGTAGCTGGCCATTGTCACATACTATAGTCCTGCATATTTTGGGACTGGGTCTTGACAGCAACGGTGATCTTCATCACCCCAGCGTGGATCTATTTTTCTGAGTTTTCTTCTTCTATTCTGTCTCATTGTAGCAAATTATAATTTTTTATTGCATTCTATTTCCAACAACTTGTGGTTGCTAGCTTTCTGTCTCTAAGATTTAGTTTGTAATCTGATTACATAAGTCCAAAGAGCAGTAATTAGTTATATATTTTCAGTTTTCGTGTATGTTTGTAATAATAATGATAGTAGAAAGAAGAAACCTATTTACAAGAGAGAAGTGAAAAAATTAAATAAATAGAAAATAAAAAAGAAAATATAGGAGTTTGGTTTATCTTTCCTTGATTACACATGATCGTAAAGGTGAGAAGTTTTGGTACATTTCCTGGCTAAAAATAGTTTTTGATCATCGGATCAAAATAATTATATCTGAGTGTCAAAGCCTCCAGGTTCTAGTGGTCAGCATGTGGAAACATAGCGCATCCCAATAAGGTCAGTTTGTTCCCACGAGGAAGCATATTATTCCTTCCAATTATGATTGAAGTTAAGAAATTATTATTATTATTATATTTGAGTGGCACTATTTTAATGCCCTGTAATCGTACTGTGTATTACGTTGAGAATTTGTATGGAACAAGTATTGAGTAAGTTCATTTGGATGCGCATATAAGGTATAGATTTTGGTGCAAGTAGAGTATCACCTAGAAACGGGCTGAGGCATTGAGGCAGCGTGGATGGATCGGTGTGCAAAGTTTAGAGCAGTACAGAGGTAGAGGAATTTGAGCTATAATACCGTCTTCCTTAGTCCGATAGGATCGGATGATTTGGAAAGCATGACTTGCTCGTACGGTCATACCGATTGAGTAGATCGTGGTTCGCATCGGACCACGAATTCAAGGAATTTGTTGTATCGGTAAGGCAGAGTGCTAGGCAGAGCATCGAGAGAATTTAGACTTGGTGAGTGAGCTCTATCCCTTCTCCTATACTCCTTTATGCCTAATAATTGGATATAACTTGTTCGACACTTAGTCTGGAACACGGAGTAGCATACATCGAGACGTAGAGCATTTTGTGTAGTTCAGTTGGTAGAGGCTTCTTTGTTGGGAGACTAGTATTGAACACTTGGATAGAATATTGATAGTTAGAAATGGGAGGACAGCTTCAGAGGCGTGCATAAAGAGTACACCATAATTGTGGTGCAACACCATGGCACTGCAAGTATATGATAGACGGAGCATGCGTTGTACATGAGGATTATATTGAGATGCTTCGTCAAGCAAAGCGTGTAGTTGTGGTTTAAAATCGGGCAACTACCGATAGGTTTTGGTATATTTGGAACTTGTGTCACGACCCGCACCCAGTATAGGGGCACGAGAGCGTAGGTACGTCCAGCCTACGCCGCAGTATCGGCGGTAGAACGTTGTCTGGTCACAACAACACTACTAACTAAACACCTGTCAATGATATACATCTCCATAATTTCTCAATATAACTCAATCACAACAACTATAAGGCACGATAAAAGATAAAAGAAAATAACATAGTCAACACCATGTCTCAACCATAAAGACAACTCACAGTCTAACTGTCCAACACAAGTCACCAATTAAACTTAACATAAGTCTAAACATAAACTAAAATAACCTCCATAAGTCTCAACATAAATAAATACTATCTAGACAGCTGTAGGCAATGTCTCATCTAGAAGCATGGTCTCCTCTAAGATCTCTGGTACATAATCTGCTTCTATACCTGGTCCGTAGTGCGTAGTACAGAAGTCCTCAAGGTTCTCTGGAAAAAAATATCCAGTCAGGATTGAACGAAAATACACCTCTAACAGCAGTTCCACATATATTGACAAAAACTATAAAACAGTGTAAAGAAATACAAGACAGATATGAAATAACTGGCAAAAAGAAATACTGGAATAAAGAAAATGCTGGAATAAATACTGGAACATCATCATCAATAGCCTCTGACAAGGAATAGAACTACAAGTGTATGCAAGTACAAAGAACTGATATGTAAGTGCATATAAGAATAGCAACTAGAACATGTGGAAATACAGGATCAATCTATCAAGATACATGTCAAGAATCATCTAACTAAGTGTGTGAAACATTAGTATATCATGTGATCAGTTTGGGTTATATGACTCATTACATGGATTAGCGATCATCCCCAACAGGTCAGGCTAACCGGAATGTAACAGCGATGAGGCATGTAAGGGTAAGGCTGCACCGACGTGAAATGTGGGTGAGCTAATGCTGCATGTAAGGGGTATGATCACATAAGCTACTAATATTTCCCCATTTTTCCCAGCTAGCACGACAGATTCCAATCACGACTCCTCGTGACAGGTCTCAATGATGCCAACTCGTGTAAATAACAGTGTCAGAGTCATATACGCTATACAACAAGAATTATAGAGATAATCAACATAATGGAAACTGTCAGAGAATGTATTCGCCTGTGGTCCTTAGCTGGTAATACCAATATCCGGGTTCCAAGGTACCGTCTGAGTGATCCAACAGTCCTATAGATATATCATAAACACAATACTGCATCAGACAATACTCTAGCTCATAATCAGCATAATGATCAAGGGCTATACTAGGGGTTACGTCTGTAGTTGCTGTGCATAACAGACAGTCAATGGTACGGTCCTGCCAGTACATCAGTGTACATATGGCAGTCTACTATCATGCTACATGGTCACAGGTCAAGATAGCTATGGTATCCGTAATTACATTCAAGTCATCTAGTATATATAATACATAGTACATAATATGAACTAACTTATTCATAATACTCATTAGTTATAAAATAATAGACATGGGTATATATGTACTTTAAATAGAATTAATACTCTATATGTATATTAAACATATACTAGGGAGAGTATACAATACGTATATATATATTTATACTAATTGAGAGATACTATATCTATATACACCAAAATACATTTAACCCTATACTAATACATGTACCTTATATATAATAATTTGGTTTATATTCATAGGGATATATAATATGTGCATACAACATACTAATCTACCATCATACGGTATGTATATACTATCATAGCTAATCATACACATGCATACAAAGAAGAATACGTGTGTGCGTGTACACGTGCACGTATGCGAGAGGGGACTTGAACCTGGTACGTGGGCGAGTCAAAATCGGGTCTTCACAGCAGGTGGTCGGTTGACAGCAGGTCCGTGGCTTCGGCTCTGAGTCGAGGTGCGTACAGCGGGTTTCACGACGGCGAAATGACAACGAGTGCAGCGGTGAGGTCGTCGCGTGGAGGAGTCCCGGCGTTCAGTCGTGTGCTCCGGCGCTCAGTCGTGTTTCCGGTTGACCTGGTCGAAGTCAGTGATCTGGACAGCAGGTCACAGTGAGTGCAGCGTCGTTCCCGGCGGTCTGGAGGGTGCGGGATGGCAAGTTCTGGCGAGTCGGCTGCTTCGGGTGCAGCGGGATGGTCGACTCCGGGATCTGAGTCGAGGTGGGGCGAGTTCAGGCGTCGTGCTCCAGCGTTCAGCGTTGCACAGCGATCTCGTCGACGTGGCTCTGGCCAAGTCGAGGTCGGCTCCGGAGAGAACGGCGAGGTTCGGGCTGTGCAGCGACTATGGGGGAAGACGGCGTTCAGGTCTCCAGTCGAAGGAGGTCGTCCTTGGCGGTTGGAAGCCGGCGGTCTGCTCGGGGAAGGAGATCCGGTTGAGGGTTGAAGGATGGGGACAATGGGAATAGGGTCGGCTGATGGCTTGGTTGGGTTGAGGGAATAAAAGAAAGGAAAAGTAAGAAGAGTATTTATACCTAAAGGGGTTTGGTTTGACCTAAAGGGTTGACTTGGTCAATTCCTTGGACAAAAGTCTTCTCATGGATACTTCAATGGTTAGGATTTGAATACATTAAAATGAATGGCCATGATGCGTCGGTTTAAGGGCCTGGAGGCCATGGTTTCAAGGGTTGATGTTAAATTACGCATTCTTGAAAATTATGGAAAAAATAATCATGAAAGGGAACAATGGGTTTATTTGCGTATCGTGTCCAAGGGACGGACACCTTAGTGCACTTTTGCACAAAAGTGCCAATAATTAGAAAATTGCACAAACTTGTATCTATTGTTTTTAATTAATGCAAAAAGGTGTTCTACAATTAAATAGAAGTACAAGGGCTAAATTTCGGTGGAACACAAGCATAAATCAACGGTCTGGCACGTTTAGGTCAAGGTGTGAATCCGTTGGAAGTCAAGGGCTAGCGTAGCGTCCTAATTATCGAAGCTACGATAGATTACAACAATCAGACTATATCACAATTATTTAGATATAAGTTATTATCATGCAACTCATTTACACATTAATTACAAAAGACAAAAATACCCCTAATCCCAAAAAGTGGGGGTGACAACTTGTGACTTGGAACTTATGGGGGGAAGGTGCCACAGAACCTGTAATGATGTGGCATTGTGCCTTTGTATGTTGGGACCTCGGGGTGCCAAGCAAAACATGGAATGGTAGGAACACGAAGAGAATGATAACACGAGAATGTTGTATTATGGCAAAGAGAACCTTACACAGGTCATGAGAAAGAATCACCCCAGCGGCTGATAGCTTTTTCTTCGAGCAGGTACCTTGGAAAATACCTTCCGCAGGTCCCGCTGTTGGTCCTCCTGGTAGTCGCCTTCTCTAAGCGCTGGTTGAGAGTGATAGATTAGAGGTGTTGGGCTTCCTTCCTTGCACGGTGGAAGGGTCCTTCCGAGTAGAGTATAATATAAGGCAAAGGGTAGCTCCTCCTCCTCTGGTGTTTGCACCTGATTTTCGGGTTATTGCCGGCTAGGTACCTTCAGATGCAGTCGTTGGAATGCCGACTGCCTATTTGTGGGTAATGCCACTTTGTTGCAGCAAAAATTGATGATAATATTGGCACAGTGATACCCTGGGGAGGATACTTCGTATGCCGTAGTTATTTCCCTCGCTTTGCGCTTGTGATTGATTACGTGCGTAAGTCAAGCGAGTGTTGAATCATCTTTACACCCTCTTTATGAGCCCGGGTAGATCGAGTACATGGGTGCGTAGGTGTTAATTTTGCTCCCTGATCTAGGGTTCGTATAAAAACTTTTCCTAGATCCTCAGCTGAAGACTTTTGAGATGGATCTTGTCCATTTGCCGCTGTGGGCTGGACGCATGAGCCAGTTTTATATGACTTCCTGTCAGGGGCACGCATCGTAAGTGGCACCTGCTAGCGATCGGTCGAATGAACAATTGCTTGAGCTTGGCGAGCTCGCATTGCCCAAGACTTCTTCGTCCTAGCATGCGTCGGTGCGTAGTAGGAAGAGTCCAAGTTCATATCTTTTCCTTTTTTAGCAAGGCAAATTGAGTCAGTGCTGCATAAAATTTGGTCGAAGACGGAACTTCTGTGGCTGTCTTAGCAGCATGTAGACATTTTCCTATGATCAACGATCGGTGCCGCATATGGACTTTTGCCTGTGAGCTAATATCAAAAGCAGGTCCTCTGATTTCCCCCACGACAGTCAATTTATGCGGCTTCTGCTGTGGCCGCATGGAACATGTCTCAGCACCCGAACTTCTAGCATCGTAGTATTTTTCTTTACCAGAATTTGGGCGTTGAGCACATTCCTTATCTAAGGAGGCTGTCACGTGAGAGGTGGACGCATGATGTACGGTTTCATTGGGAATCCATCTCCCAATAGGTATAATTCAGTTTTTCTCCTTAAAATAGCTTCTAAATATGAGATTTAATCATGTAAAATTAATCCATATGTATGTACTACCCATAGAAATTTGTTTTGTGTTCATAGGAGACCCATGGAGAAAGTTATGGTACTTTTTGTGTTAATTTTGTGGAAATTCCAAATTTATATTTTGTTGTGTGTGTCAATTGATCCTATAGATCAATTGGGCATGTGCTTATGTATTTGGGGCTAGTGTCGTGTCCATAATTGGGTACGTGTAGGTCGTATCCCAATAATTTGGGGATACGTGTCGTTTTGGGGGTTTTCCCTCCGACACGAGACTTTGTACATGTCGTATTTTGACACGGACACATAGATCTACATTTGACACTTTGATTTGTTCATAAATAATATTTGTAACTTATTTATGTCCTTCGGGGTGCAATTGGTTGTGTGTTGGACTCGTGTCGCATGCGTATCCTAGATCTAGTGGGATACGGTGTGATACTCTCCAATTGTGTGTGTTTTGTATAGATCTAATTATTTATGCTTTAATTCTTGAATTAAAATTAGTAAATATATATAGTTGTTACATATTTATTTTTTTATATTTATTATAGTATTTATTGTAGCATAGATCTATATATTTTTATGTGTACTATTATAATGTATAAATATATATATATGTAGCTTTCTCTACATGCATTTATATATGTTACAACTTGTTAATAAAATAAATTATATATAAATGTTTTATAAAAATATTTATGTGTTTAAATGAGTAATTATATTAATTATAATTATTATATAATTAATTGTATATTAATGAATATATTTTTATGTGTGCTTCTAGCCATGTTAAATATGTACATTGATGCATGGATGTGTATTGTAGCTTTTAATATATATTTATATGTATAGGATTATGTATATATAAGTATTTATTATTTAATTGTTTTATATATATATATATATATTGATTTATATATTTGTAGATTTATATATATATTTATATATATATTTACTGTGTTTTTCAGTAACAGTTAGGCAGTTTTAATTTATATTTTATATATGATAATTATATATATATATCTATATATATATATGTGTTTATTGTGAGGTATAATACTAGTATTGTTATAATTTTAATTGTATAATATAATAGTATATATGATATATTATGTATAAGGATAAATAATATATCTATATGTATCTTGAGCATTACTTTGTGTAGGTACCAAGTTGGTTCAAAACCATGATTCCTAATTGTTGTAAATTAATATTCTATATTATTATACATAATTGTTTGATATATACGTATTATATTGTTTACCTTGGATTCACGTATCCGAATATACGGTATCCTAATATTTTAGGTTGTAGTTTTTATGACTTAGATCTTAGTATTTTGATCCAAGATTTTGGTGCTAGACTTGTGCAACCTAAAAATAGATGGTTGACCTTGGTTTGACCATAGTTGACTTTATTTGAATTAGAGTTGACCACAGTTGACTTTTGACTTAGAGTTGATTTTTGACCTAGAAGTTGACTAGTTTAACTTGTTCTCTTTTCGGGACCTTGTATTGATGTTGTATTCCATATCTAGGTCTTCGAGGCACCGAGTCAGACATCTGTGACACTATTCTTTGGACTTCAGGCGAGTATATTCTCTGATAGTTTCTCATTTATGATATCCTCTATGTTCACTGTATATAGTGTAGATATCCATGTTCTCTTGATACTATGGTTACACGGATTGGTATATCCGGATCTCGTCATGAGATGTTATTCCTTGGTATATGGTGTATATGGTGCAAGTATTGTTTTATTGGTTATCTTGTACATGTACAGACACCGATTCTCGGGAAGACTAGCTATCTTCTTGGGGAATCTCGTGCCATAGCATACCGTGGTTGGATCTATTATGCCAGTCGGGGTGGGAAGTATTAGTATAGATATGTGATCAATATCCCTATTGAATAAAGTACAGATTACAGATTAGTGTTAATCATGCACCGCACGTATGATTAGCCAGACCGCATTGCATCTTGCCCAAGCCGATCACATGTTAAGCTAGTACTCACACACTTAGTCATTAGAATTATTGTTTCATTGGCATATTGTTCATTATTGTATTTCTTTTTAATATTTCCTTATTGTATATATATCTCTTGTATCTCTTGTGCATCTTGTTTATCCACAGCTATTTAATGCTACATAGTTTTTATCATTTATAAGAACTGCTGTTAGAGATGTACTCTGCTCCTTTCCTGACTGGATATATTTTTTCAGATGACACTGAGGAGTGGTACCCTACCTTTTATGGACCCCAGGATATTGTGGGTTTAGATTCTGAGACCCTGGCTCAAGAGGGACTTATCCCAATTGAGACAGTTGACCCTGGAGTTGTAGCCTCGTAGTATTCTTTGTACTGGATTTGTCTCCAGCTTATTTTTTTATTTCTTCAGACTCATTGATGTATTATTTTAGACTCATGAGTTGTATTATGACTATTCTATTCTTTATCTGATTCGTGCTCATTCTATCTTAGTTTTGTGATTGAGTATACTATCATTATGGTGGTTCATTATATTGTTAGATAGATTATCTAGACAGCGTTCTACCGCCGATTCTGCGGCGTAGGTTGGGCGTTGTTTCCGACTAGTACCCTTACCTCGGGTACGGGTCGTAACACATTTTTGGTGGTGGCCCATGCAGGTCTAGCTTCACAAGTATGTGATGTCGTGGTAGTGCGACAACTTAGTTGTACTACTGCGAGCCTGTAATAGGATATAGGATATAGGCTGAGATACTCAATCACATCTAGGAAAATTCTTTTGATTCAACTATTCTCCTTTGATATTGATACTTGATCCCTTAATTTGTTCTTTCCTTGATGTCTTACATCATGTGCCATATTGATCCTTATTCCGTCTTTTTATGAGACATACTCGGAGATACTTGCGGAGGCACGCAAGGTTGAGCGGGAATTGGGTTTAAAGCCCAAGAGGGACCGTGATTCTTTTCTGGGGGCCAACGGCAGTGCAGTATCTGCCAAACGTCCTCATTTCTAGTCCAGACCTTTCCAGCAGCCACAGCAGAACCAGATTCCAGTTAGAGCACCTTTTTACCAGGCACCTCAGCAGTAAAGACAGTTACAGCAAGCTCCATGCTACTACTACAAGAAGCCCGGCCACATCTGGAAATTTTGCAGAAGGAGGCTAGGAGTTTGTTTGTATTGTGGTACTGAAGGGCATCAATCGAGGGAGTGTCCTCGTCGTGCAGTTCAGGGAGCAGCTCCAGCTCCGAGGGCACAGACGAGACCACCTGCAGCACCACCGAGGGGAACGCTTCCGACACAGCAGCAGCGTTTTGTCCAGCATCAGCAGCAGGGAGGTGCTCGGCAGGGACGAGCGTTTGCTATGACCGTCGAAGAGGAGGAACCCATCGGAGATGTCATCGCAGGTTCTATTCTTCTTGATTCCATTCCAGCTTTAGCTTTGTTTGATAGTGGTGCTTTCCATAGTTTTGTATCTGTTTCTTTTGCTCTAAAGCATGGTTTGGTAGCTGAGTCTTTGGTTAGGACTTGCAAGATCATGACCGGGGGAGGCATTATCCTGGTTAATAATATTTGCAAGGATCGAAGAGTTACTCTGGGAGGCGGGAGTTGAGTGCGTGTCTACTTGTAATGCCACTTCCGAGCTACGACATTGTACTCGGGATGGATTGGTTGAGTAGGCATCGTGCTAGCATAGATTGTAGAGGAGGTAGAGTTTTGTTTGGTCCTCCAGGAGAGCTAGAGTTCGAGTTTGCTAGAGGAGCTGCAGAGCAGAAAGAAAGCATTATTTGTGGAGCTATGGTGGAAGACAAGGAGTTGCCACATCCGTTGATAGCAGAATTCTTGGATGTATTTCCTGAGGAATTGCCAGAATTGCCGCCAGATCAAGATGTTGAATTTTCTATAGACTTGGTGCCAGGTATAGAACAAATTTCGCAGCATGTCTATAGAGTAAACAACAGCGAGCTGGTCGAGTTGAAGAAGCAGGTGGACGAATTGCAGGATAAGGGGTTTATCAGATCGAGTTCTTCACCATGGGGAGCCCCGGTATTGTTTATACCAAAGAAGGATGGATCGGTGCGCATGTGCATTGATTACAGGGCTTTGAATAATCTCACTATCAAGAATAAGTATCCTTTGCCATGAATTGATGATCTGTTTGATCAATTGGGTGGTGCCAAGGTATTTTCTAAGATAGATTTGAGATCAGGCTACCATCAGGTGAAGGTGAAGCCGGAGGACATACCGAAGACTGCTTTTAGAACTCGGTATGGTCAGTACGAGTTTATGGTGATGCCGTTTGGTTTGACTAATGCACCGGCGATATTTATGAACTTGATGAACAAGGTATTCCACCAGTACCTTGACAAGTTCATGGTGGTGTTCATCGACGACATACTCATATACTCGAGGACACCGGAGGAGCATGAGGAGCATTTGAGGATTGTGTTGGATGTGCTGAGGAAGGAGAAGTTGTATGGGAAGTTGTCCAAGTGTGAGTTTTCTTGGACAAGGTGGAGTTCTTGGGGCATGTTGTGACTGGTGATGGTATTTCAGTGGATCCGAAGAAGATTTCAGCAGTGGAATCTTGGAAGACTCCGAGTTCAGTAGCAGAGATCAGGAGTTTCTTGGGATTGGCAGGCTACTACAGGAAGTTTGTGCAAGATTTTTCGAGGATTGCCGAGCCGATGACCAGACTCACAAGAAAGGATGTAGAGTTTGTTTGGACGGAGGATTGCCAGGTTACTTTTGAAGAGTTAAAGAAGAGGTTGACGTCTGCTCCTATTTTGACGTTGCCATCAGGGTCCGGAGGTTTCACTATTTATAGTGATGCATCAGGAAAGGGTTTAGGTTGTGTTCTTCAGCAGCATGGGAAAGTGATTGCCTATGCATCCAGGCAATTGCGTCCTCATGAAAAGAACTATTCTACCCATTATTTGGAGTTGGCAGCCGTCATATTCGCCCTGAAGTTATGGAAATATTATTTGTACGGAGAGCGTGTGGAGATCTTCACAGACCACAAAAGCTTAAAGTATGTTTTCACGCAGAAAGAGTTGAACATGAGGCAGCGTCGGTGGTTGGAACTGATGAAGGATTTTGATATCTCTTTGCAATATTATCCTGGGAAAGCCAATGTAGTTGCCGATGCTTTGAGCAGGTATCCGGTAGCTATGTTCTTGACGCAGGATCGATATTTGTTGGAGGACTTGGAGAGCTTGGACATTGAGGTGATTGTTCCTGGGTGTGCTATACAGATGTGGGGATTGCAGATACACTCAGATTTGATGGACATGATCAAGGCAGCACAGTATGAGTATGTATCTCTGAGGAGTATCAGAGCTCAGGTGAGAGCAGGATTGGAGGATGATTTTACTATTGCAGAGGATGGATCTTTGAGGCATGGAGATAGGTTGTGTGTGCCTAGTGGGGAGTTGTGAGAGGAGGTGTTGCAGGAAGCGCATCGCTCTCAGTATTCCATACATCCAGGTTCTAACAAGATGTATAGGGATATGCGAGAGAGTGTGTGGTGGTATGGCATGAAGAGGGAAGTGGCACAGTTTGTATCCAGATATTTAGTGTGCCAGCAGGTGAAAGCCGAGAGGCAGAGGCCAGGAGGTTTACTTCAGCCATTACCCATTCCAGAGTGGAAGTGGGAACACATTACTATGGATTTTGTGTCCGGACTTCCACGATCTCCAGGAGGGAAAGACGCAATTTTGGTCATTGTTGATAGGTTGACCAAGTCGGCCCATTTTTTGCCTTTTAAGATGGATTTGTCTATGGAGAAGCTGGCAGAGATGTATGTGAGGCAGGTCGTTAGGATACATGGAGTTTCTGTCAGCATAGTCTCAGATCGAGATAGTCGTTTCACTTCTCATTTCTGGAGGAGTTTGCAGGAGGGTTTAGGCACTCAGCTCAAGTTAAGTACTGCATATCATCCCCAGACAGATGGGCAGTCAGAGAGGACTATTCAGACTCTCGAGGATATGTTGTGCACTTGTGTACTAGATTTTGGGGGTTCTTGGGAGGACCATCTCCATTTGGTAGAGTTTGCTTACAACAACAGTTACCAGGCCAGTATAGAGATGTCACCTTTTGAAGCTCTATATGGTCGGAGGTGTCGTACTCCTTTGTCTTGGGACGATGTTGGAGAGAGATTTTTGCTTGGGCCAGAGATGGTTGTGGATGCAGCAGAGAAGGTTCAGTTGATCAGAGACAGACTTCGAGTGGCGCAGGACAGACAGCGGCATTGGGCCGATAGCCATCGGAGACCTTTGGAGTTTGAGGTATAGTTTAGATTTTGTTTGTGCTTGTTTTTGTTTGTTATAGACTAAGTTCTTAAGATGGTGTTTTGTTATAGGTGGGTAGTTTGGTGTTTCTGAGGATTTCTTCGACACGAGGCACGATTCGCTTCGGTGGAGGCGGGAAGCTTAGTCCGCGATTCATCGGACCTTTCACTATTCTAGAGAGGATCGGTGCAGTTGCTTATAGACTAGACTTGCCACCTGCATTGGAGGGAGTGCACAACGTGTTTCATGTGTCGCAGTTGAGACGATACGTAGCAGATCCTAGTCATGTATTGGATCACTCGGAGATAGAGGTGGGCCCTACTCTTAGCTATCCAGAGCAGCCAGTTGAGATTTTGGATCGGAGAGAGAAGGTGCTGAGGAACCAGACTATTTCTTTGGTGCGCATCGCATGGAGGCATCACTCTCCGGGAGAGTCTACCTGGGAGAGAGAGGATGAAATGCGAGAGCGTTATCCATATTTGTTTGTACCTTGAGGTATGTTATTCCTAGTTATGTTTGTTCATTGTTATGTTTTGTTCCTTAGTTAGTTGTGATTCTTTAGTTCTGTTCTGTGATTTTTGGGGTAGTTTTCATCTTTGAATTTCGAGAACGAAATTTTTTAAGGAGGGTAGACTTGTCACTACCACATTTTCTAGGAAAGGGTATTTTAGTCTTTTCTTATTTAATTAAATATTGTGCATGGTAAATAATTATTTGTGGTATTATTTAATTATTGTTAGATGTTATTTAATTATTTTGGACTTATATTAGTGGACCCAACTAGTTAGTTTGGACCAATGGACCAACATGAATTAATTAGTTAGACTTGGCCCATTTAGAAAGCCCATTGTTAAAGGAGATGGATTAAATTAATTAAATTATTAGACTAGAAGTTTTTTCCTTAATTATTTCTTCATGAGAGGCCCCAAGGGGTACATTGGACATTTTATAATTTCTTGGAGAAGGGGTAAGGCCGGCCTATATTAGAGGGGGAGAAATTCTCTCTCCTCTCATTCTCATTCCAAATCTAGATCTAGAATTTTTTACTCCCAAATTCCTTTCATTCCCATTCCAATTCCCCACCAAATTTATTCCAAATTCTTCCTAATTCACCATTAGAAAGTTGAGAAGCAAGAATCTAGAAGAAGGAAGCAAAGATCTACAAAGAGGAGCAAGGATCTACAATTTGGAAGCAAGTTCATCTCAATTGGAGGTTTTATTGGGAATCCATCTCCTAATAGGTATAATTCAGTTTTTCCCCTTAAAATAGCTTCTAAATCTGAGATTTAATCATGTAAAATCAAGCCATATGTATGTACTACCCATAGGAATTTATTTTGTGTTCATAGGAGACCCATGGAGAAAGTTATGGTGTTTTTTGTGTTAATTTTGTGGGAATTCCGAATTTACATTTTGTTGTGTGTGTCAATTGATCCTAGAGATCAATTGGGCATGTGCTTATGTGTTTGGGGCTAGTTTCGTGTCCATAATTGGGTACGTGTAGGTCGTATCCCAATAATTTGGGGATACGTGTCATTTTGGGGGTTTTCCCTCCGACACGGGACTTTGTACATGTCGTATTTTGACACGGACACATAGATCTACATTTGATACTTTGATTTGTTCATAAATAATATTTGTAACTTGTTTGTGTCCTTCGGGGTGCAATTGGTTGTGTGTTGGACTCGTGTCGCATGCGTATCCTAGATCTAGTGGGATAGGGTGTGATACTCTCCAATTGTGTGTGTTTTGTATAGATCTAATTATTTATGCTTTAATTCTTGAATTAAAATTAGTATATATATATAGTTGTTACATATTTATTTTTGTATATTTATTATAGTATTTATTGTAGCATAGATCTATATATTTTTATGTGTACTATTATAATGTATGTATATATATATATATATATATATATATATATATATATATATATATATATATATATATATATATATATATATATATATATATATATATATATATATATATATATATATATAACTTTCTCTACATGCATTTATATATGTTACAACTTGTTAATAAAATAAATTATATATAAATGTTTTATAAAAATATTTATGTGTTTAAATGAGTAATTATATTAATTATAATTATTATATAATTAATTGTATATTAATAAATATATTTTTATGTGTGCTTCTAGCCATGTTAAATATGTACATTGATGCATGGATGTGTATTGTAGCTTTTAATATATATTTATATGTATAGGATTATGTATATATAAGTATTTATTATTTAATTGTTTTATATATATATATATATATATATATATATATATATATATATATATATATATATATATATATATATATATATATATATTGATTTATATATTTGTAGATTTATATATATATTTATATATATATTTACTGTGTTTTTCAGTGACAGTTAGGCAGTTCTAATTTATATTTTACATATGATAATTATATATATATGTATATATATATTGTTTATTGTGAGGTATAATACTAGTATTGTTATAATTTTAATTGTATAATATAATAGTATATATGATATATTATGTATAAGGATAAATAATATATCTATATGTATCTTGAGCATTACTTTGTGTAGGTACCAAGTTGGTTCAAAACCATGGTTCCTAATTGTTGTAAATTAATATTCTATATTATTATACATAATTGTTTGATATATACGTATTATATTGTTTACCTTGGATTCACGTATCCGAAGATACGGTATCCCAATATTTTAGGTTGTAGTTTTTATGACTTAGATCTTAGTATTTTGATCCAAGATTTTGGTGCTAGACTTGTGCAACCTAGAAATAGATGGTTGACCTTGGTTTGACCATAGTTGACCATAGTTGACTTTATTTGACTTTAGAGTTGACCACAGTTGACTTTTGACTTAGAGTTGATTTTTGACCTAGAAGTTGACTAGTTTAACTTGTTCTCTTTTCGGGACCTTGTATTGATGTTGTATTCCATATCTAGGTCTTCGAGGCACCGAGTCAGACATCTGTGATACTATTCTTTGGACTTCAGGCGAGTACATTCTCTGATAGTTTCTTATTTATGATATCCTCTATGTTCACTGTATATAGTGTAGATATCCATGTTCTCTTGACACTATGGTTACACGAATTGGTATATCCGGATCTCGTCATAAGATGTTATTCCTTGGTATATGGTGTATATGGTGCAAGTATTATTTTATTGGTTATCTTGTATATGTACAGACACCGATTCTCGGGAAGACTAGCTATCTTCTTAGGGAATCTCGTGCCATAGCATATCGTGGTTGGATCTATTATGCCAGTCGGGGGTGGGGAGTATTAGTATAGATATGTGATCAATATCCCTATTGAATAAAGTACAGATTACATAATAGTGTTAATCATGCACCGCACGTATGATTAACCAGGCCGCATTGCATCTTGCCCAAGCCGATCACATGTTAAGCTAGTACTCACACACTTAGTCATTAGTATTATTGTTTCATTGGCATATTGTTCATTATTGTATTTCTTTCTAGTATTTCCTTATTGTATATATATCTCTTGTATCTATTGTGCATCTTGTTTATCCACAGCTATTTACTGCTACATAGTTTTTATCATTTATAAGAACTGCTGTTAGAGATGTACTCTGCTCCTTTCCTGACTGGATATATTTTTCCAGATGACACTGAGGAGTGGTACCTTACCTTTTATGGACCCCAGGATGTTGTGGGTTTAGATTCTGAGACCCTGGCTCAAGAGGGACTTATCCCAATTGAGACAGTTAACCCTGGAGTTGTAGCCTCGTAGTATTCTTTGTACTGGATTTGTCTCCAGCTTATTTTGTTATTTCTTCAGACTCATTGATATATTATTTTAGACTCATGAGTTGTATTGTGACTATTCTATTCTTTATCTGATTCATGCTCATTCTATCTTAGTTATATAATTGAGTATACTATCATTATGGTGGTTTATTATATTGTTAGATAGATTATCTAGACAGCGTTCTACCGCCGATTCTGCGGCGTAGGCTGGGCGTTGTTTCCGACTAGTACCCTTACCTCGGGTACGGGTCGTGATACATTTTTGGTGGTGGCCCATGCAGGTCTAGCTTCACAAGTATGTGATATCTTGGTAGTGCGACAACTTAGTTGTACTACTGCGAGCCTGCAATAGGATATAGGATATAGGATATAGGCTGAGATACTCAATCACATCTAGGAAAATTCTTTTGATTCTTGATACTTGATCCCTTAATTTGTCCTTTCCTTGATGTCTTACATCATGTGCCATATTGATCCTTATTCCGTCTTTTTATGAGACATACTCGGAGATACTTGCGGAGGCACGCAAGGTTGAGCGGGAATTGGGTTTAAAGCCCAAGAGGGACCGTAATTCTTTTTTGGGGGCCAACGGCAGTGCAGTATCTGCCAAACATCCTCATTTCCAGTCCAGACCTTTCCAGCAGCCACAGCAGAACCAGACTCCAGCTAGAGCACCTTTTCACCAGGCACCTCAGCAGTAGAGACAGTTACAGCAAGCTCCATGCTACTACTGCAAGAAGCCCGGCCACATCTGTTTTATAGGGTGGTGTGTGTAGAATGGGTGGTGAGGATGAGTCCCAATTGAATGGATGGCTCACAATTAATCATGAAGGGATGTACATACAAAGGAGAGAGAGTGGGAATATTGGACCGGTCAAGGGAGAGGGGCCTTCTTTATTTGGTCTTGACCAATGAGGTTATGACACATATTACAAGATTTACAAATAAGCCCCTTAATTTTGGATATTTGCACAAACACATGAAATAATGCAAAATTTGTGGGAGAATTTGTGTTTGGTGTTTTGTAGGGTGAGGGGATGGTGTATTTTGCATGGGCTTAATTCATGGGGCATTGGGTTAAGTTGGATTTAAGAAAATAGGATTAGTCAAAGTTGGTATCCCCAATTTAATTAGAATAAATTATTATGTGCTCTTAAATTAAATGGAGGAACATGGGGTCTCAATTGGGAGCGACACAAAGGTCATAAAAGGTGTAGGCTTGGTGTCAGTCTTGGACCCTTTAATTGGTCCGGTTCAACGGGTTGAGTTGGTGTCTCAAAATTGATGGCAACGACACAGGTGCGCGACACAGGATTAAATATGGATTTTGGTTACGGAAAGTTGTGCAATTAAATTAGAGCACAAGAGATTATAATTTTGAGTGACGGAAAAGTCCAGCGCCTAAATTGGCGTGTCAAGTCTAGAATGCAACTTGTTGGAAATTATGGGTTAATGTTGGGCTCAAAATATTTTAACAACGGTAGGGCGCACCAAGGGTTTAATTAAAAAAATAAACAGACATCTGCAACCTTAATTCTAAACCTCAAATACTTGATGCTAAACCAAAAATTTTCTAACCCAAAACCAGTCTATCTATAGAAATAAATGAGGGGGTTTACATCCTTCCCAACTTAGAAAAATTTTATCCCCAAAATTAAAAGTAAAGCACGATAATAGCTACGAGAATTTTAAAAACAAACTGGTAATCAGATGCGGCACGAAAATTCATACCTCGATCCTCAAATAAATATGAAAAATGATGTCGAATAGAATCCTCGTGCTCCCTAGTAGACTCACTTGGTGATTGATGCTTCCATGCAACTCTGACCAGTCGAATAGTCTGACCTCTCAAAGTCTTCTTACTGTGATCGAGTATCTCTACTTGCTGCTCTACGTAAGATAAACTAGGCCCGACTGTAATCTCTGAATGATCAAGCACGTGGCTAGGGTCTGCCATGTATCTCCTCAACTGCGATACGTAAAATACGTCATGCACTCCTTCTAATGATGGAGGCAATGCAAGACGGTAAGCCATCGTTCCAAGATGTCAAAAGGTCCGATGTACCTCAGACTCAGCTTGCCTCTGCCTCCGAATCTAATGGTACCACGAGTAGGCGATATCTTCAAAAATACATGGTCACCTTCCTTGAACTCCAAGGGTCTGCGGTGTGCATCTGCCCAATACTTCTGTCTGTCCTGCGCTGAACGCAGGTGGCTCTGAATCTGTTTTACTTTCTCCACTGTCTGTGTCACCAACTCTGGGCCAAGTATCTGACTCTCTCCCACGTTACTCCAACATACCGGTGACCTATACTTCCTGCCGTACAGTGCCTCATAAGGTGCCATCTGTATGCTAGCCTAGTAGCTATTATTGTAGGAGAATTCCACCAAGTGTAGATGATCCTCCCCAGATCCTCCAAAGTTGATCATGCACGCTCTCAACATATCCTCTAGTATATGTATCGTGCGCTCTGACTGGCCATCAGTCTGTGGATGATATGCAGTGCTGAACTTGAGACGAGTTCCTAGACTCTCTTGCATACTTTGCCAAAATATGACGTAAATCTGGAATCATGATTCGATACAATGCTGACAGGCACTCCATGTAGTCGTACTATCTGCCTCATATACATGTCAGCTAATATCTCCGTGGACTGCCCAACTCTGAAAGGCAAGAAATGTGCAGACTTGGTGAGTCTGTCTACGACAACCCAAACTGCATCCTTTCCGCTAGGGCCCCACGAGAATCCTGAGACGAAGTCCATGGTAATGTGTTCCTACTTCCACTCGGGAATGGGAGACGGCTGTAATAGTCCTGCAGTCCTCTGATGTTTAGCCTTGACTTTCTGACAAACCAAGCATCTTGCCACGAATCTTGCAATCTCTCTCTTCATCCCATGCCACCAGTAATGTTGTCTCAAATCTCAGTACATCTCCGTGCCCTCGGGATGAATAGAATAAATCGAGCTATGAGCCTCGGTCATCAACTTCTGGCATAGCTCGTTACTCGAAATGTATAGGCGGTCTTCACACCTTAATGTTCCGTCTTCATGAATCCTGAGTTCCGTCTGCATACCGGCCTCTGTCCTCTCTCGCAATCGTCGAAATCTCGCATCTGTGGGCATGGCTGCCTTGATCCTCTCAATCAATATAGACTGAACCTTGATACTGGCCATCTGTCCATCCATGCCTGGCAATACAATTTCTATCCCAAGCTCCTGTAGATCCTCTAGCAATTGTCGCTGAGTCATCAAAAAGTATGCCATGGGCTTCCTGCTTAAGGCATCTGCTACTACATTCGCCTTGCCAGGGTGGTACTATAACTCTATATCATAATCTGTCATCAACTCTAGCCATCTCTTCTGTCTCATGTTGAGCTCCTTCTGAGTATAGACATACTTCAGACTTTTATGATCTGTGTAAATCTTAATACGCTCTCCATAAAGGTAGTGTCGCCATAGTTTTAGTACAAATATTACTGCAGCTAGCTCTAGATCGTGCATCAGATAGTTCTTCTCATGAACTCTCAGATGTCTTGATGCGTAAGCTATCACTTTGTCGTGTTGCATCAGTACATATCCTAATCCGCTCCCAGACGCATCATTGTACACTACAAATTCTCCCGATCTTGAAGGAAATGTCAAAATCGGTGCTGATGTCAGACGCTTCTTTAGCTCATCGGTGCTGATGTCAGACGCTTCTTTAGCTCATCGAAAGCCGTCTGACACTCCTTGGTCCAGATAAACTCCTCGCCTTTATGCGTATATCGCGTCATAGGCACAGCGATCCTCGAGAAATTTTTTACGAACCTCCAATAATATCCGGCAAGTCCGAGAAAACTCCTAATCTCTGTAACTGATGTAGGGGTAGGCCATGTCTCATCTGCAGCTATCTTCTCCGGGTCAACTGATAGTCCATCTCCGGTGTTTATGTGTCCCAGAAAGGTTACTCTATCCAAACAGAACTCACACTTGCTGAGCTTGGCATATAGCCTCTCCTGCCTCAGCGTCTCCAACACGATCCTGAGATATCTCTCGTGCTCCTCCTGGCTCTTGGAATATACCAAGATATCATCGATAAATACCACTAAGAACTTATCTAAGTACTGGTGGAAAACATTGTTCATCAGGCTCATAAATATTGCTGGCACGTTGGTTAAACCAAATGACACAACTAGACACTCATAGTTCCCGTACTTCGTCTGAAAAGTCATCTTCGGAATTTTCTCTCTCCGTACCTTGATCTGATGATAGCCTGATCTGAGATCGATCTTCGAGAATACACATACGCCACTAAGCTGACAAATGTACCATCTCGTCTTTATTCGGCACAATTAAGATGACACTAGCCCGAATAAAACCATTTTCTAAGAGATCCTCTACCATGGACTTTTAATTCATTAAACTCCTTCGGGTGCTAGTCTGTAGACGGGGGAAATAACTGGCTCGGCTCTGGGAGTCAACTCTATAGCAACTCTATCTCTCTTTCAGGTGGCAGGCCTGGAAGATCCTCTAAAAATACGTGTCCTCAAGCTCTGATATAAAGTGAGGGTACACTGGTTCACCTTCTGTAATGTGTGTCGCTAAGGTAGGTTGGACATCATGCTCTCAGGCTCCCCGAAGAAACTCAAACTCGGGGTGATCTGGTGGTCTACATATAATGCTACCACTTTGGCAATCTAGCATTGCGTGGTATTGGCTCGACCAATCTATGCCTATGGTAATGTCATAATCTAGACTTAACCTCATAATAAATATTCTCGTTCTATCTTCAACACCAATCCTCTAAAAGAAAATTTTCTCTTGCCTAATGTATAATTTCTCTTCTTCTCAAAATTTTCCCCAAAATTGTATTCCTCAAATATCTTTTTTCCATTTTTTTATTGCTCTGAGTCACATATCACCCAAGCACATGCCATAATTTTCTGGTATCTGATAATCCTCTGCCAGGTGAGAGCCTAAAATTTTATCTCCTCTAGTTCATATTATCGTTCCTGGTATCGCTATCACATACAACAACTAATTTCTAGCATCGGCTATGCACTTCCATAAATTTTTCTAAAGGGTTATGATCAACAATCTTTACAACTCCCAGTACTTCCCAAATCACTGCTATCTCGAGTACGGGTAGGGTACTACTGGATCCAATTCTCTTGCTAACCTTCTCCACTAGTTCTAGCATCCAAAAAGAACCTATCAGCCCACCCTACCGAGGGTAACAATCTTCTCAGATATTTTTGCACAAACTATGTCTTCTACCATTTGAACTACGATCTTCTTCTGGAGGAAACCATCAGGCACAAGCGTTCGTCCTTTCAAAATAATAGGAGATGAGAGACAATGATAACGATATTGACAAAAACTGAACGAATACAATTTGGGAAGTCCAATGGCGATAATCAATTACGAAGGGAGTTTTTTTTAAAATCGATTATGGATTGAGAGCCTATTCCACAATAAATCATAATATCTATTCCTAATTTGCAGGCTCACTTGGCACAGTCAGGTGACCAAGACGATTTAAATCGGACCTGCATGGGCCACCACAAAAATATGTCACGCCCCAGCCCTAAAATACGTAGGACCAGAAATACGAGACACGCCAGCTACGCATTCGACCAGACTCAGGTCCGACTCGAATGCGTATAAGCTGTGAAATAATAGTATCCATCTACACTAATCTAGTAAATATAAACATCTATGTCTCAATCCACAATGAACAAAAATATACAAGAAAGAGTTGCATGTGCTAAAGTCGGTCGCCCAATAATATACCAACTCGAATAGACTCGAGAAGAAATATGAGTCTATAAAAACTAGGCTACAACAGCAGATGAATAATCAATATAAAATAACCATAATGCCGGTAGAAATAATGTGAGTACCTGGTACCAATGCCTGCAAGACAAGCAACTCCATCAGCAACTCCAAGGGCTCCGTAATCGTCTATGCTGTAAAACTGGCAGGGGACCAGGTCCTCAGAGGGACGTAACAAGGTACAAAAATACAGCATGCCAAGTATAACAGAAAGAAGCAAGTGCAACGACGGTGTAATATAGCATAACCAACTAAGTGAGACATAGTTTAAAGACAATGTTCGACGCGTGGACTGTCCAAAATAAAACCGTAGTTTCGAGCACGAAAACACACGGGACGTACCGTAGCTCCGGGCAAAGAGTCTCACGGGTGATACAACTACTCTAGATACATGATCACTACAAAAATAATACATATACATATATAAGCGCGCGCAGAGGAGCCCAAACGTCTAGTAACTGTCTTCCCCATCCCAAGCGGTCAACGATTGTGCGCTGAACCTGAACCTCTATCTAGCAGTCTCGTCATACTTGAGTAACTATCAATCAACGCGACCCTTAGGTCATCCCAGGTTCCGGTCATGATGTTAGTATCAGGATACAGGAAATCTGGCACGATGACAGTGTCTGAATGTGTCCTAGGGTTATAATGTACACATACGTACATCAAGGTGTTGCAAATATCTATCACTCGTTACCAGACGTTACCGATGAATGTCTGCACCCGGTTTTGACCTGGACGCGGAGTAACGATTCTAATCAAACTCGCGTACAATGCATATAATAAAACAATAAATATCTGGTAACTGAAATACAGGATGGCAAGGTACACTTGTATGCGTCCGGCTGCTGATGACGGGAATCCGGTACAACGTCCAAGTCTGTGGCTCTCGTAGTACCTAGAAACGAGATACAAGCTCAATCAATAACTATCACAGGCTGAAATAAGATGTGACACCCATCTAATATATGTTTAAACTCAGTTACAACTTACATGGTCAAGAAGCTAGAGGGTTGACCAAGCTAGACTAAGGGTGTGTTACATCTGATCCAATTAAACATCTGTACTATATCATCAAACAAATCCTCCATCCTACTATATTCATCACGGTGTTCATCAGTATTTCATGTATGATTATTCCTCAAATTTTACCTCGGTGTGCACCGATGTTAACATGTACATTTAATGTCATCCTCGAAATAAATAATTAATTTATTTATTAAACCCTCAATTATATACAATAATCTATCATTTTCCTTAAAACTACTCCTTGATCAAATTTATTACTATTTCTCAGTCCTCAATCACTGCCTAATGGTTCAATATATCACACTATTACACAATCCATCACCTGTTCCTCCATTGTTAATCATTGTTTCAAAATCACAGTATCATTTCACAACAATTTAAAACTGTCCATCAACAATATTCAAAATGCATATATTAATTAGGACAACACCCTAAAATCTCATATGGCATTTAAATCCTAACTTCATTATATATGTCACATTTCCATCCATCACGTGTATATATTCCATGTCCTCAATCAATTCATTTTTAAACCTTAAATATTCAATTTAGCATTTCACCATCAATGTATATTATGACCTATTTATTTCAACCTAAAATAATTCCACATTCATATAATACAACCCTAAGACTATCTTAACTAATAATAATATATAAAACACTAAAATGAACATAGGTAGAGGGGGAGGGGTTCACCTTGGCGACGTGGTGGTTGCTGGCCGGAGGGGGTGGTCGTGGCGGTGGAGTTTGGCTATGATGGGGAGTGGTGGTGATGATGTTGGTGAAGTGGTGGTGCTGGGAGTGTGGAGTGGTGGTGCGGGTGGTGTGAAGATGGTGTGGGGTGATGGAGCTGGTGGTGGTGACAATGGTGGATGCGGTGGCCGACTGAAGCCACGATGGAGGTACAAGGGGAGCTGCTGGTGGTGTATGGCGGTCGGGGTTGGTGATGCTGGGTCGGGTGAGCTCGGGTGGAGCTTCTTGGTCGGAGACGAAGGGGGGGTGGCTGTGATAGCAGTGTGGAGGTGATGGTCATAGTTCGTGCAGTGGGGGGGAGAAGTCGATGGAGTCGAGGAAGCTGTCAGCGGGCTCGAGGGGTGGTTGCTCGGTCGGGGGAGGCCGGTGATGGCAGTGGCGATTTCAGCAGTTGGGGTGATGGAGAAGGCAATAGCAGCCGGAGGGGAGCTCGGCCGATCGACGGAGGAGGGGCCGGCCGGGAATGGTGAAGAAGGAGAAGTGAAGTAGAAGGAGAAGAAGAAGAAGCAGAAGAAGAAGAAGAAGAAGAAGAAGAAAGGAAGAAGAAAGGAAGCTATGGTTGGGGGCTTGTGTAATGAAGAGGGAGGAGAGAGAAATGGGGGGGGGGGTTTCCCTAGGTGTTGGGATTAGGGCCGACTTGGAGAAGTGAGGGGTGATGTTGATGTTTTATAGGGAGGTGTGTGTATAATGGGTGGTGAAGATGAGCCCCAATTTTTGAATGGATGGCTCACAATTAATAATGAAGGAATGTATATACAAAGGAGAGAGAGTGGGGATGTTGGACCGGTCAAGGGAGAGGGGGCTTCTTCATTTGGTCTTGACCAATGAGGTTATGACACATATTACAACATTTGCAAATAAGCCCCTTAATTTTTGGGTATTTGCACAAACACATGAAATAATGCAAAATTTATGGGGGAATTGGTGTTTGGTATTTTGTAGGGTAAGGGGGTGTTGTGTGTTTTACATGGGCTTAATTCATTGGGCATTGGGTTAAGTTGGGATTTAAAAAAATAGGATTAGTCAAAGTTGGTATCCCCAATTTAATTAGAATAAATTACCATGTTCTCTTAAATTAAATGGGGGCACATGGGGTCTCAATTGGGAGTGACACAAATATCATAAAAGGTGTAGGCTTGGTGTCAGTCTTGGACCCTTTAACTGGTCCGGCTCAACGGATTGAGTTGGTATCTCAAAATTGATGGCAACGACACAGGTGCGCGATAAAGGATTAAATATGGATTTTGGTTACGGAAAGTTATGCAATTAAATTAGAGCACAAGGGATTATAATTTTGAGTGACGGAAAAGTCCAGCGCATAAATTGGCGTGTCAAGTCTAGAATACAACAACTTGTTGGAAATTATGGGCTAATGTTGGGCTCCAAATATTTAAACAACGGTAGGGCGCACCAAGGGTTTAATTAAAAAAATAAAAGACATTTGCAACCTTAATTCTAAACCTCAAATACTTGATGCTAAACCAAAAAATTTTTAACCCAAAACCAGTCTATCTATAGAAATAAATAAGGGAGTTTACATCGATATTTGGAGCGCTACAACTAGCATTTGCTTTCCAATATTTTACACACTTTTCGTAGACGTGCCAGCCTTCCATTCTGACCCTTGTGTAACTCATAAATACCCTCCCTTGTGCTTCATTTTAGTCACACAATATTCGTTACATACGTCCGTTCTTAAATTCAAATAAATTTAATTTTGCATCCTTGTCCGTTCCAATCAAAATTGGAGACACAATCTCAACCCATTTTGTGCAACCCAAATTATGAAAATATTTTATTCTGAGTCTTCTACGTCCATGACACTTGTGTACCACCTAATTTTAATCCCATGTACTTCCAATTAATTAAAGAGCACCTATTATATTACTTTTAATTAAATTGGTGTAAGGACCCAACCTCACCCAAAACTAGACCCAACTCCAACCCAAACCCTCACTCACACCCTCAAGGTTCATACTAAACACTATACACCATTTTAGTCCACTACATCATACCAAACATGGTATTTTTCCTCATTTAATCCAAATTTCTTTTTTTGTGTAATTTTCTAATTGTTGAAGACTTTTATGCAAAAGTGAAATGATGTGTCACTATCCTATTGGTCAAGGCCAATGAAGAAAACCTCATTCTCCTCTTTGACCGGTCCAATCCCTTCTCTCTCCCTTTTCTTGTACACTTTTCTCCATGTCAAATCTTAGCCCTCCATTCAACCCAATACCATCACCACCCTCCAATTTATATCATGTAAACACCCAACTCCATCCCAAGGAATACACTTGGCCGGCCCTAATCCCTAGGCTAGCATCATCATCTTCTCCCTCATGAAAAATACCTTCCCATTATATTTTTTCATCACCTTCCTCCTACAAAAAAAAAGAACTACAAAACCCTAAATTATAAACCTTCCCCTCACCTTCATCATCTTCCCTCCGGTCGTCGACCTCCTCCTCCGCCTCCATCACGCCAGAGCCTCACCCGCCGTTCTCCCCTCGACAGCAGCCACTCTTCTCCGGCCATCGTCCCTCAGACCGTCAACCCCGCTGTCAGCTGAGCCCCAACTTCCCTCACCATTAATACCTCCACCAGCATCGATCCCTCCGCCTCAACATCCCTCTTCCCTATGCTTCTCCGTCGGAGACCAACAATAACTACCCGCCTGAGCACAGCTCTGCCCCACGACCTCGTCCCCTTCGCCTGAATCTCCCCGTCGACCCGCCGACAGCCTCCATCATCTCCTCCGAGCAGCCCCTGACAATCATCAACATCATCATCATCACCATCATCACCACCTTCATCATCATTATCACTATCATCATCACCATCATCGTCATCATCGTTAACCCCATACGTGTCAGCAAAGGTTCGTAGCACCCTCTTCTATCACGCGCACCCCGAGGTTCGAACCTGTCCCCCCTTCTTTCAAATTGTGTATATGTGCATGTGTGAATAGTGTAGGGTTTAGAATATCATTTCATGAAGGCTCAGTTTAGCTGATGTGATTATAGACCCGTGTCGATTAATCTAATGACTAGTGTGCGTGTGCGTGTGTGCATAACAACTAATTGGAATATATATACATTATGTGCAAATTAATTGCTAGTACTAGGTGTGACCGTAAAATATTTGTTGTATGACCCTAGGTGTAGCTACGGATATCCCGTATGGTTGCATATGACCATAAGTGTTAATTATGGATATCCTGTATTTGCATATGACCATGTGACTTTGAATATTAGTCAACTGTCTGCCTTGTGTACACTGACGTACTGGCTAGACATGTGTTAGTGATTGACTGTCTGATTATGCACAGCATTTGAAGACGTGACACCCGTGCATTTAAATGCACCCTTGACCCTACTAGTTGACCAGTGTCACCCCTAGCGTAGTCGCTAAGTTCAGCGTATTTATGATTGTGTGTGCTAGTGTAACGACTGATGCTATATTGTATTATATTATATATGTATAGGACCATTGGATCATCCCGTGAGACTTCGGGAGTAGGTTATTGGCACTCGCAACATGAGGACCCAGGCAAGTATACCTTGCCTTGATGTACTGTTTAAATTCAGTTATTACTTAGTTGCATATTTTATTATTTTAATACTATATAACTGTGCATATCCGAGAAAGACTCGGGTACAGTCAACGAAGGCGTTGACGTTAGGACTTATGTCTGACCTAGTGTCTAGTGGACCCACCTAAAGTTGTGCAGTTATTAATATGACTCCCCAGGCCTTGACACGTATCATTGTATGGCACATACTGAGTTTATGTAGGGACGCATGCTTCATACTTGATTGGCTATCGGTATGAGCAACTCGTGTGACGGTATTTAGCTTAGTTGTATTATTCCTTTATTGACTTGCATTATAGTACGAGATGTCCATGTCTCCCTTGAGATTTGTACATTGGCATTGGGCGGGGACGACGACTAGTAGGCGTATGGAACACCCACCTCCTTTATACAGATATCGCGCTCCACGGAGCGATACAGACGTATATATATATATATATATATATATATATATATATATATATATTACAGATACCTCGTTCTTCGGAATGATGGACATTACATGTACAGATACCATGCTCCTCGGAGCAGGATGTTATTATATTACAGAGCGCCCTTGTTATGGGGGCATATGTGGCATATACTAGCCAGTCACGGCGATTGGTGAATTACGTCAGCATATGTCTAGCCTACACTTCCCATACGCACTAAGTTGTCCTCAAATTATATTTTACTTAGCTGGTTAGTTCACCCTCAAGTTTTCACAGTATTTACTTTATGGTATATATTTTTGAATCTTGTTACGTCCCTCTGAGGACCTGGTTCCCTTCCAGGTTATTTGTGCAGTTTGTAGGATGCTTGATCTAGTAGAGTGTGGACATTATTGCAGGTATCTTTACATTTTTAGCTATTACAATCATGTACTACTTTTTATTTTCGATTCTGCTTTTATAGCCTAGTATTTATAGACCTATGTAGTTCTTTTGGTTTATTCGAATGGATGTATTATTGGGCTGCAGACTGATGATGCGTATCATTCTTTCTTGAGATTATTTACCATGGTTTGAGATTTAGTTTTTAGTTGTTGTATGGTAGAAATAGAGTATTAATTGGAACACTTAACCATGGACAGCGTAAGTGCGCTTCGTCGGGTCCATTAAATTGGAAAGTCCTATGGAGTCGTACCAGCTGGCCATTGTCACGTGTCTGGTCCTACGTATTTTGGGACTGGGATGTGCCATAGTTTTAGTGGTGGCCCATACAGGTTAGAGCATATCGTTTCGATTACGTTACTGTCACGACCCGCACCCGGTGTAAGGGTACTTAGTCGGAAACAACGCCCAGCCTACGCCACAGAATCGACGGTAGAACGCTGTCTAGATAATCTATCTAACAATATAATGAACCACCAATAATGATAGTATACTCAATCACAGAACTAAGATAGAAATGAGCACGAATCAGATAAAGAATAGAATAGTCACAATATAACTCATGAGTCTAAAATAATACATCAAAGAGTCTTGAAGAGTAACAAAATAAGCTGGAGACAAATCCAGTACAAAAGAATATACTACTAGGCTACAACTCCTGGGTCAACTGTCTCAGTTGGGATAAGTCCCTCTTGAGCCAGGGTCTCAGAATCTAAACCCAAATATCCTGGAGTCCATAATAGGTAGGGCACCACTCCTCAGTGTCATCTGAAAAAATATATCCAGTCAGGAAAGGAGCAGAGTACATCTCTAACAGCAGTTCTTATTAATGATAAAAATTATATAATAGTAAATAGCTGTGGATAAACAAGATGCACAATAGATACAAGAGATATATATACAATAAGGAAATACTAGAAAGAAATACAATAATGAACAATATGCCAATGAAATAATAATACTAATGACTAAGTGTATGAGTACTAGCTTAACATGTGATCGGCTTGGGCAAGATGCAATACGGCCTGGCTAATCATACGTGCGGTGCATGATTAACACTATTCATTTACCAGTACTTTATTCAATAGGGATTTGATCACATATCTATACTAATACTCCCCACCCCCGACTGGTATAATAGATCCAACCACGGTATGCTATGGCACGAGATTCCCCAAGAAGATAGCTAGTCTTCCCAAGAATCGGTGTCTGTACATGTACAAGATAACCAATGAAATAATACTTGCACCATATACACCATATACCAAGGAATAATATCTCATGACGAGATCCGGATATACCAATCCGTGTAACCATAGTGTCAAGAGAACATGGATATCTACACTAATACAGTGAACATAGAGGATATCATAAATGAGAAACTATCAGAGAATGTACTCGCCTGAAGTCCAATGAACAGTCTCACAGATGTCTGACTCGGTGCCTCGAAGACCTAGATACGGAATACAACATCAATACAAGGTCCCGGAAAGAGAACAAGTCAAACTAGTCAACTTCTAGGTCAATAAGTCAATTCTAAGTCAAAAGTCAACTATGGTCAACTCTAAAGTCAATTAAAGTCAACTATGGTCAAACCAAGGTCAATCCTCACAAAACATTTATATAAATAATAATATAGAATAATAAATTAACCAATTTGGAACCATGGTTTTGAACCATCTTGGTACCCACACAAAGTATGCTCAAGATACATATAATATATACTCTAATTTAATATATATACAAACCAATATTTTATACAATTAAAATAATATATCAATACTAGTATTATACCTCACAATAAGCACATATATATATACATATATATATATATAATTATAATATATAATATATAAATTAAATCTGTCCAAATGTCACTGAAAATAGTGTGCTAAAATACAAATTTCAATAAACAGACTTATAGTGACAGTCCCGACTGTCACAGAAAAACTGTCGCCAAAATGCTGTATATATAACCCACTGCTCACAGTTTGATGACAGTTCAAACTGTCACAGAAAACCGTCGTTGAAGAATTGCCGCTCAAACCCGCCCGCAGCATTAATGACAGAACTGTCATTAATGTCGAAACACTGCTACAGCGGCTGCTGTTTTAATGACAGCAACTGTCATTAAATGCCACTGTCGCAAAACAAAACAAATATATAACTATATATATTAATAAATATAAATCAATAAGAATCAATATATATATATATAAAACAATTAAATAAATATATATACTTATATATATATATATATATATATATATATATATATATATATATACATAAACCTACACAATTAAATACTAATAGTTACAAAACACATTGCATGTATTAATATACATATTTTACATGGCTAGAAGCACACATAAAATATATTCATTAATATACAAATAATTACATAATAATTATAATTAATATAATTACATATTTAAGCACATAAATATATTTTATAAAATATTTATATATAATTTATTTTTTAACATAAGTTGTAATATATATAAATGCATGTAAAGAAAACTACATATATATTTATACATCATATTAGTACACATAAAAATATATAGATCTATGCTACAATAAATACTATAATAAATACACTAAAAATAAATATATAACATCCATATATATTTACTAACTATAATTCAAGAATTAAAACATAAATAATTAGATCCATTCATAAATACACACAATTGGAGAGTATCACACCGTATCCCACTAGATCTAGGATACGCATGCGACACGAGTCCAACACACAACCAATTGTACCCCAAAGGACACAAATAAGTTACAAATAATATTTATGACCAAAATAAAGTGTCAAATATAGATCTATGTGTCCGTGTCAAAATACGACATGTACAAAGTCCCGTGTCGGAGAAAAAACCCCCAAAATGACACGTATTCCCAAATTGTTGGGATATGACCTACACGTACCCAATTGTGGACACGACACTAGCCCCAAACACATAAGCACATGCCCAATTGATCTATAGGATTAATTGACACACACAACGAAATGTCAATTCGGAATTCCCACAAAATTGACACAAAAAGTACAATAACTTTCTCCATGGGTCTCCTATGAACACAAAATTAAGTCCTATGGGTAGTACATACATATGGGTTGATTTTACATGATTAAATCTCAGATTTAGAAGCTATTTTAAGGAGAAAAACTGAATTATACCTATTGGGAGATGGATTCCCAATGAAATCTCCAATTGAGATGATCTTGCTTCCAAATTGTAGATCCTTGCTCCTCTTTGTAGATCCTTGCTTCCTCCTTCTAGATCCTTGCTTCTCAACTTTCTAATGATGAATTGGGAAGAATTTGGAATGAATTTGGTAGGGAATTGGAATGGGAATGAAAGGAATTTGGGAGTGGGAAATTCTAGATCTAGATTTGGAATGAGAATGAGAGGAGAGAGAAATTCTCCCTCCTCTAATATAGGCCGGCCATGCCCCTTCCCCAAGAAATTATAAAATGTCCAATGTACCCCTTGGGGCCTCTCATGAAGAAATAATTAAGGAAGGAAGCTTCGTGTCTAATCATTTAATTAATTTAATCCATCTCCTTAACAATGTGCTTTCTAAATGGGCTAAGTCTAACTAGTTAATTCATGTTGGTCCATGGGTCCAATTTAAACTAGTTGGGTCCACTAATATAATTCCAAAATAATTAAATAACATCTAACAACAATTAATAATACAACAAATAATTATTTACCATTCATAATATTTATTTAAATAGGAAAAGACTAAAATACCCTTTCCTAGAAAATGTGGTAGTGACAAGTCTACCCTCCTTAAAAAAATTCGTCCTCGAAATTCAAAGACGAAAACTACCCCCAGAAAATCACAAACAGAACTAAAGAATCACAACTAACTATGAAAGAACATAACAATGAACAGAACATAACTAGGAAATAATATACCTCAAGGTACAAACAAATATGGATAACGCTCTCATATTTCATCCTCTCTCTCCCAGGTAGACTCCTCCGGAGAGTGATGCCTCCATGCGA
Source organism: Iris macrosiphon (assembly GCA_036927795.1). NCBI lineage: Eukaryota > Viridiplantae > Streptophyta > Magnoliopsida > Asparagales > Iridaceae > Iris > Iris macrosiphon. Next base: position 129,887,514 of record JAYESA010000006.1, on the reverse strand, counting down.
CGTGCACCAAAGGAATAGTCTGGTTTCTCAGCACCTTCTCTCTCTGATCCAGAATCTCCACTGGCTGCTCTGGATAGCTAAGAGTAGGGCCCACCTCTATCTCTGAGTGATCCAATACATGACTAGGATCTGCCATGTATCATCTCAACTGCGACACATAAAACACGTTGTGCACTTCCTCCAATGCAGGTGGCAAGTCTAGTCTATAAGCAACTGCACCGACCCTCTCTAGAATAGTGAAAGGTCCGATGAATCGCGGACTAAATTTTCCGCCTCCATCGAAGCGAATCGTGCCTCGTGTCGGAGAAATCCTCAGAAACACCAAACTACCCACCTATAACAAAATACCATATTAAGAACTTAATCTATAACAAACAAGAACAAGCACAAACAAAATCTAAACTATACCTCAAACTCCAAAGGTCTCCGATGGCTGTCGGCCCAATGTCGTTGTCTGTCCTGCGCCACTCGAAGTCTGTCTCTGATCAACTGAACCTTCTCTGCTGCATCCACAACCATCTCTGGCCCAAGCAAAACTCTCTCTCCAACATCATCCCAAGACAAAGGAGTATGACACCTCCGACCATATAGAGCTTCAAAAGGTGACATCTCTATACTGGCCTGGTAACTGTTGTTGTAAGCAAACTCTACCAAATGGAGATGGTCCTCCCAAGAACCCCCAAAATCTAGTACACAAGTGCGCAACATATTCTCGAGAGTCTGAATAGTCCTCTCTGACTGCCCATCTGTCTGTGGATGATATGCAGTACTGAACTTGAGCTGAGTGCCCAAACTCTCCTGCAAACTCCTCCAGAAATGAGAAGTGAAACGACTATCTCGATCTGAGACTATGCTGACGGGAACTCCATGTATCCTAACGATCTGTCTCACATACATCTCTGTCAGTTTCTCCGTAGACAAACCCACCTTGAAAGGCAAGAAATGGGCCGACTTGGTCAACCTATCAACAATGACCCAAATCGCGTCTTTTCCTCCTGGAGATCGTGGAAGTCCGGACACAAATCCATAGTAATGTGTTCCCACTTCCACTCTGGAATTGGTAATGGCTGAAGTAAACCTCCTGGTCTCTGCCTCTCGGCTTTCACCTGCTGGCACACTAAGCATCTGGATACAAACTGTGCCACTTCCCTCTTCATGCCATACCACCACACACTCTCTCGCATATTCTGATACATCTTATTAGCACCTGGATGTATGGAATACTGAGAGCAATACGCTTCCTGTAACACCTCCTCTCGCAACTCCCCACTAGGCACACACAACCTATCTCCATGCCTCAAAGATCCATCCTCTGCAATAGTGAAATCATCCTCCAATCCTGCTCTTACCTGAGCTCTGATACTCCTCAGAGATACATCATCATACTGTGCTGCCTTGATCCTTGTCCATCAAATCTGAGTGTATTTGTAATCCCCATATCTGCATAGCACACCCAGGAATAATTACCTCAATTCCCAAGCTCTCCAAGTCCTCCAACAAATATCGATCCTGCGTCAAGAACATAGCTACCGGATACCTGCTCAAAGCATTGGCAACTACATTGGCTTTTTCAGGATGATATTGCAAAGAGATATCAAAATCCTTCATCAGTTCCAACCACCGACGCTGCCTCATGTTCAACTCCTTCTGCGTGAAAACGTACTTCAAGCTTTTGTGGTCTGTGAAGATCTCCACACGCTCTCCGTACAAATAATATTTCCATAACTTCAGAGCGAAGATGACGGCTGCCAACTCCAAATCATGGGTAGGATAGTTCTTTTCATGAGGACGCAATTGCCTGGATGCATAGGCAATCACTTTTCCATGTTGCTGAAGAACACAACCTAAACCCTTCCCCGATGCATCACTATAAATAGTGAAACCTCCGGACCCTGATGGCAACGTCAAAATAGGAGCAGACATCAACCTCTTCTTCAACTCCTCAAAAGCAGACAATCCTCCGTCCAAACAAACTCCACATCCTTCCTTGTGAGTCTGGTCATCGGCTCGGCAATCCTCGAAAAATCTTGTACAAACTTCCTGTAGTAGCCTGCCAATCCCAAGAAACTCCTGATCTCTGCTACCGAACTCGGAGTCTTCTAAGATTCCACTGCTAAAATCTTCTTCGGATCCACTGAAATACCATCACCAGTCACAACATGCCCCAAGAATTCTACCTTGTCCAAAAAAACTCACACTTGAACAATTTCCCATACAGCTTCTGCTTCCTCAGCACGTCCAATACAATCCTCAAATGCTCCTCATGCTCCTCCGGTGTCTTCGAGTATATGAGTATGTCGTCGATGAATACCACAACGAACTTGTCAAGGTACTGGTGGAATACCTTGTTCATCAAGTTCATAAATATCGCCGGTGCATTAGTCAACCCAAACGGCATCACCATAAACTCGTACTGACCATACCGAGTTCTAAAAGCAGTCTTCGGTATGTCCTCCGGCTTCACCTTCACCTGATGGTAGCCTGATCTCAAATCTATCTTAGAAAATACCTTCGCACCACTCAACTGATCAAACAGATCATCAATCTGTGGTAAAGGATACTTATTCTTGATAGTGAGATTATTCAAAGCCCTGTAATCAATGTACATGCGCACCGATCCATCCTTCTTCGGTACAAATAATACCGGGGCTCCCCATGGTGAAGAACTCGATCTGATAAACCCCTTATCCTGCAATTCGTCCACCTGCTTCTTCAACTCGACCAGCTCGCTGTTGTTTACTCTATAGACATGCTGTGAAATTGGTTCTGCACCTGGCACCAAGTCTATAGAAAATTCAATATCTCGATCTGGCGGCAACCCTAGCAATTCCTCAGAAAACACATCCAAGAATTCTGCTATCAACGGATGTGGCAACTCCTTGTCTTCCACCATAGCTCCACAAATAATGCTTTCTCCCTGCTCTGCAGCTCCTCTAGCAAACTCGAACTCTGGCTCTCCTGGCAGACCAAACAAAACTCTACCTCCTCTACAATCTATGCTAGCACGGTGCCTACTCAACCAATCCATCCCGAGTACAATATCGTAGCTCGGAAGTGGCATTACAAGTAGACACGCACTCAACTCCCGGCCTCCCAGAGTAACTCTCCGGTCCTTGCAAATATCATTAACCAGGATATTGCCTCCCCCGGTCATGATCTTGCAAGTCCTAACCAAAGACTCAGCTACCAAACCATGCTTTAGAGCAAAAGAAACAGATACAAAACTATGGGAAGCACCACTATCGAACAAAGCTAAAGCTGGAATGGAATCAAGAAGAATAGAATCAATGAGACATTCAAGGAAAGGACAGATTAAGAGATCAAGTATCAATATCAAAGGAGAATAGTTGAATCAAAAGAATTTTCCTAGATGTGATTGAGTATCTCAGCCTATATCCTATATCCTATTGCAGGCTCGCAGTAGTACAACTAAGTTGTCGCACTACCACGATATCACATACTTTGTGAAGCTAGACCTGCATGGGCCACCACCAAAAACGTGTCATGACCCGCACCCGGTGTAAGAGTACTAGTCGGAAACAACGTCCAGCCTACGCCACAGAATCGGCGGTAGAACGCTGTCTAGATAATCTATCTAACATTATAATGAACCACCAATAATGATAGTATACTCAATCACAGAACTAAGATAGAAATGAGCACGAATCAGATAAAGAATAGAATAGTCACAATACAACTCATGAGTCTAAAATAATATATCAATGAGTCTTGAAGAGTAACCAAATAAGCTGGAGACAAATCCAGTACAAAAGAATATACTACTAGGCTACAACTCCTGGGTCAACTGTCTCAGTTGGGATAAGTCCCTCTTGAGCCAGGGTCTCAGAATCTAAACCCACAACATCCTGGGGTCCATAATAGGTAGGGTACCACTCCTCAGTGTCATCTGGAAAAATATATCCAGTCAGGAAAGGAGCAGAGTACATCTCTAACAGCAGTTCTTATTAATAATAAAAACTATGTAATAGTAAATAGCTGTGGATAAACAAGATGCACAATAGATACAAGAGATATATATACAATAAGGAAATACTAGAAAGAAATACAATAATGAACAATATGCCAATGAAACAATAATACTAATGACTAAGTGTGTGAGTACTAGCTTAACATGTGATCGGCTTGGGCAAGATGCAATACGGCCTGGCTAATCATACGTGCGGTGCATGATTAACACTATTCATTTACCAGTACTTTATTCAATAGGGATTTGATCACATATCTATATTAATACTCCCCACCCCCGACTGGTATAATAGATCCAACCACGGTATGCTATGGCACGAGATTCCCCAAGAAGATAGCTAGTCTCCCCGAGAATCGATGTCTATACATGTACAAGATAACTAATGAAACAATACTTGCACCATATACACCATATACCAAGGAATAACATCTCATGACGAGATCCGGATATACCAATCCGTGTAACCATAGTGTCAAGAGAACATGGATATCTACACTAATACAGTGAACATAGAGGATATCATAAATGAGAAACTATCAGAGAATGTACTCGCCTGAAGTCCAATGAACAGTCTCACAGATATCTGACTCGGTGCCTCGAAGACCTAGATACGGAATACAACATCAATACAAGGTCCCGAAAAGAGAACAAGTCAAACTAGTCAACTTCTAGGTCAATAAGTCAATTCTAAGTCAAAAGTCAACTATGGTCAACTCTAAAGTCAATTAAAGTCAACTATGGTCAAACCAAGGTCAATCCTCACAAAACATCTATATAAATAATAATATAGAATAATAAATTAACCAATTTGGAACCATGGTTTTGAACCATCTTGGTACCCACACAAAGTATGCTCAAGATACATATAATATATACTCTAATTTAATATATATACAAACCAATATTTTATACAATTAAAATAATATATCAATACTAGTATTATACCTCACAATAAGCACATATATATATACATATATATATATATAATTATAATATATAATATATAAATTAAATCTGTGCAAATGTCACTGAAAATAGTGTGCTAAAATACAAATTTCAATAAACAGACTTATAGTGACAGTCCCGACTGTCACAGAAAAACTGTCGCCAAAACGCTGTATATATAACCCACTGCTGTCACAGTTTGATGACAGTTCAAACTGTCACAGAAAATCGTCGCTGAAGAATTGCCGCTCAAACCCGCCCGCAGCATTAATGACAGAACTGTCATTAATGCCGAAACACTGCTACAGCGACTGCTGTTTTAATGACAGCAACTGTCATTAAATGCCACTGTCGTAAAACAAAACAAATAATATATAACTATATATATTAATAAATATAAATCAATATATATATATATATATATATATATATATATATAAAACAATTAAATAAATATATATACTTATATACATATACATAAACCTACACAATTAAATACTAATAGTTAGAAAACACATTGCATGTATTAATATACATATTTTACATGGCTAGAAGCACACATAAAATATATTTATTAATATACAAATAATTACATAATAATTATAATTAATATAATTACATATTTAAGCACATAAATATATTTTATAAAACATTTATATATAATTTATTTTATTAACATAAGTTGTAATATATATAAATGCATGTAAAGAAAACTACATATATATTTATACATCATATTAGTACACATAAAAATATATAGATCTATGCTACAATAAATACACTAAAAATAAATATATAACATCCATATATATTTACTAACTATAATTCAAGAATTAAAACATAAATAATTAGATTTATTCATAAATACACACAATTGGAGAGTATCACACCGTATCCCACTAGATCTAGGATACGCATGCGACACGAGTCTAACACACAACCAATTATACTCCGAAGGACACAAACAAGTTACAAATAATATTTATGACCAAAACAAAGTGTCAAATGTAGATCTATGTGTCCGTGTCAAAATACGACATGTACAAAGTCCCGTGTCGGAGAAAAAACCCCCAAAACGACACGTATCCCCAAATTATTGGGATACGACCTACACGTACCTAATTGTGGACACGACACTAGCCCCAAACACATAAGTACATGCCCAATTGATCTATAGGATTAATTGACACACACAACAAAATGTCAATTCGGAATTTCCACAAAATTGACACAAAAAGCACCATAACTTTCTCCATGGGTCTCCTATGAACACAAAACAAATTCCTATGGGTAGTACATACATATGGGTTGATTTTACATGATTAAATCTCAGATTTAGAAGCTATTTTAAGGGAAAAAACTGAATTATACCTATTGGGAGATGGATTCCCAATGAAACCTCCAATTGAGATAAACTTGCTTCCAAATTGTAGATCCTTGCTCCTCTTTGTAGATCTTTGCTTCCTCCTTCTAGATCCTTGCTTCTCAACTTTCTAATGGTGAATTGGGAAGAATTTGAAATGAATTTGGTGGGAAATTAGAATGGGAATGAAAGGAATTTGGGAGTGGGAAATTCTAGATCTAGATTTGGAATGAGAATGAGAGGAGAGAGAAATTTCCCCCCCTCTAATATAGGCCGGCCATGCCCCTTCCCCAAGAAATTATAAAATATCCAATGTACCCCTTGGGGCCTCTCATGAAGAAATAATTAAGGAAGGAAGCTTCTAGTCTAATCATTTAATTAATTTAATCCATCTCCTTAACAATGGGCTTTCTAAATGGGCCAAGTCTAACTAATTAATTCATGTTGGTCCATGGGTCCAATTTAAACTAGTTGGGTCCACTAATATAATTCCAAAATAATTAAATAACATCTAACAATAATTTAATAATACAACAAATAATTATTTACCATGCACAATATTTAATTAAATAGGAAAAGACTAAAATACCCTTTCCTAGAAAATATGGTAGTGACAGTTACTGTACCGAATAAGCCTGCAACTTAGGATTAATGTTGAATAAGATCTCGATCCATAACAGACTTTAAAAACTCCTCTTGTATTCGATTGTCGCCCTTGGACTTCATTACTGTATTCGTTTATTTACCACCGACATCATTATTATTGTTTCTTATCTTTCTTATTTCGGGAAGATGAATGCTCGCACACGGTAATTTCCTCCAGGAGCAGATCCTCGTCAAGACGAAGATGTCATATTTGATATGATGTTTGAGTAGATGGTTAACCATGATAAAGAAGATTAATAAGTTCTTTCTTGTTGCTAAAGATAGTATAGACTGTTGGCGTAAGAATTAGACATAGAAGTAGAGACTTAAAACTAGACCCTACCCTTACTTAAGGTAGCCATGATTTGTAAGCATTAGAAGCTAGAAAGGTTGTTTGATTCTAAGACTCTAGAATAATTTGGAGAAGACATAGCTAGATACTAGGGTTAGTTGTAGCCTCATGATAATGATACAAGGAAGTAGTTATAGTCTTATGGTAGTCATACAAGGAACGACATTATGAACTTGACCAGACAGAATGTTAGACTCACATCTAGAAGAAGATCATCAGATACTAATAAAATAGGGTATGAAATAGCACCTTAGGTAGCAAACCATAGTGGTTAACCCCTATTTACCTCGTGACTTACATTATCAGACCTAGAAATTCTTCCACCCTTTAGACAATAATGATTACGACTAAGCTAAAACAGATAGGTAGATAGCTAGACATAGATTGCTAGACCCAATATTCGGATGATGAGATAACTCGAGTACTACGTAGCTTTCAAATTAGATTAGATGTACTAGACTTATTTCGGTTGTCAGTATCTATTAGGCTCGTGTTTTCCCCATTGATAATTCGATTAGTTAGCTAGTATCTAGAATAGAGCTATTAGATTGAAGGATGAGAGTATCAACGAATATTATAGCCTTGAGTTGGATATCGTGAACTATCTATAATGGATGGCCAGTTATAAACAAGATGGTACCCATATAGTTTGAGTGAAGGGTACGCATGGAGTAAGCTAGGAGAAACCTCAGGTTCAAGGTAAAAAGGTAGAGTGACAATAAGACGGGATTCGCGACAAGTACCTGACCTCGAGTTTCTTTTAAAAATCTAGAGAAGGACCTGAACCGAAGACAAAGTCGTTGGCTCAAGATGATGACAGACTTTGAGATTGAGCTACAGTACCATCCGAGAAAAGCCAACGTAGTAGCTGACGCATTGAACAGGAGACCCATGGCATTCTTTTTGACTACCCAGCAACACATATTGAGAGATCTAGAGCAGTTGAGTATATATGCCATTATGCCCGGAGCAGACGGCCAGTTGTCAAGTTAGCAGGTGCAATCGATATTGGTTGAGAAGATCAAGGCTGCCTTGCCAACATATGCCAGATTCCAGAGACTTTGACAGAGGACATAGGCCAAAATGCAGACAGGATTGTGCATACGACAGGACTTTGAGATGTGGAGATCGTTTCTATGTTTTGAACGGAGAACTTCGTCAGGAACTGATATCGGAGGCGCACAGTTCAACATACTCTATTCATCCAGGAGGCACAAAGATATACAGAGATTTAAGGCAGTACTATTGGTGGCATAGAATAAAGAGGGAGATAGACGCTTTGTGGCGAAGTGCCTGGTGTGTCAATAGGTCAAGGCTAAGCATCAGAGGTCTGTAGGTTTACTTAAATCCACTCCCGATACCTGAGTAAAAATAGGAGCACATCACTATGGACTTTGTTACGGGCTTTCCGAGGGGTCCTAGTGGTCGCAATACGGTATGGGTGATCGTGGATCGACCTACCAATTCCATTCAATCTTTACCTTTGAGAGTTAGACAGTCTATAGAGGTCTTACTTCAAGGAGTCTTAATTCAAGGAGCGAAATACAGTTTTAGATCACACGCCAACTCATTAGTCAATCGGTAGATGATTACCACTAGACTCTTAGATTACATATTGACACATGAGTATGGGGTATAAATGAAAGATAGAAGTCTGTCAGGAATAGTAGCTGAATATTGTGAATTACACATAAACTGCTTAGGGATAGCGATTTAGACTTTTGACTAATACGACATGAGCTTGCTGAACCTAATCCTTAGTAGTAGGTGGAGTTATAGGAACCTATGTCCAATTTGCCCTAGCCAATAAATTTTAGGAATCGTATCCTTCTTATTGTATTTGTTATAATTTATTCTAGGGTATTTAGGCGGATTGAATAGATATTTATTACATAATTTCTATATATTCTTATTACTATGCATTGGGTAGAGACTTATGTTGTATTTCATTACATATACTCCTACTTGGAATTGTTTAAGTTGAGCTTCTAGACTAGGTATGACTGACTAGCTAGATTAGACTTGTTGCCGCTAAGAGCAATTATAAGAAGTTAGGATACAGGATTTTAATATGAATACTATAGGATGATGGCATTATACCTAGGAAAGAATGTTAAGATATTAACCGTCCTAGTTGTAGAAGAAGGTTAGGACAGTGTTTGAGGTACGGATCGAACAAACATCAGGCTCAGGAGTGTTCCCAGTATGTCAATAGAGCCCAGCAGATAGTACAAAGGCCAGCTCCACCGGTCCTAGGTATGTCCGTAGCATTGCTTGATAATTTACAGTTATTATGTGTTGTTTTAATTTCGAGGAAAAAATTCCTATAAGTTGGGTAGATTATAAAACTCCTCGACCAAATTTTAGGTCTACTTAGCTTAGATTGAGAGACTAGAGTTAGTTTAAAGCCAATTGGAATTTAAATCATAGTGTTTTAGATTATTGTGTAATATTCGTACCACTTTGTGCACCTTACCGTTGTATCGATATTTGGAGCATTACAACTAGCATTTGATTTCCAATATTTTACACACTTTTCCTAGATGTGCCAGCCTTCCATTCTGACCCTTGTGTAACTCATAAATACCCTTCCTTGTGCTTCATTTTAGTCGCACAATATTCATTACAAACGTCCATTCTTAAATTCAAATAAATTTAACTTTGAATCCTTGTCCATTCCAATCGAAATTGGAGACACAATCTCGACCCATTTTGTGCAACCCAAATTATGAGAATATTCTATTCTGAGTCTTCTATGTCCATGACACTTGTGTACCACCTAATTTTAATCCCATGTACTTCCAATTAATTAAAGAGCACCGATTACACTAATTTTAATTAAATTGGTGTAAGGACCCAACCTAACCCAAAACTAGACCCAACTCCAACCCAAACCCTTACTCACACCCTTAAGGTTTATACTAAACACCATACACCAATTTAGTCTACTACATCACACCAAACATGATATTTTCCCTCATTTAATCCAAATTTTCATTTTTGTACAATTTTCTAATTGTCGAGGACTTTTATGCAAAAATGAAATAATGTGTCACCATCCTATTGGTCAAGGACAATAAAGAAAACCTCATTCTCCTCTTTGACCGGCCTAATCCCATCTCTCTCCCTTTTCTTGTACACTTTCCTCCATGTCAAATCGTAGCCCTCCATTCAACCCAATACCATCACCACCCTCCAATTTACTTCATGTAAACACCCAACCCCATCCCAAGGAATACACATGGCTGGCCCTAATCCCTAGGCTAGCATCATCATATTCTCCCTAATGCAAAATACCTCCCAATTATATTTTTTCATCACCTTCCTCCTACAAAAAAAAGAACTACAAAACCCTAAACTATAAACCTTTCCCTCACCTTCATCATCTTCCCTCCGGTCGTCGACCTCCTCCTCCGCCTGAGCTCTCCTCAGCCACGACCGACCACCACGACAGTCCGTCCTCCGTCTGGGTCCACCATCGTCAACACCTTGTACCGTCGTCTCCTCTCCGATCTCCTCCACCGAGCAGCAGCCATCGTCGTTCCCCTCTACTTTACCTCGATCATCTCCACCGTCCCCTCGCCTGAACTACCCCGCTGCCAGACTTCCCCTACCTCCATCCCTCTAGAGCATCACCCATCGTTTCCCCCTCGACAACAGCCACTCTTCCTCGACCATCATCCCTCAGACAGTCAACCCCGCTGTCAGCTGAGCCCCGACTTCCCTCACCATTAACACTGCCACCAGCATCGATCCCTCCGCCTCAACATCCCTCTTCCCCATGCTTCTCCGTCGGAGCCCAACAGTAACCACCCGCCTGAGCACAGCTCCGCCCCACGACCTCGTCCCCTTCGCCTGAATCTCTCCGTCGACCCGCCGATAGCCTCCATCATCTCCTCTGAGCAGCCCCTCCGACAACACCGACAATCATCAACATCATCATCATCACCATCATCATCACCTTCATCATCATCATCATCACCATCATCATCACCATCATCATCATTATCATCATTATTATCATCGTCGTCGTCATCGTCGACCTCGTGCGTGCCCGCCAAGGTCGTCATCGTCGATCACGCGCACCCCGTGGTTCGAACCTGTCCCCCCCCCCCTTTTTTAAATTGTGTATATGTGCATGTGTGAATAGTATAGGGTTTAGCATATTGTTTCATGAAGGTTCAGTTTAGCTGATGTGATTACAGACCAGTGTCGGTTAACCTAATAATTAGTGTGCGTGTGCATGTGTGCATAACAACTAATTGGAATATATATATATATATATATATATATATATATATATATATATATATACATACATTGTGTGGAAATTAATTGCTAGTACTAGGTGTGACCGTAAAATATTAGCTGTATGACCTTAGGTGTAGCTGCGGATATCCCGTTTGGTTGCATATGATCATAAGTGTTAATTATGGATATCCTGTATTTGTATATGACCATGTGACCCTGAATATTAGTGAACTGTCTGCCTTGTGTACACTGACGTACTGGCTAGACATGTGTTAGTGATTGACTGTCTGATTATGCACAGCATTTGAAGACGTGACACCCGTGTATTTAGACGCACCCTTGACCCTGCTAGTTGGCCAGTGTCACCCCTAGCGTAGTCGTTGTGTTCAGCGTATTTATGATTGTGTGTGCTAGTGTAACGACTGATGCTATATTGTATTATATTATATATATATGACCATTGGATCATCCAGCGAGACTTCGGGAGCAGGTTATTGGCACTCGTAGCTTGAGGGCCCAGGCAAGTATACCTTGCCTTGTTGTACTATTTAAATTCAGTTATTACTTAGTTGCATATTTTATTGTTTTAATACTATATAACTGTGCGAGTCCGAGAAAGACTCGGGTGCAGTCAACGAAGGCGTTGACGTTAGGACTTGTGTCTGATCTAGTGTCTAGTGGACCCATATAAAGTTATGGAGTTATCAATATGACTCTCCAGGCCTTGACACGTATCATTGCACAGCACAGAGTGAGTTCATGTAGGGACGCGTGCTTCATGCTTGACTGGCTATCGGTATAAGCAGCACGTGTGACGGGATTTAGCTTAGTTATATTATTTCTTTAGTTACTTGTATTATAGTACGAGATGTCCAAGTCTTCCTTGAGATTTGTACATTGGCATTGGGCGGGGAGGACGACTAGTAGGCGTATGGGACACCCACCTCCTTTATACAAATACCGCGCTCCGCAGAGCGATATGGACGTATATATATATATATATATATATATATATATATATATATATATATTGCAGATACCTCATTCTTCGGAACGATGGACATTACATGTACAGATACCACGCTCCTCGGAGCTGAACGTTATTGTATTGCAGAGCGCCCTTGTTATGGGAGCATATGTGGCATATACTAGCCAGTCACGGTGATTGGTGAATTACGTCAGCATATGTCTAGCTTACACTTCCCATACGCACTAAGTTGTCCTCAAATTGCATTTCACTTAGCTGGTTAGTTCACCCTCGAGTTTTTACAGTATTTACTTTATGGCATGTATTTTTGTATCTTATTACGTCCCTCTGAGGACCTGGTTCCCTTCTAGGTTATTTGTACAGTTTGCAAGATGCTTGATCTAGTGGAGTATGGACATCATTGCAGGTATCTTTACATTTTCAGCTATTATAGTCATGTACTACTTTCTATTTTCGATTCTGCTTTTATAATCTAGTGTTTATAGACCTATGTTGTTCTTTTGGTATATTCGAATATATGTATTATTAGGCTGTAGATTGGTGATGCGTATCATTCTTTCTTGAGATAATTTACCATTGATTAAGATTTAGTTTTTAATTGTTGCATGGTAGAAACAGAGTATTAATTGGAACACTTGACCATGGACAGCATAAGTGCGCTTCGTCGGGTCCATTAAATTGGAAAGCCCTACGGAGTCGTACCAGCTGGTCATTGCCACGTGTCTGGTCCCACATGTTTTGGGACTGGGACGTGACAATATTGGAAATCCTGACCCCAGACCAAAAGGGAGCCCAAGACGGCCACATTCTTTTTAACTCTAAACTGAAGAGAGAAGCGGTGACTAAGGAATTATTTTCTTATTCTCTTTGCGGGCTGGAACCTGGCACTTTCACGAATGAGATGGGGCCGAATGTTCGTATCTATGGAGCTAGAACTTTTCTGAACCATCTCGCAGACAATGGGTCATACCAAAATGGAAAAATATGCTTGCTCAACTGGGTGCATCATTCGTCTTCTTGGGTTAATTTGACCCTGTGGGTGCTAGAAAAGTATGAGCAGCCCCTGAAGGAGGCCAACCTCTTTTACGCTATAAGGGGTTCCTGTTATAATTTGGAAGAACCCTAAGTTGTTCGTGGCTTTGATCGAGATGTACAACTGTCGTACCGGGACCTTCTTTACTCCTGGTGGGGATATGGGACTTGCCCTCTATGAGATGTATGATATTTTATGGTTGCCCTGGGGCAACGAGCCGTATGAGGAGTACACGCCTGATAATGAGAAATTCGAGGAGTTGGAGAAACAGCATCAGGGGTTTCTCATAGTGTACCGGAAATTGTTGTGCCTTCATAGCACTTGCCAGCAAATTTTGAAGAAGAAGGACAGAAGCATATAGGGGACGTTACCCCACATAGGGGACATTACCCCACACCAAGGCCTGGATCCATTACCTCTTCAATATTGAAACTTCGGGGTTAAGTCATCGTTCGGAGCCCTCAAACCCTGAGTAGTTTCGATGACCTAGTGTGCGGTACTAAGAGAACGACCGCATCTGGTGAGGGGTTTGGTAGCTCCGGTGATACCTTCAGCTACTTTTACCAAAATACCCAGCCACTATCTGATAAGGCTGTGCTGGCTGGATTCTTGATGATATAGCTGGGAAATTGTGTAGTCCTGAGAGGGCTCCGAGTCGACTGAGAGGGCTAGCCGCAATCTCATCCTCCCCACTGTGAAGTTAGTTTTCGGCCATCAGCTAGCTTTACTCCCAGCGATGGTCTATAGCATTCATTGCGGGCTCCATACTTTTACGAATAAAGTGATAGCTCGTGGCGACCCTGGAGATTTCAATCGGGTTGAGATACCTTATAATTATCTAATGGGTTGGCTGTTAATGCACTACCCATCTTTGATGCATCCTGGAGTTGAGGGGACGACGACAGAAGCTGATGCTTTTATTCGCCAGTATGGTGGGATATCATGGGTTCATAATGAGGTTCCCACCTGTCAGCATGCACTCGCCTGTGTAGCAGACTATTTCTTCTTTATCTCGATCCCGAGGTTCACAGAGGACGAAGTGAATCGGGTTCAGTGTGATGGTGGTATTGACCGTCAGGTTCTATCCCCGAAACTTTTTTGTTGGTTACTTTCCATCTGGCCTTCCCATCTGGTATACCGGACCCAGAACCTTGTCTTCTTGGAACCTTATCTGCCGAGTAAGTTTGCTCGTCAATTTGGATATAGCCAGCTCATGTTGAGCAATCCAAGCCCATGTCTTGGTTTTGAAAGTAGCATTATTGATGGAGCCCGAGCCTGGAATTATTACTTTGCCCCCAATACTTAGGTCCGGTTTACCCTGCCCAATACCAAAGTCCCTGCATACATCCTCCATGCAGCGGCTCTCTTTCATGTGGCTGCGAATGCGCCTCCACTTGGCTTTGACCGAAATACTAGCTTCATCGCGGGGAGTCCAAGAAAGGTCAGGAAAAAGGCAAAGGGAAGGTTGTGCTTATCGATTCTGACTCAACTACGGGGGAAGAGAATGCTTCCTATGACCCCTCGCCTTTAGTGAACTCTCCGATAATGTGTGGTCCCTGCGACCGAGAGAGAGAGAGACAGAGCGAGCATGCTCTATAGTTGGGTGAGTAATGTAGCACGATTCTTAGTAACAGTCCCACATGATGACCTACAATTATCCAGCGTAGCTTCCGGAAGCTGACCCTTGAGACTTAATCGACGAACTAAAATAAATATTGGAGACCCATAGGATGACCCTCATGCTGACACATAAGTGAATGCGTCGAGGATATATTTTGAGTGGTGGATGATGAGGAAGATAAGTCTAGGCGACTGAGTGATGGATTTGAGAGATCATTATAATATTCTTCAGCTGAAGATGCAGCCAGAAGATCGAAGTGGTGGTGAAAATGGCCTAAGTCAACTGATAAGATTCAGAGTCACAGATTATCGAAGATGGCATCGCTTCTAACTCGTCGTGCCCCAGAAGGAAATATTATTCATATGAATTGACGACTGTGCAACTAGCTTCAAGAAGTTAAAGTCGCGGTTCGCTTCAGCTCAGATCCTTGCACTTTCGGAAGGGACATATGTGCCTTAGATCTACAAGATACATCAAAACTTAGTCTGGGATGCGTGCTCATACAGAGGGCGACTGTGATACCTTGAGCTTCGAGGCAGTGGAAGCAGCGTAAGAAGAGATATTCCATGCGCGACCTAGGAATTTGGCGACCTTGTTCGCATTGGAGTCATGGCGACACTAATTATATGGCGTGGTAGCAAAATCTTTGCGGATCATAAGAGCCAAGTATATTGTCACCCGAAGGAATTGAGTTACAAGAAGGGGTGTTGGGCCGAATCGATATAGGAGTAAGTACGATGTTTGGGTAAGTCGCTTAGCTGGGGTGTTCACCATTAAATAAGTTCTTGCAAACTTTGTATCTAAACGAAAAAAGAGTATAAAAAATCCTAAACAGAATTATTTAAGCACAATATTTTGATATGGGATGTGATGATGGACAAAGAGCATTGTGGTGGCTCTTTTACTCTATTAATGATCTGATGCAGGGTGAAGAAGCTTAGTTCTCTCTTTGCTCGTCTATGTATGCTCTCTCTGTGTATTGGCACCCTGCGTGTCCGTTCTCTTATTTGGGCAAGCCACCCGGGTATATATAGTCATCCTTGGACACGCATGGATGCTAGAGGGTGCCATGTATGCCTCATTAACAAGGTACAGCTGTAACCATGAGCGGGCCAGGATGTCACGTGGGCTCTTGTTAGGATTTTCTGTTACTGAAGATCTGGGTGGTTTCTCGTCCTTTGTGGGCATGACTTGGTCAGTTTGACAAATAGTCTGTACTTGGTTGGAGAGAATCACTTATGTTGTAACAGCAAGATTTGGTCTTCATGGAGTCTGAAACACATATGGCCAGAGACGCATGGGACGCATGGTTTCAGAGATGCATGGAATGCATGGAGCCTGAGACGCATGGGGCCAGAGATGCATGGGACGCATGAATTCTGGGATGCATGGGGCCAGAGACGCATGGAACACATGTAGTCTGGGACGCTTGGGGCCAGAAACACATGGAACGCATGGAGTCTGGGACGCATGGGACTCATGGAGTCTGGGACGCATTGGACCAGAGATGCATGGAACGCATAGAGTCTGGAATGCATGGGGTCCTTGTTGTACTGTACACGTGGCACTACACATCCATCGAGAGTAAAGTTCTGTACTAACGTGAGACTTTTGTCGGTTAGTGTATTTACTTTTTTTGAGGCATTTAGAAAATCCTCTTTGTTAGGATTCTGTGTCAGAGACGATCCCGTTGCTAGAATGCCCCGTCAGGTCCATCTGCGGCCAAAGCTGCTTTGGCTGATTGAGGACGCATGGATGTCGCCTTATTGAGCTGTCACGCCCCAGTCCCAAAATACGTAGGACTAGGAATACGTGACACGCCAGCTACGCATTCGAACAGACTCTGGTCTGACTCGAATAGGTATAAGCTGTATAATATAAAGGGCACTATCTAGATATCCCATAAATATAGACCTCTATGTCTCAATCCATAATGTACAGCAGTATACAAGAAAGAGCTATATATGCTAAAGTCGGCCGCCCAATAACACACAAACTCGAATAGACTCGAGAAGAGATGAGTCTACAAAAACTAGGCTACAACAGCAGATGAATAATCAATAAGAATAAAGTAACCATAATGCCGGTGGAAATGATATGAGTACCTGGTACAATGCCCGCAAGACGTGCAACTCCATCAGCAACTCCAATGCTCCGTAATCGTCTATGCTTTAAAACTGGTAGGGGACTAGGTCCTCAGAGGGACGAAACAAGGTACAAAAATACAGTATGCCAAATATAACAGAAAGTACAAGTGCAATGACGGGGTAATCTAGCATAACCAACTAAGTGTGACACAGTTTAAAGATAATGTTCGACGCATGGGCTGTCCAAAATAAAACCGTAGCTCCGGACACGGAAATGCACGGGACGTACCGCAACTTCAGGCAAAGAGTCACACGGGTGATACAACTACACTAGATACAGGATCAATATAGAAACAATACATATATATATATAAGCGCGTGCAGAGGATCCCAAACGTCTAGTAACTGTCTTCCCTATCCCAAGCGGTCAACGATTGTACGTTGAACCTGAACCTCTATCTAACAGTCTCGTCACACAAAAATAACTTAATAGTCGCGACCCTAAGGTCGTCCCAGTCTTCGGTCATGATGTCAGTATCAGGATACAAGAAATCTGGCACTATATCAGTGTATAAATATGTCTTGGGGTGACGATATACTCAGGTACATACATCGAGGTGTTACGAACATCTAACATTCGTTACAAGATGTTACAACGAACGTTTGCACCCGGTTGTGATCCGGATGCGAAGTATCGATCGTAAACAAATACGCGCACAATGTACATAATGAAACAATAAAATATCTATAACTGAAATACAGGGTGGCAAGGTACACTTGCCTGCGTCCGGTTGTGATGACGGGGATCCGGTACAACGTCCAAGTCCACGGATCCCGTAGTACCAAGAGAAGAGGTACAAACTACATCAATAAACTATCATGTGGTGAACAGGGATGTGACACACGTCTAAACATATGCTCAGACTCAGCTACAACTCACAGGGACACAACGCTAGAGGGTTGACCAAGGTTGACTCGGGGCATGTTACATCTAATCAAATTAAACATCTGTAAAATATCATCAATCCAAACCCCATCTTACTATATTTATCACGATATTCCGTGGTCCAACACATGATCCAATCCTCAGTTTTACCTCATTGTTCACAGATGTTAACATGCACATTGACATCTCAAGCTCAAATAAATAATTATTATTCTCAATCCTCAATCACGGTCTCATGATTTAATATTATGTCTATTTCACGATCGAGCACCTGCTCCCAAGGTCCATCAATATTTTAATATCATATTAATTTTTAGCAATAGTTTACAACAGCTAAAATAACAATGACCCATCTGAGTATATATAATTTATGTCCTCAAACAACTTTATCATCATCTTCTAATATTTACCCAAGGATCGATATCCCTCTACCATTTATTAATTAAATATGCTCCTTGGTATAAATCAAGGTGTTAATATCGCCATCCTTTCTCAGCGTTTAAATGCATGCACAACAACAATAATCAATAATGCATATATTAATTGAAAAACCCTAACATCTCAACCTAGCATTTATAAACCTTATTTACTAACCATGTAATTTATCCTCAAAATTCCCAATATGAATATAACCCCCAAACAAAGATCCAATTATCCTCAAACCCTAACTTAATGTATATCCATAAATTTTATTTTAAATTACTTATGTAAGTAAACCCTAAACTCAACATTAAACCCTAATCCCATTATTAACACATGATCATTTATACTACACTATATCTACACAAATATTATTTAAACATAAACCCTAACTAAATACACAAAACCATATATAACAACATAGAGAGGGGGGAGATTATTTTACCTCGGCGAGGTGGTTGCTGGAGGCGGTGGTGAAGTCGGATTGGTGGGTGCTGGCCCGCCGGAGAGGAGCCTGGCCGTGGGGTGGTGCTAGGGTGGTGGTGTAATGAACTGGAGGTGGTGGTGGAACGGGGGATCTTGTCGGGGAAGATGAAGACGAGGGTAGTGGTTGAGTGGTCAAGCGGAGCTGGAGGTTGGCCAGATTAGACGGCGGGGGAGGACTGGAGGTCGAGGGATGTGCTCGGTCGAGAATGGTAATGGCGATGTGGTGGTGGCGTGAGGGGTTGGCCACCGGAGAATGGTGGGAACAACAGGCCGGGGGGGAATGAGCTACTGTCGGTCAAGGGGGTGCTCGGTCAGTGGTGCAGCAGCTCGTGGAGAAGCTCACCGGAGAGTGGCTATCGAGGGGAGTAGGAAAGAACGGCCCTGGCCAGAGTGGCTCGTCGCTGCGCCGGAGCGGGGACATCGGTCAAAGCTGCGGGAAGGACAGGCACGTCGGAGCTCGTGCTCGTCCGGGGATTCAACGGGAGGATGCGGCAGCTCGTGGGGTGGAGGAACGAGAATCTCGGGGTGAGGTGGCTGACCGGAGCGTCGAGCTCGTAGCAGCAGGTGGCCGGAGGGTGAGGTCGGTCGGAGTGGGGTGAAGTGAAGTGGGAGAATGGAAGAAGAAGAAGAAGAAGAGAAGAAGAAGAAGAAGGGTTTGGTTTTTAATGGAGGAGAGGGAGGAGAGAGAGAGGGGGTGAAGTTTTCAAAGCTCCCTTGGGATTAGGGATGGCATGGGGAAGAGGGGTGTGATGGAGACATTTTATAGGATGGTGTGTGTGGGTTGGATGGTGAGGATTAACCCATTTCAAATGTGTGGTAGAGATTACACATGAAAGAAATAGTTTCTTCATGAAAAAGAGAGGAAGGAGGGATGTTGACCGGTCAAGGGAGAGGGGTGGCCTCTTTATTTGGCTTTGACCAATGAGGGTGTGTCACATGTCACAACATTTGCAATTTAGCCCCTCAAGTTTGGGTAATTGCACAAATATATGAAATGATAGAAAAATTGTAGGAGAATTTATATTTGGTGTTTTGTAGGGTGATGGGGTATTGTGTGTTTTGCATGGGCTTAATTAAATGAGCATTGGAATTAAATTGGGATTAAAATAGAATTAGTCAAAGTTGGTATCCCCAATTTAATTAGAATAAATTTGTCATGTGCTCTTTAATTAAATGGGGGCACACGGGATCTCAATTGAGAATGACACAAAGGTCATGAATGGGGTAGGCTTGGTGTCAGTCTTGGACCCTTTTTTTGGTCCGGCTCAACGGGTTAAGTTGGTGTCTCAAATTTGATGGCAACGACACCGATGCGTGACACAAGATTTAAATAAGGATTTCGGTTAATGAAAATTGTACAATTAATTTAGAGCACAAGGAAATATGATTTTGAGTGACGGAAAAGTCCAGAGCCTAAATTGGCAAGTCAAGTCAAAAGTGCAACAATCTGTTGGAATTTATGAGCAGATGTTGGGCTCCGAATAATTCAACAATGGTAGGGCACGCCAAGGATTTAATTAAAATAATCAGACAAACTGCAACCTTACTCTAAACCTCAATCATCTGCTGCTAAGCCAAAATTTTCTATCCCATACCAGACTATCTATAGAAATAATTGAGGGTGTTTACATCCTTCCCAACTTAGAAAAATTTTGTCCCCGAAATTAAAAGTAAAGCACGATAATAGCTAAGAGAATTAAAAAGTAAGATGGTAATCAAATACGGTACGTAAATTCGTACCTTGGTCCTCAAATAAATATGGGAAACGCTGTCGAATAGAATCCTCGTACTCCCAGGTAGACTCGCCTGGCGAATGATGCTTCCATATAACTCTGACCAGTCGAGTAGTCTAACCTCTCAAAGTCTTCTCACTGTGATCGAGTATCTCCACTGGCTGCTCTACGTAAGATAGACTGGGCCCGACTGTAATCTCCGAATGATCAAGCACGTGGCTAGGGTCTGCCACGTATCTCCTCAACTGCGATACGTGAAATACGTCGTGTACTCCTTCTAATGATGGAGGCAATGAAAGACGATAAGCCACTTCGCCAACTCATTCTAAGATGTCAAAAGGTCCGATGTACCTCGGACTCAGCTTGCCTCTGCCTCCGAATCTGATGGTACCACGAGTAGGCGATATCTTCAAAAATACATGGTCACCTTCCTTGAACTCCAAAGGTCTGCGGTGCGTATCTGCCCAATGTTTCTGTCTGTCCTGTGCTGCACGCAGGTGGCTCTGAATCTGCTTGACTTTCTCCACTGTCTGTGTCACCAACTCTGGACTAAGTATCTGACGCTCTCCCACGTTACTCCAACATATCGGTGACCTACACTTCCTGCCGTACAGTGCCTCATAAGGTGCCATCTGTATGCTAGCCTGGTAGCTGTTATTGTAGAAGAATTCCACAAGTGTAGATGGTCCTCCCAAGATCCTCCAAAATCGATCATACACACTCTCAATATATCCTCTAGTATCTGTATCGTGCGCTCTAACTGGCCATCAGTCTGTGGATGATATGCAGTGCTGAACTTGAGACGAGTTCCTAGACTCTCCTGCATACTCCGCCAAAAATATGACATGAATCTGGGATCACGATCCGATACGATGCTGCCAGGCACTCCATGTAGTTGTACTATCTGCCTCATATACATGTCAGCTAATATCTCCATGGACTGCCCAACTCTGAAAGGCAAGAAATGTACAGACTTGGTGAGTCTGTCTACGACAACTCAAACTGCATCCTTCCTGCTAGGGCTCCACGGGAATCCTGTGACGAAGTTCATGGTAATGTGTTCTTACTTCCACTCAGGGATGGGAAGCGGCTGCAATAGTCCTGCAGTCCTCTGATGTTCAGCCTTGACTTGCTGACAAACTAAACATCTCGCCACGAATCTTGCAATCTCTCTCTTCATCCCATGCCACCAGAAATGTTGCCTCAAATCTCGGTACATCTTCGTACCCCCGGGATGAATAAAATAAATTGAGCTATGAGCCTCGGTCATCAACTCTTAGCGTAGCTCGCCACTCAGAACGTATAGGCGATCTCCACACCTTAACGTTCTGTCTTCATGAATCCTGAGTCCCGTTTGCATGCCGGCCTCTGTCCTCTCTCGTAGACGTCAAAATCTCGCATCTGTAGGCAGGGCTGCCTTGATCCTCTCAATCAATATAGACTGAACCTCGAGACTGGCCATCTGTCCATCCATGCCTGGCAATACAATCTCTATCCCAAGCTCCTGGAGATCCTCTAGCAATTGCCGCTGAGTCATCAAAAAGTATGCCATGGGCTTCCTGCTTAAGGCATCTGCTACTACATTTGCCTTTCCACGGTGGTACTGCAACTCAATATCATAATCTGTCATCAACTCTAGCCAGCGCCTCTGCCTCATGTTGAGCTCCTTCTGCGTGTAGACAGACTTCAGACTTTTATGATCTGTGTAAATCTCAACACGCTCACCATAAAGGAAGTGTCTCCATAGCTTTAGTGCAAATATCACTGCAGCTAGCTCTAGATCGTGCGTAGGATAGTTCTTCTCATGAACTCTCAGCTGTCTCGATGCGTAAGCTATCACTTTGCCATGTTGTATCAGTACACAACTTAATCCGCTCCCAGACTCATCACTGTATACTACAAATCCTCCTGATCCTGAAGGTAGTATCAAAATCGGTGTTGATGTTAGACGCTTCTTCAGCTCATCGAAAGTTGTCTGACACTCGTCGGTCCAGATAAACTCCTTGCCTTTACGCGTCAGTCGCGTCATAGGGGCAGCGATCCTCATGAAATTTTCCACGAACCTCCGATAATATCCGGCAAGTACGAGGAAACTCCTAACCTCTGTAACTGATGTAGTGGTAGGCCATGTCTCAACTGCAGCTATCTTCTCCGGGTCAACTGATAGTCCATCTCCGGTGATTATGTATCCCAGAAACGGTACTCTATCCAAGCAGAACTCATATTTGCTGAGCTTGGCATACAGCCTCTCCTGTCTCAGCATCTCCAACACGATCCTGAGATGTCTCTCATGCTCCTTCTAACTCTTGGAATACACCAAGATGTCGTCTATAAATACCACCACGAACTTATCTAAGTACTGGTGGAAAATATTATTCATCATGCTCATAAATGCTGATGGCACGTTGGTTAAACCAAACGTCATGACTAGAAACTCATAATATCCATACTTCATCCGAAAAGTCATCTTCGGAATGTTCTCTTTCCGTACCTTGATCTGATGATAGCCGGATCTAAGATCGATCTTCGAGAATACATATGCGCCGCTAAGTTAATCAAATAAATCATCGATGCGCGGCATAGGGTACTTGTTCTTTACCGTTACAGCACTTAACACCCTGTAATCGTTATGAAATATACCGTCCCGTCCTTCTTCGGTACAATAAGATGGGTACTCCCCACGGAGAACCACTAGCCCGACTGAAACCCTCATCTAAGAGATCTTCTACTATGGACCTTCAACTCAACCAACTCTATCGGTGCTAGTCTGAAGACGAGAAAATAACTGGCTCGGCTCTTGGAGTCAACTCTATAGCAAACTCTATCTCTTTGTCAGGTGGCCGGCCCGGATGGTTCTCTAGAATCACATCCTCAAACTCTGATATAATACGGGGGTACACTGGTTCACCTTGCATTGTATGCCCCTAAGGTAGATGGGCACCATGCTCCTGGCTCCCTGAAGAAACTCAACTCAGGGTAACCTGGTGGTCTAAAAATAATGCAGCCACGTCGACAATCTAGCGTCGCGTGGTATTGGCTCAACCAACTCATGCTAGGACGTTGTCATAGTCTAGACTAAACCTCATAATAAATTCTTCCGTTCTGTTTTCAACATCAATCCTCAAAGAAAGTTTTTCCTTGCCTAATGTATAATTACTCATTTTCTAAAAAAAAAATTATTCCTCAAATCTCTTCTTTCCATCATTTATTGCTCTGGGTCACATAGTGCAATTATAATAATGGCATCACCCAAGCACATACTAGAATTCGTGGAATCAGATCATTATCTTCCAAGTGAGAGCCTAAAATTTTATCTCCTCTAGTCCATAATATCATTCCTGGTATCGCTATCATTTACAATAACTAATTCCTAGCATCGGGCTATGCACTTCCATAAATTACTCTAGGTCATGATCAACAATCCTTCTAGCTCCCAGTACTTCCAAGATCACAGCTATCTCAAGTACGAATATGGTACTACTGGGTCCAATTCTCTTGCTAGCCTTCCACGCTAGAT
The DNA here is from genome assembly GCA_036927795.1 of Iris macrosiphon. NCBI lineage: Eukaryota > Viridiplantae > Streptophyta > Magnoliopsida > Asparagales > Iridaceae > Iris > Iris macrosiphon. The sequence continues at coordinate 129,863,139 of JAYESA010000006.1, read as the reverse complement.
CTAGAATCTAAAAGAACCTATCAATCTATCCTACTAAGGGTAATAATCTTCTCAGAGATTATTGCACAAATCACACCTTCTGTCGTCTGATCTACGATCTTCTTCTGGAGGAAACCATCAGGCACAAGCGTCCGTCTTCCGAATAATAGGGGATGAGAAACAATTATAACGATATTGACGGAAATTGAACGAATACAAATTGGAAGTCCAAGGGCGATAATTTCATACAAAGTGAGTTTTAAAATCGATTATGGATTGAGATCTAATTCAACAATCATAATATCTATTCCTAATTTGCAGGCTCGCTTGGCACAGTCAGGTGACCAAGACGATTTAAATCGGACATGCATGGGCCACCACAAAAATATGTCACGCCCCAGTCCCAAAATACGTAGGACCAGGAATACGTGATACGCCAGCTACGCATTCGACCAGACTCTGGTCTGACTCAAATACATATAAGCTGTATAATATAAAGAGCACTATCTAGATATCCCATAAATGTAGACCTCTATGTCTCAATCCATAATGTACAATAGTATACAAGAAAGAGCTATATGTGCTAAAGTCGGCCGCCCAATAACACACAAACTTGAATAGACTCGAGAAGAAATGAGTCTACAAAAACTAGGCTACAACAGCAGATGAATAATCAATAAGAATAAAGTAACCATAATGCCGGTAGAAATAATATGAGTACCTGGTACAATGCCCGCAAGATGTGCAACTCCATCAGCAACTCCAATGCTCCGTAATCGTCTATGCTGCAAAACTGGCAGGGGACCAGGTCCTCGGAGGGACGTAACAAGGTACAAAAATACAGCATGCCAAGTATAACAGAAAGTACAAGTGCAACGACGGGGTAATCTAGCATAACCAACTAAGTGTGACACAGTTTAAAGACAATATTCGACGCGTGGGCTATCCAAAATAAAATCGTAGCTCCGGACACGGAAACACACGGGACGTACCGCAGCTCCGGGCAAAGAGTCACACGGGTGATACAACTACAATAGATATAGGATCACTACAAAAATAATATATATATATATATAAGCGCGTACAGAGGAGCCCAAACGTCTAGTAACTGTCTTTCCCATCCCAAGCGGTCAACGATTATGCGTTAAACCTGAACCTCTATCTAACAGTCTCGTAACACAAAAATAACTCAATAGTCACGACCCTAAGGTCGTCCCAGTCTTCGGTCATGATGTCAGTATCAGGATACAAGAAATCTGGCACGATATCAGTGTATAAATGTGTCTTGGGGTGACGATATACTCAGGTACATACATCGAGGTGTTACGAACATCTAACATTCATTACAAGATGTTACAACGAACATTTGCACCCGGTTGTGATCCGGACACGAAGTATCGATCGTAAACAAATATGCGCATAATGTACATAATGAAACAATAAAATATCTATAACTGAAATACAGGGTGGCAAGGTACACTTGCCTGCGTTCGGTTGTGATGACGGGGATCCGGTACAACGTCCAAGTCCGCGGGTCCCGTAGTACTAAGAGAAGAGGTACAAACTATATCAATAAACTATCATATGGTGAACAGGGATGTGACACACGTCTAAACATATGCTCAGACTCAGCTACAACTCACAGGGACACAACGCTAGAGGGTTGACCAAGGTTGACTCGGGGCACGTTACATCTAATCAAATTAAACATCTGTACAATATCATCAATCCAAACCTCATTTTACTATATTTATCACGATATTCTGTGGTCCAACACATGATCCAATCCTCAGTTTCACCTCAATATTCACAGATGTTAACATGCACATTGACATCTCAAGCTTAAATAAATAATTATTATTCTCAATCCTCAATCACGGTCTCATGATTTAATATTATGTCTATTTTACGATCGAGCACCTGCTCCCAAGGTCCATCAATATTTTAATATCATATTAATTTTTAGCAACAGTTTACAACAGCTAAAATAACAATGACCCATCTGAGTATATATAATTTATGTCCTCAAACAACTTTATCATCATCTTCCAATATTTACCCAAGGATCGATATCCCTCTACCATTTATTAATTAAATCTGCTCCTTGGTATAAATCAAGGTGTTAATATCGCCATCCTTTCTCAGCGTTTAAATGCATGCACAACAACAATAATCAATAATGCATATATTAATTGAAAAACCCTAACATCTCAACCTAGCATTTATAAACCTTATTTACTAACCATGTAATTTATCCTCAAAATTCCCAATAAGAATATAACCCCCAAACAAAGATCCAATTATCCTCAAACCCTAACTTAATGTATATCCATAAATTTTATTTTAAATTACTTATGTAAGTAAACCTTAAACTCAACATTAAACCCTAATCCCATTATTAACACATGATCATTTATACTACACTACATCTACATAAACATTATTTAAACACAAACCCTAACTAAATACACAAAACCATATATAACAACATAGAGAGGGGGGAGATTATTTTACCTCGGCGAGGTGGTTGCTGGAGGCGGTGGTGAAGTCGGAGTGGTGGGTGCTGGCCCGCCGGAGAGGAGCCTGGTCGTGGGGTGGTGCTAGGGTGGTGGTGTAATAAACTGGAGGTGGTGGTGGAACGGGGGATCTCGTCGGGGAAGATGAAGACGAGGGTGGTGGTTGAGTGGTTGAGAGGAGCTGGAGGTTGGTCGGATTAGACGGCGGGGGAGGACTGGAGGTCGAGGGATGTGCTCGGCCGAGAATGGTAATGGAGATGTGGTGGTGGCGTGAGGGGTTGGCCGCCAGAGAATGGTGGGAACAACAGGCCGGGGGGGAATGAGCTACTGTCGGTCTAGGGGGTGCTGGGCCGGTGGTGCAGCAGCTCGTGGAGAAGCTCGCCGGAGAGTGGCTATCAATGGGAGTAGGAAAGAACGGCCCTGGCCGGAGTGGCTCGTGGCTGCGCCGGAGCGGGGACAGTGGTAGAAGCCGCGGGGAGGACAGGGACGCCGGAGTTCGTGCTCGTCCGGGGATTCAGCGGGAGGATACGGCAGCTCGTGGGGTGGAGGAACGAGAATATCGGGTTGAGGTGGCTGACCGGAGCGTCGAGCTCGTAGCAGCAGGTGGCCAGAGGGTGAGGCCGGTCGGAGTGGGGTGAAGTGAAGTGGGAGAATGGAAGAAGAAGAAGAAGAGAAGAAGAAGGGGTTTGGTTTTTAATGGAGGAGAGGGAGGAGAGAGAGAGGGGTGAGGTTTTCAAAGCTCCCTTAGGATTAGGGCCGACATGGGGAAGAGGGGTGTGATGGAGACATTTTATAGGATGGTGCGTGTGGGTTGGATGTTGAGGATTGACCCATTTTAAATGTGTGGTGGAGATTACACATGAAAGAAATAGTTTCTTCATGAAAAAGAGAGGGAGGAGGGATGTTGACCGGTCAAGGGAGAGGGGTGGCCTCTTCATTTGGCTTTGACCAATGAGGGTGTGTCATATGTCACAATATTTGCAATTTAGCCCCTCAAGTTTGGGTAATTGCACAAACACATAAAATAATGAAAAAATTATGGGGAAATTTATGTTTGGTATTTTATAGGGTGAGGGGGTGTTGTGTGTTTTGCATGGGCTTAATTAAATGGGCATTGGAATTAAATTGGGATTAAAATATGTTTAGTCAAAGTTGGTATCCCCAATTTAATTAGAATAAATTTGTCATGTGCTCTTTAATTAAATGGGGGCACACGGGATCTCAATTGAGAATGACACAAAGGTCATGAATGGGGTAGGCTTGGTGTCAGTCTTGGACCCTTTTTTGGTCCGGCTCAACGGATTAAGTTGGTATCTCAAAATTGATGGCAACGACACCGGTATGCGACACAGGATTTAAATAAGGATTTCGGTTACTGAAAATGGTGCAATTAATTTAGAGCACAAGGAAATATGATTTTGATTGACGGAAAAGTCCAGCGCCTAAATTGGCGGGTCAAGTCAAAAGTGCAACAATCTGTTAGAATTTATGGGCAGATGTTGGGCTTCGAATGATTCAACAATGGTAGGGTGCGCCAAGGGTTTAATTAAAATAATTAGACAAACTGCAACCTTACTCTAAACCTCAATTATCTGCTGCTAAGCCAAAATTTTCCATCCCATACCAGACTATCTATAGAAATAATTGAGGGGGTTTACATCCTTGCATTTTCCACTTATGCATATAGTTCATAACCATCTTATATAATCCCAACACATAAACAACAATCCATGTATTCTCATACCCTAACTCATGTTTATCCATTATTTTATTTTAAAGACTTATGAAGAATAAACCCTAAACTCAAGTTACTTCTTATATTAGATCCTCATTACTACACTAACATTATATAAACCTTAACCCTAACTAAAAACACCAACAATATATAACAATTAGAGAGGGGGGAGTGGTATACCTCGGCGAGGTATTGCTGGAGGCGGTGGTGGAACGAACAGCCGGCCGGGGGGAGCTACTGGCTGGAGGAAGCTACTGGCCGGAGGTGGAGAGGTGATGTAATGGAGGTCGATGGAGATAAGGGGTGGCCGGACTAGAGGTGGAGAGGAAGCCGGGGATGAGGGGGAGGAAGAGTGGTGGTGGTCGAGAGGGTGGAGTGGTCGATGGTCGAGAGGGTGGTGGGAATACAGCAGTCAGCCGGGAATGGAGGGCCTGGCCGGAGGACTCATGGCCAAAGCTGCTTCGGCTGATTGAGGATGCATGTATGTCGCCTTATTGAGCCGTAGGGTGATTCTACGGCCCAATCTTTTCTGAGTTTTACTTTAGGGCATATGGTTGTTGGACGCATTGATGCATATTTTCTATGCTTCAACATGGGGTAGTATCAGATGTGATGATCGTTCATAGGTGAAGATGATATGGTAAAGGTGTGCACGAGATATAGTGCAATTGAAGTCAAGTTAGAGATTGCTTGGTTGAAGTTCAGACGATGTAAGTAAGATTCTAGAAATAATTGGATGGCAGGATCTTGTAGAGTACTAGTTGCGCTTGGACGCACAATGACTTGGATCATGCATGGTTTGGGCTATCAATAGAGAATGGATCCCATCGGAATACGGACTGAATTAGGTCAGGTGCAGAGATCGTCAGTGGAGATTTGCATATTCGGAGTTAGCACATATGCTAATGAGTTGTGGGATGAACGATAAGAACGATTCAGTCGAGTGTGAAGTGATGGATATTTCGGACGTGAAGATACCCTTGTAACTTGTCCAAATTCACTATCACTAAGCTCGACTGAAATGCATATGTTTCAGGGATGCCTTAAATATATGTATGATCCAAACTAAGCGATATATTGAATTCGAATTGAGCTGCAAGGAGGATGTGGGAATATAAAATTTGTGTAAGCATCAATCGCGGAACGAAGGATATGAGTCTGGGGCAGTGGAGTGTCAGCTACATAGATCAGTGCTTATGATATGGACGCGTGAATTACATGAAGGATAGGGTGGTAGTTTGGTACAAGGATGAACCTTATACTAAGTGGTATATTATGTAATACTCTACAACCGTATGGTGCATTACGCTTAGATTTTGTATAAAACAAGTACTAAGTTGATTTTCAAGCGCATGTAAGGTACGGCATGTAAGGTATAGATGTCACAACCCGCATCCGGTGTAAGGGTACAAGTCGGGAATAACGCCCAGCCTATACCACAGAATTGGCGGTAGAACGTTGTCTGGATAATCTATCTAGCAATATAATAAACCACCAACAATAACAATATACTCAATCACATATCTAAGATGGAAAAGAGCATGAATCAGATAAAAGAATGGAAGTCACATATAACTCATGAGTTTAAAATAATAACATCAATGAGTCTGAAAGAATACTAGCAAAATAAGCTAGAGACAAATCTAGTACAAGAATACTAAGAAGCTACTAAACTCGGGCCATCTGTCTCAGTTAGGATAAGTCCCTCCTGAACTAGGGTCTCTGACTCTAAACCCTCAACATCCTGAGGTCCATAATGTGTAGGGTACTAGTCCTCAATATCGTTTGGAAAAAATATATCCAGTCAGGAAAGGAGCAGAGTACATCTCTAACAGCAGTTCTAATCAATGATAAAAATTATGTAACAGTAAATAGATGTGAATATACAAGATGCAACAATAGATACAAGAGATACACAATAAGAAAATACTGGAATAAATACAATAATGAATAATATGTCAATGAACAAGAATACTAATGTCTAAGTATGTGAGTACTAGCTTAACATATGATCGGCTTGGGAACTTGCACAAGTGTATAATGGCCTGGCTGATCATACGTGCGGTGTATGATCAACACTCACAAGGAACAAGACATGCATAAGGAGAGTATGATCACATATCTACACTAAAATACTCTCCACTCCCACTGGTATAATAGATCCAACCATGGTATGCTATGGCACGGGATTCTCTAGGAAGGTAGCAAATCTCCCCGAGAATCAGTGTTTGTACATGCACAAGATAACAATGAAACAAGACTTGCACAAGATACACCATATACAAGGAATAACATCTCATGACGAGATCCGGATATACCAATCCGTGTAACCATCGTGTCGAGAAACATGGATATCTTTACTAAATATAATGAACATAGAGGATATCATAAATGAGAAACTATCAGAGAATGTACTCGCTTGAAGTCCAATGAATAGTCTCACAGATGTCTGACACGGTGCCTCGAAGACCTAGATATGGAATATAACATCAATACAAGGTTTTGAAAAGAAAATAAGTTAAACTAGTCAACTTCTAGGTCAACAAGTCAACTCTAAGTCAAAAGTCAAACTAAGGTCAAACTATGGTCAAATACCTATTTCTAGGTTGCAAAAGTCTACCTTAAGGATATTGGGTTCAAATACTAAAGTCTAGGTCATAAACTACATCTTAGGGTACTAGGATACCGTATCTCTGGATACGTAAAATAATAGGAAAACATCACGTATTAATATCAAACAATTATTTATTATATAAATCATAATTACAAATATTAAATAGATGCCTTGGTTTTGAATCAACTTGGTATCACAACACTAAACCATAATATTGATATCCAAAACCAATACCTTGGGTATCCCCAATTACCTTGGTACTTACCTTGATATCTCAAGGTAATACCCAATACTTTACTTATGCTAACTACCCTTAAATATAATATATGCTACACTAATTATTATACATATAGTATACTATAATGCAAATAACAATTAGGAACATATTTACATATATATCAATTACCATATATACATATATATATATATATATATATATATATATATATATATATATATATATATATATATATATATATATATATCTAATATTAAGAAAACTGCCAAACTGTCACTAAAGTCCCTGCCTGTTGTCGCTAAAACGACTGATACTGCTGATATTCTGCTATTTTAGTGACAGATTCCTTCTGTTGTCGCCAAAAACAGTCGCTATAGCCCCTGATACGGTTGCTGATACCGCTGTTATAGTGACAAACTTCTGCAGTTTGTCACCGAAGCTCTTGTTGCTGCTGCTGCGACGCTTTCTGCTGTCGCTATAGCGGTGGCGGCTGCTGCTGCTTCTGCGACACACGATGCAATCGTTATAGCTCCTGCCCTCTATTACACAATATATATATATATATATATATATATATATATATATATATATATATATATATATATATATATATATATATATATAATAATAATAATATATATATAAACCACATAATGTATATATACAATATACATATAATACTACTAATAAATATACATACACCCATACATATATATGTACATAATATCTATATAAAAATATACACATACATAGTAACATAATTATAACAATACACGTACATATACGTATATATAAACATATACACAATATACATCACACATTATATAAATATAAATATAACAACATATAAATATCTACTTAACATATACATATCTATACATACTACCATATATAAATATATATACACGTAGAAGAATAGTTACATACAATATATACACATATGGTATATACATAGATACATAGATCTAAGACACAATATTACATAAATATACATACATAACATTATATGATGGATAAACCATTAGCAATAGGAACTAATAAGAGAGCCCTTACTAAGGGTAAATCTTTGAAGAATGCTCAAAATGTCGAGTATCCCTCTGAAATGGAGGAACTTAATAAATGGAATTTACTTCTATTTAATGGTTTTTACAACCAATAAAGAAGTACGGGACATTCTCAATAGAATGTACTATAAAGATAAAAAATTTCGTAAATGGTTTGAAAAAACTTATTCTCTTCAAAAGAGATATGAGTTAAAAGATGAATTTTACAATCATCTAGAAAGATCAAAATGTCTAATACCTTTTACTGACTGGTTTGTTCATGACCATGTCACTAAGGAATTAGCACAACTTAATGTGTTAGAAGAATACTATAAAGTATGGAGTACTAATGAAGGCACAAGCAGTGGCTTAACAAGATCTATGTATCCTCCAAATGAGTTAATAAAACTCACGGTTAAAAATATGCCGGATAAAATTGATGCTACTTCCTTCATTTCTACTATTGAAAGTAAAGAAGTAATAATTAAAGAATTACAAAATGTAATTAAACAAAATAATTATACTAATGTTTCTATCCAAGTAATGGGTCAACAATTGACTAGAATTGAAACGGCTTTAGATAAAGTTTTATATCAAATTGATGTAATAAAAAAATTAGATTTTTCTACTCCAACTGGAAAATCTTCCTTAAAGGAGACTTCTAATATTTCATTAAAACCTCCACTTGAGGTAAAAGATTTTAAAGTCAGGAAAACTCCTGAAGTTACTAGAGAGGATATCAAAGAGCTAATAGCTCAGTTTAAAAAAACTAATCTTCAGACAATCAATGCTGAAGAAATGGAATTACGTGAATTAATAGTTTACGCAAAGCAACAATTTACAAAAGAAATACTTTAGCAATCTGAAAAGAAACATCAACTACAGGTTATTAATAAACCTTTAACTGATGATGATTCTTCTTTTAAGGATAATTCCGAAGAAGAAGAAGAAATAAATTCTGAGAAAATTGATGCTATTCAACAATCTTTTGTTGAATCTAAACCTATTAATAATTCTCAGATTCAGGCTATGAAATATGGAAAGCCGAATCTACTGAAATATTATTACCAAAGACCAACTCCTACTGATGTATTATTTGAAGAAAATGATACAATAATACAAAATCATTATAGTGGGGGAGATATCTATGAATGGAACATAGATGGTCTTACTGATAAACAGATTCATGATCAGTTACATCGAATGATGATGTACTCTAATGTTGCCAAAGCTGTTGGTAATAATAACAAAGAGACTGCACAATTTATTACTTGTGGTTTCACTGGAATTCTTAGAGGTTGGTGGAATAATTGTCTAACTGAGTCTCAACGGCAAGAAATTATTAATGCTGTTAAAACTGAGACTAATTCTACGGACAATACTCAAGTCACTAAGACTGATGCGGTTTACACCCTAATGATAACTATATTAGAACACTTTACTGGTGGAATTTCTGATCATGGAGATAGAGTTAGAACTCTTCTTCAGAATTTAAGATGTCCAACACTTACTCATTTTCGTTGGTATAAAGATACCTTTTTGAGTAGAGTTATGTTACTTGGTGACGCTAATAATGCTCACTGGAAGTCAAAATTTATTGATTGGTTACCAAATCTCTTTGCTGAAAGAATAAGGCAAGGTTTGCGAAACCAAAATAATGGTGTTATACCATATGCTAATTACACTTATGGCAATTTGATTAATAAGTGTATTAAAGAAGGTCTAGCTTTATGCAATGATTTAAAGCTACGACACCAATTGAAAACTCAGAGACTCTCTGAAAGAAAGCAACTGGGAGAATTTTGTGACCAGTTTGCTATGGATATTTTTAAACCTCATAATACTAAGGGGAAAAAGAAAGTTAATGACTATAAGGAAAATAATAAGAAACCTTATAGAAAAAGGAAATATCCTTCGAAAAGAAAAGAATCTACCAATAATAAGGAAGGTAGAAACTTGAGGAAGAAGAAATCTTCCAAGAAAGTTATTAAATGCTACAAATGTGGTAAATTAGGCCACTATGCTAATAAATGTTATACAAAAAAAAAATTAAAGAAATTAAAGATGAAGAATTAAGGAATACTCTTTATAAATTAATGATTAATTCTGATTATGAAGAAAGTTCATCCAATGATGAAACCACAGATGAATCTGTAGAAGAATATGGTGAAAATTGTCAATGTAACGAATGTGTTGCAGACAAAGATGTTGATTACTACAAATCTATAGTAGAAATGAATGGCTTATCAATTAATACTTTAACTCTTGATGAAAAGAAAGATATAATTGAAGCTTTGTTAAGGGATAATATTAGTCCTGGAATAAAGAATAAAATAATTGATTTTATTGGTCAAGAAGAGGATAATATTTTGATTCAAAGTCCTACTGAAGCATATAATATGGCCGAAGTTCTTTCAAGATATAAGAGTAGGCAAGTGAAACCTGTCACAATACATGATCTTCAGTCTGAGATTAAAAATTTAAAATCTCAGGATCAACAAATCCATACTAGATTAGAAAAGCTTGAGCTAGAACATATATCTAGACTTTCAGCTAAAACTGTTACTACTCGTAACTCTTCTGCTAGTTCTTCACATTCTCACATTCCTGAGGAAGAGAACTTAGTAGATGAACAACAACAACAAGAGGATGTTGTTAGGAATAATTTCCTACAGAAAATGGATTTATTTATTACCCATAAATGGTATATAAAAATTAATATGCTTGTCAATAATGAATATTATTTGACAAATTTAATTGCACTTGTTGATAGTGGTGCGGATCTTAATTGTGTCAAAGAAGGAATCGTTCCTATTAAATATTGTGAACGAACTACTCAGACACTCAGTGCTGCTAATAATAAAGCACTGACTACTCCTTACAAAATCACCGATGTGAATATTTGTAAAAATGATGTTTGTATTCCTATACATCTAATAGTTGTAAAGGAAATATCTCAGCATGTTATTTTAGGAACTCCTTTCCTAGAAAAACTTATGCCAATTAATGAGATTACCAAGGAAGGTATTACAACCTGTTATAAAGGCAAAAGAATAACTTTTGAATTTATAACAAATCCAATTGTTAAAATTCTTAACAACATTGGTCTAAAAGAAAATCAAGTTAATTTCTTGAAAGAAGAACTTGCTCAGGTTAATATAACCCAGCAATTAAAACAATTTGAAATTCAAAACAAAATTAAGCAAGTTGAAGAAGACTTCAAATTACAAACTTGTAGTAATTTACCAAATGCTTTTTGGAATAGAAAACAACATATTGTTTCTTTACCTTATGAAGAATCCTTTAATGAAAAGGATATTCCCACCAAGGCGAGACCTTGTCAAATGAATCAAGAATATCTTGAGTTATGTAAAAAAGAAATCCAAGAATTGTTGGATAAAAAATTAATTAGAAAATCATACTCTCCATGGAGTTGTACAACATTCTATGTTAATAATAATGCTGAAAAAGAAAGGGGAGTCCCTAGACTTGTAATTAATTATAAACCTTTAAATAAGGTTTTAAAATGGATTTGGTATCCAATTCCTAATAAAAGGGATTTACTGAATAGAATTGTGAAAGCCAAAATTTATTCTAAATTCGACCTGAAATCAGGATATTGGCAAATTCAAATCAATGAAAAGGATCGGTATAAAACTGCTTTTACTGTTCCTTTTAGTCATTATGAATGGAATGTAATATCATTTGGTCTGAAGAATGCTCCTTCAGAATTTCAAAATATCATGAATGAAATATTCATTCAATATTCAAATTTTATATTATCTTACATTGATGATATACTAATCTTCTCTAATACTATTAAAGAACATTTTAAACATCTCAGTATGTTTAAACATTTAGCCATTAAAAATGGTTTAGTAATTTCTGCCCCAAAAATGAAACTATTTCAGCAAGATATAAGGTTTTTGGGACATAATATTACTAATAATACAATACATCCAATTGATAGAAGTATTAAATTTGCTTCTAAATTTCCAGATGAAATAACTGATAATAAACAGTTACAAAGATTTCTTGGTGCATTAAATTATGTATCAGAATTTTATAAAAATATAGCGAATGATACAAAAATTTTGTATCAAAGATTAAGAAAGAATCCTACTCCTTGGACTAATGCTCATACTGAGGCAGTAAAAATAATTAAACAAAAGGTTAAAAATTTACCTTGTTTACATTTAGCCAATGCTGAATGGTTTAAAATTGTTGAAACAGATGCCAGTAATATAGGTTATGGTGGCATATTAAAACAATTAAATCCTACTAATAACAAAGAAATGTTAGTAAGATATCATTCAGGAAAATGGAACGATGCTCAGAATAATTATTCTACTATTAAGAAAGAAATTCTTTCTATCATTCAATGCATACATAAATTTCAAGATGATTTGCTGAATAAGAAATTTTTATTACGCATTGATTGTAGTTCAGCAAAAACTGTTCTAGAAAAAGATGTTAAAAATTTAGCATCTAAGCAAATATTTGCTAGATGGCAAGCAGAATTAGCCATATTTGAATTTGATATTGAATATATTAAGGGAATTAATAATTCTCTTCCTGACTTCTTAACGCGTGAATTTTTGCAGAACCATGCATAGGAAGGATAAGGGGAAACAACCATGGGTTCCTCGACCCATGACTTCGGACTCCAATGAGTTTCGATATCAGTCCAAGAAAACTGTTCTTGGGAAAGGAAAGCCCTCTAATAGAGGCATCAAGATTCAAGACCCTGAAGAAACCAATGTTTCTTATAAACAGGCAGTTGAGGTGGAAACAATTTTCACTCAAAATAATTACTCAGATAATTATTCAGAAGAAATTCTTCTACTTGAAAGATCTGATATTCCAATGATGGATGATCCTTGAAAAATAAAAGAAAAATATCTGGAGAATAATATGTTTCCAGTTAAAGGAAAAGATCGAAATGTTTATGAAGGAATTCTACTGATAACTAAATCAGTCAAAATTGAACATTTTCATCAGAAGTCCAATGATCTTCGCAGTGATGTTAATTATAGCAAAATAATAATTAAACAGATTATCACCCCCTCAATCTTGGGGACTTCATCCCAATAGAACTAGACATCTAGTTCATCGTGAAAAAGGAATTGATGTATTTTTCACTTACTGGGATTATGTTGAAGCATTTACTAAAGTCTTTTACTACGACAATAGTAAACAAAAACATTCTTGGTTCATTAGAATTTGTCCAGATATTCTAAAACAGGATATTCCTGTATGGTTCATTAAATGGTGGTATAAATTTGGTGCTACCCTGGATATTCTACCTCCTTTACTGCAAGAATTATTTGCGGTCTGGACACAATCTTACCCTTTATGTCAGAATGCTGACAATCTTCTGGAGGGGGAAAGTACAATGTATTTCTTTGTCCATTTTGAAATTCCTTATATTTTCAAATGGATAATTAAATGTGAATACAATCCTCTCAATTTTCCTGTTCTTGCCAGAAAATTCATGATTAAATGGTGGAATAGGATTGATGACAAAGAAAAGGTACAAATAGTACAGAAATCCATTAAGGATAATGAGATCCTTATTGAAGAAAAATTGAAAAAGGAAATTGTTGAAGACAGTCCTTTAAAGAAGTTAAAAGAATCCTTGAGAAGAAGAAATCCTCGCATTACTGAGGAAGAATTGAAGAAAAAATGTCTTCAATATATGCAAACTCAATTTGAGTCTATCTTTGAAACAGAAAATATGTCTGTTAGTTCTACCAAATCTGACAAAGAGGTAGACGAAAATATTGATGAAGAAACTTTCTTCAAGAGAATGCATAAAAGAGTCACTACTCAGTCAGATAATGAAAGTGATGATAGCATGCTTTAAGAATACACTATTGCCAGAATACAGGTGGCAATCACTTTACTTTACTATTGTTAAAGAGAATCTCTTTAATTATTGGCCGACAATGGTGGACCCTACCACTACTTTGTTTAGCATAATTGCTAACACATGGACGGAGGAGAAGTAAAGTAAATAAAGCATAAAGATGATGGCGACGGGCACTCACGTTGCTGCTTGATGAAGGAATCTTACCTACAGCTGTCGGTTACTTCACCTGCATCTGTCTGTTGGTCGATATCAACTTCTTGTATTATAAATAGAGGTTAAGTCCTCTCTATTATGTACGCTTTTATTTTTGAGTGTTAGAAATCTGCTACTAAGTGTTCTTGAGTGTTCTTGTGTGCTCTGTAATATAGTTCTACTGATAATAAAATTCCGCTTAAACGTTTGACGTCTCATCCTTCTTATCCTGTTCCAAATTGGTATATATATATATATATATAATTACACTTCTCCATGAATAAGAACACAAGAGAATTAGATCTACAATTAAATTGCACACACATGGAACGTATCACCCCGTATCCCACTAGATCTAGGATACGCATGCGACACGAGTCCACCACACATCCAAACGTACCCCGAAAGACATGAACAAGTCATATATATTATTTATGAATAATACGAAGAGTCAAATACAATTTTACGTGTCCGTGTCAAAATGTGACATGTTCAAAGTCCCGTGTCGGAGAAAAAATCCCCAAATCAACACGTATCACCAAATTATTGGGATACGACCTACACGTACCTAATTTTGGACACGACACTAGCCCCAAACACACAAGCATATGCCAAATTAATCTATAGGACCAATTGACACACACAACAAATGTCAATCTCGGAATTCCCCCAAAAGTGACACAAAAAGCACCATAACTTTCACAATAGGCCTCCTATGAACACAAAACCAAATTCTATGGGTAGCTTATACATATGGGTTGATTTCTCATGGTTAAATCTCATATTTAGAACCTAATTTAAGGGGAAAACTGAATTATACCTATTGGGAGATGGATTCCCAATAAAACCTCCAAATGTGATGAAATTGGCCTCCAACTTGTAGATCCTTGCTCCTCTTTGTAGATCCTTGCTTTCTCCTTCTAGATCCTTGCACTACTAGCCTTCAATGGTGATTTGAGAAGGAATTGGGATAAAATTTGGTAGAAAAATAAAGTAGAAATGAAGGAATTTGGTTAAAAAAAAATTTAGATCTAGTTTTGAAATGAAAAGAGGAGAGAGAAATCAATTCCCCCCTCTTTAATAGGCCGCCCCCTCTACCCCTTCCTAAAGCTACTATATAATGTCCATTATATCCCTTGGGGCCTCTCATAAAGAAATAATTAAGGAAGGAAGCTTCTAGTCTAAAGGTTTAATTAATTTTAATCCATTTCCTAATCAATGGGCTTTCTAATTGGGCTCAAATCTAACAATTAATACATGTTGGTCCATGAGTCTAAACTAAACTAGTTAGGTCAACTAACACAAGTCCAAAATAAATAACTAATATCTAACAACAATTAAATAATACAACAAATAATTATTATCATGCATAATATTTAATTAATTTATGAAATTACTAAAATACCCTTTTCTAGAAAATGTGGTAGTGACAACAGAGTTCGGTGCAAGTAGAGTAGAGCCTAGTAATGGCAGAGGCATTGAGACAATATGGATGGATTGGTGTGTAGAGTTCAGAGCAGTGCAGAGATAGCAGAATTGGAACGATAATGCCGTCTTCCTTAATCCGATCGGGTCGGATGATTTGGAGAGCACGACCTGCTCGCACGGTCATACCAATTGAGTATATCATGCTTCGCATTAGACCACGGATTCAAGAAATTGGCCATATCGACAAGACAGAGTGCTAGGCAGAGCATTGAGCAGATTCAGTCTTGGTGAGTGGGCTCTTTTCCTTCTCATCTACTCCTTCATGCCTAACAATTGGATATAACTTGTGCAACACTTAGTTTATAACACGGAGTAGTATATATCTAGGCGTGGCATAGTTTGTGTAGTTCAGTTGGTAGAGGCTTCTTTGTTGGGAGACTAGTATTGAACACTTGGATAGAACATTGATAGTTAGAACATAGGAGGACGGCTTCAGAGGCGTGCATAAATAGTACGTCGCAGTTGTGCTACAACGCCACAGAACTGCAAGTATGAGATAGACGGAGCGTGCGTTGCGCACTAGGATCATGTTGAGATGCTTCGTCAAGTGAAGCGTGTAGTTGTGCTTCAAAATTGGGCAACTGCCGATATGGTTTGGTGTGTTTGGAACTTGTGACTTGGAACTTATCGGAGGGTATGGTGCCACGGTACCTGTAATGATGTGGCATTGTGCATTTGTGTGTTGGAACCTCGAATCGCCAAGCTGAACATGGAATGGTATGAACACGAAGAGAATGATAACATGAGAATGTTGCATTATGGTGAAGAAAAACTTACACAGGTCATGGGCAGCCGAAGTACAAGGAGATGGTTCTTCGAACGGGATAGACACTGGGCCACCAGGACCGTTTGGCCTAGAAAGAGCCAATTGATTTACCGTGTGAACAAGGGGCACAGAGTATTGCGAGACTTCAGTTGGGTTTACGACCTAGACTGGATTGTTACTACGTATATACGGATAAGTGGGTATGGGGCTAGCAACCCGCACACGGAGCGTTCACCATTTTCCACGGATCGCCCATTTATGGTTGGCTTGCGAGCCGCCAGTGTCCTTCACTTCATATAGATAGCATGCATATAGTGGTGTATTTCAGTTGGAGGAGTTAGCATCTGGGTTGGTTTGTGCAGTTGAGTGTATTATACTTTATTTCTGTTGCGTTGGTTGGTTCTTGCGAGTTAGGTCGAGTGACACAGGTTGCCCATATCATTTGATTTTACTGTGCGAGTTTGCGTAGAACATACTGATAGGCTTACGTGAATCAAGTTAGCGTGTTACAATCTTAGTTAACTTTGAGATAGAATATAACATGCTTATTTTGCTTCTTGATTTAAATGCTTACATGCTCTCATGCCCCGCTCCCTATATACGGTGAGTCGAGTACGTAACCAATATCCCCAGGCTACGAGCTTTACGAATAAACCTATATTCATAACCATGATTGTTGCATGTAAGTTCTAGGATAAAGTATAGGGTAAAGCTAAACCATCAACAATTAAGAACTAAGCACATTCAAAATATTATTTTTCTTTATTTACATCTCATAAGTCTGAGTTTTGTCTTCAAAAGAAAGTATATAAACTACTGACAAAAATATACAACCACATATCTATCTCCCATAAAGATTAATACACATATAATTATACAAGAACATAAAATAAAATTATTCTACATGCAGCATCCCTAGCTTACTCTTCAGACTCATCCACATTATACAACGGAAGTACCTCATCTTCATCCTGGCCTTCATCTAGTGAACAAAACTAGGTCATCAAAGACATGCAAGTCCTCGATTCAAAGAAGGTGAAATAAATAAAATAATATGATACTGAAGATCAAGTACAATGGAAATCTAAAATAAATAAACTCTAAGTACCTGACAAAATATGACTTTGAACTAACTTCTAAAGTGATCATAATATAGTAAAATAATTGTATTCAAACTATTCATTAAGTCCTAAAGTCACTAACACAACCACAATACAGTTTTTCCTATATGATGATGATAAAATTTGGAGAACATGTTTGGATCTCACACTCGTAGTGTCATGAGCACTATCTAGGCAATAATCACATTACCAGGGATCAGGTGGTGGCTGCTAGGCACGGTGCTTAGTAGTCCGGCCATTCCTCTACGGAAGAAATAAATCATATACATTAATTAACACCAAATTTGACTTTTTATCGAATTAGGATAAATATTTGCAGATAATACGAGATACAGGTAGGTAGGTGATCTAAGCATTCACCCAGTCTTAACGCAAGGCCTTGCGAAGGACCTATAAGTACTGATCAATTTTGTTAATTATGTTTTCAAGATTTTATACGATGTGATCCAAACTGTTTTTCCCCGCCCAATGCTCTATTCTACAATCACAATCAATCCTAAGTTCATTCTAATAAGTAAAACTTTATTTTCTAACTCAAGTATACATCTTGATTTGTATTTCTGGAATACAGATATCACTTCGCAAAAATGCTTCAACTATTGAAATGACACCAATTAATTATATATATGTGTTAATATCACGTAATACGAGAATGCAGTCAACATGATATTATAGAACAAGGAAACTAGATTTGATTATTTGATCGCTTACGTGTTTACATGTCCATGTCCTTACGAGTCTAAAAATTATACAATTGACCTCTAAATATTTTTAGAGTAGTCGTATGTCTGTCTCTAGTTAATATACCGTTATATAGGTTTAGGGTTCGGTACAATATCACAGCGTTTAAGATTCAAAATTAGGCTATCTTCCGAAATCCTTAGAATTTCGGACAGAGTCTCCTTTCTATTTCGTTCTTCAAACACAGTAATATAAATGACCCAGAGAACTCTCCGTAGAAATGACATATGTCAAAGTCCCTTCGGTGGAACAACTCTACACCGGTCACACGCAATTAATAGGATAGATAGTAAATGCATAAAAACATAAAACTAAAATGCACAAAAATTCCAACATATATACCCTACGTTGCACAGAGCATAACTCCTATCATATGAATCTAAATTCTATCGAATTATATATGGTTAAAAATCTTATTGAATCTTCTAAATATTCTTTTTAGACATAATTATATTTTGATAATGCTTATTTGGTCAAAACTGGCCTATGAAATAAGGTGTATAATGTCCTAGACTTAATTTCCAGATTTCTACATCAGTAGTGTACAGACAATAACTCCTATCGTATAAATCCAAATACCAATATATCATATATGGTTGGAAAGCTTATCGAATTTTCAATAAAACTCGTTCATACATATTTTGATTTTGACAGGGTTTAACAGATCAAATCGGGCCTACAAAATAATATGCACATATGTTCCAGATTTTAATTCCAGGATTTTACCTCCGTGTTGCACTACCAATAACTCCCAACGTATAACTATCGTATCATATATGTTTGGAAATCTTATCAAATTTTCAATAATTTTTGTTTAGACATATTTTGATTTTGACCAGGTTTACTAGATCAAACCCAGCTCTGAAAAATACTGCGCACTAGGAACGAATTCAGCACGTATAAACATAATTCTATTCCATGTCCAAACCTCCTATGGGTGTATCACCTTAACCAATAATCCTTAGAATCATGTTCTAAATAACATATATTAATCTCAACATTTATCTAATATATAAACTTTATTTCGAATAATAGAATTAAACCAAGAACAATATAAAAATTACACTAAAATAAGATTTGTACAAAGATGAGGAAGACTTGCCTTAGCTCTTGTAGGTTTAGAATTTATGTAGGAAATGAGAGCAAGGGTTTTGGAGAGGTAGAAGGCGTTTGATAGAAGGGCTTGGAATGAAGAGTTAAAAGCTTATGTAAGGAAGGAAGTAACTTAGCCTTTATATAAAAACTAAGTCCTTAAGCCTTTAACCTTTCCATCCTTATCATATCCAAGATATTTAACTTGCATGAAACCAAAACCAATAGGATGGAACCCCACCTACGTTGGAGTTGCGAGGCTTCCTTAGGAAGTGTCACGCCCCAGTCACAAAAATACACGGGACCAGGCCTCATGGCAATGGCTAGCTAATACGTCTTTGAGGGATTACCTAATTTAATGGATCCAACGAAATGTACTACGCTGTCCTAAAATACTAACAAGTCCAATACTAACATACAATAGGTAATGTCTAATCTCATCCATAATATAAACAAGAAGTACTGAAATAAATACTGAAAAATAAGTGCATAGTCTGAAATGTCATAGTACAACCCAGATATGTCTGATGAGAACAAACCCACTACAATGATGAAATAAGAGTACTGAAAGACAGAATATAGAGTACGACTAGAGCATCGGCTAACTAGATAAGGAATGCTCCACTCCTAGGTGGAAGGCCTACCAATGATCAAGGGAACTCTTATGGTAGCACCTCTAGCTCCTCCTCGGATGCGTACCTCGTCTCCTGCCCAGGTCCGTACACGGTGGGATAATATGCCTCGTCCAAATCTGGAAGGGAACCAGGTCCTCAGAGAAACGTAACAAGATACAAAAATACATGCCATATATAAATACTGAATAAAATAAAGGGTGTGGTAACCATCTAAGTGAATGCAATATGAGGACAACCTTGGTACGTATGGGTAAGTGTAGGCATAACGTCCACACTCCGAAGAGTGAGGTATCTGTACATGTAACATCCATCATTCCGAAGAATGAGGTATCTGCAAATATATATACGTCCATATTGCTCCGAAGAAGGCAGTATCTGTATAAAGAAAGTCATTGGATCCGTGGCTCCTCCGGATACTACAAATTCCAATGTGTGTATCACATACGCCTACCAGTTGTCCTCCCTGCCCAATACAGATATACAAGTCGAATACACGATGTGCATACCACGTAACTACATGCCAAGTCTCAACTAACTAGATAACCCTGATTATGTACTAAACCGTGATGCATGTCACATGCACCGATAGCTAGTAGGGTACACGAACCCGCATCCCAACATGAGTTTGTCACCGTGATGCGTGTAAGAGTGTCGGGGTCTAGGAAGATATCAGAATATCCTTACAATGGTGGGTGGGTCTGCTAGTGACTAAGTCAAATACACTACTCATCGACGTACTCGTCGACTGCACCCGAGTCAATCTCGGACGCGCACAGTTATATAAAATAATTATAACAAGATATCATACAATATTGCATAATTAAAATTAAACAGTAAATATGGCAAGGTATCTTGCTTGGGTCCTCAAGCTGCGAGTGCCAATAACCTGCTCCTGAAGTCTCGCATGAACGGTCCAGCGACCCTGTACATATAATATAATATAAAAATACGATCATCAGTCACTATAATAGTACATACAGGAAATACTACGCTGCTCTTAGTAACTGACGCAAGGGGGTCTTAATTGGGCAACTAACAGGGTCACGTGTGCACGCAGCTAAGACGTACACGTGTCATATCCTCAATTATCGTGTAGATCAAGACAACGGAATACCAAAAATTTATTACGAAACTAATCAACGTATAGCACAGAAATACCAGTCCTAACTATCATGTTAGAGTGCACCAGGTCAATATTTAGGCTTTTAGGTCAACACAGTGTTCACATTAATTAATTATTTTTATTTGAGTAATTACTAATTTTAACATACACATACACGTATATTGCACCTAGGGATTCACGTTACCCGTGTCCATTCAACGACACGTCGATACCTCGACTCATGAAGAAAGAGGGTGAAATAAATATGTACCTAGTCGTGGCCGAGCGGGAGGGGGGCTCTGTACTCGTCGGTGGCCTGTTCTCCGATGAGGGGGCGAAGCTCCGGCGTTGCACGGTGAAACAACAGCAGCAGTACCCTCGGCAGCGGCTCACAGCAATGACAGTAGCTACAGCGGCAGGCGGCGACAGCAGTGGCAGCGATGGCTGGCAGTAGGGGATGGTCGTAGGGGATGACGGCTAGGTGGCGGTGCTCTAAGGCGGCGGTGGTCGGCTGTCTATGGGAGCGGGTGAGAGTGATGATGGAGTTGATGATGACGGAGATGGAGGAGGTAGAGGCTGACGGGTTGACGTCGACGGGGGGGTGGTCAGGCGGTAATGGGCGGCTGAGACAGTGGCAGGCGGCGGAGGTCGGTGGTCAGGCGGGCTGGAGGTGATTGGGGGGGAAGAGGAGGTGGTGATGATGGGTGTAGAAATTAGGGTTTCGGTTAGGTGTTATTAGGGTTGGAGAGAGAGAACAAGTTGTACATATATAAGAGAGAAAGAAAGGGGGTCCTCCTAGGGAATTGGGCCGGCTAGGGTTTCTTGGGGTGGGGAACATGTTCACATGAGGGAATGTAGGTATAGATGGGCTAAGTTGGGTCTAGTTTTGGGTGTCTAGTTTAGGGTGAGGTTGGATTCTTACACTAATTTAAATAAAAATTAGTGCAAGTGATGCTTTTTAATTAATTAGAATTATATGGGGTTAAAATTTGGTAGAACACAGTTGTTATGGACATAGCAGACTCAGAATAAAATATACAAAGTTGGGTTTATTGGGATTTAAAACTGGACGTTTATAACGAATATTGTGCGACTAAAATGAAGCACAAGAGAGAGTAATTATAAGTTACACAAATGTCATAATGGAAGGCTGTCTTGTCTAGAAAAAGTATGTAAAATTTGTTTAAGGTAAATGCTAGTGTAGTGCTTCAATTATCGAAGCAACGGTAAGGTGTACTAAGCGATATAAATATTGCACAATTATTCTAAAACACAGTGCTCTAATTCTAATTGGATTCAAACTAACCCTAGTCTCTCTATCTAAGCTAAGTAAACCTAAATTTGGTCGAGGAGATTTACAATCTACCCTCCTTAGAGCATTTTATCCTCGAAATTAAAACATACATATGGTAAAAACTATTGACTGAAATGAAATGCTACTACAAACCTAGGCCTTCGAAAAGATGGGGATAACGCTGTCGAATATCATCCTCTCATTCCCAGGTTGACTCACCTGGTGCATGATGCCTCCATGCGACATGAACTAGAGGGATAGTCTGACCTCGCAATACCTTCTTGCTTTTGTCCAGAATCTCTACAGGCTTCTCTTGATATGACAAACTCGGCCCGACTGTGATCTCTGAGTGGTCAAGTACATGACTCAGATCTGGCATGTACCTCCTTAACTGAGATACATGGAAGACGTCATAAACTCCTTCCAATATCTATGGTAAGGCTAATCTATAAGGAACCTCTCTGATGTACTTCAACACATCGAATGGTCCGATGTACCTCGGACTCAGCTTTCCTCTGCCTCCAAACCTGATGGTTCCTCGAGTATGCGAGATTTTCAAATATATATGATCTCCTACCTGGAACTCTAGGGGTCGTCGATGCGCGTTTGCCCAATACTTCTGTCTGTCCTGTGCTGCTCGCAGGTGCCCTTGGATCTTCTTCACCTTCTCCACTGTACGAACAACCAAATCTGGTCCAAGATTCTACCTCTCACCCATATCGCTCTAACATACTGGAGAACGACACTTCCTGCCATACAATACTTCATAGGGAGCCATCTGAATGCTCGTCTGATAGCTATTGTTGTAGAAAAATTTGATCAAATATAAATGGTTCTCCCATGATCTACCGAAATTAAGCATGCACGCCCTCAACATATCTTCCAGCGTTTGAATGGTGCACTCGGACTGGCCATCTGTCTGCGGGTGATACGATGTGCTAAACTTCAGGCAGGTACCGAGACTCTCTTGCATACTCTGTCAAAAGTAAGATGTGAACCTCGTATCCCTGTCAGATACTATACTGACTGGCACTCCATGCAGTCGCACGATCTCCCTCATATACATATCTACTAAGACCTTTGTAGACTGCCCAACTCTGAAGGGTAAAAAGTGAGCGGACTTGGTGAGTTAATCTACGATTACCCATACTGCATTGCGACCACTAGGACTCCTCAGAAAGCCCGTAACAAAGTCCATAGTGATGTGCTCCCATTTCCACTCAGGTATCGGGAGCGGCTGAAGTAAACCTGCAGACCTCTGATGCTCAGCCTTGACTTGCTGACACACCAGGCACTTCGCCACAAAGCGGGCTATCTCCCTCTTCATTCCATACCACCAATAGTACTGCCCCAAGTCTCTGTACATCTTTGTTCCTCCTGGATGGATAGAGTATATTAAACTGTGTGCCTCCGACATCAGCTATTGACGAAGTTCTCCATTCGGAACATAGAGACGATCTCCACATCTCAAAGTCCCGTCCTCGTGTATGCGCAATCCTGTCTGTATCCCGGCCTCTGTCCTCTGTCGAAGCCTCTAGAATCTTGCATCTGTTGGCAAGGCAGCCTTGATCCTATCAACCAATGTCGATTGCAACTGAAAATTCGACAACTGGTCGTCTGTTCCGGGCATAATAACCTCTATACCCAACTGTTCTAGGTCTCTCAACATGTGTTGCTTGGTAGTCAAAAAGAATGACAAGGGTCTTCTGCTCAATGCGTCAGCTACTACGTTGGCCTTTTCCGGATGGTATTGTAGCTCAATCTCAAAGTCTGTCATCACCTCGAGCCAACGTCTTTATCTCTGGTTTAGGTCCTTCTGAGTATAAACGTACTTCATGCTTTTGTGATCTGTGAATATCTCCACTCGCTCTCCGTATAGGTAGTGCCTCCAAAGCTTCAAGGCAAAAATTACTGCGGCAAGCTCCAAGTCGTGAGTGGGATAGTTCTTCTCATGGGTCCTCAGCTTCCTAGAGGCATAGGCCACAACTTTTCCATGCTGCATCAAGACGCATCCTAATCCTTTCCCATACGCATCGCTATATATCATGAATCCTCTGGGTCCAGAAGGTATAGTCAAGATAGGTGCAGTAGTCAGACGCTTCTTCAGCTCATCGAATGCCGTCTGACACTCCTCTGTCCAGGTGAACTCCTGCTTCTTGCGGGTCAAGCGGGTCATCGGCTCTATGATCCTTGCGAAGTTCTCTAGGAACCTCCGGTAATATCCGGCAAGTCCTAGGAAACTCCTCACCTCCGAGACGTTGGTAGGGGTTGGCCACGTCTCTACTGACGAAATCTTCGCTGGGTCTACTGAAATACCATCTCCTGAGATAACATGTCCAAGGAAAGTGACGCGATCTAGGAGGAACTCATACTTGCTCAACTTGGCATAGAGCCTCTCTCGCATCAGCGTTTCCAATATTAATCTCAAGTGCTCTTCGTGCTCCTCGTGGCTCTTTGAATACACCAAGATATCGTCGATGAAGACTACCATGAACTGGTCCAGATACTGGTGGAAGACTCTGTTCATCAGGTTCATAAATACTGCAGGCGCATTCGTCAGTCTAAAAGGCATCACCAAAAACTCGTAGTGACCATAACGAGTCCTGAATGTTGTCTTTGGAATGTCTTCTCTCCGTACCTTTACCTGATGATAACCCAATCTTAAGTCGATCTTCGTGAACACCACTGCTTCCGTCAGCTGGTTAAACAAATCATCAATCCGCGGTAGGGGGTACTTGTTCTTGATAGTCAAAATATTAAGGGCTCTGTAATCAATGCACATACGGACTGTCCCATCCTTCTTTGGTACAAACAACACTAGTGCTCCCCAGGGTGATGCACTAGGATAGAAAAAATCCCTTGATCTGCAACTCCTATAACTGTAGCTTCATCTCATCCAGTTCCTTCTTCACCAACCGGTACATATTTGAAGATACCGGCGCTGCTCCGGGTACTAACTCAATAGTGAACTCCACGTCTCTATCTGGCGGTAAGCCTGGTAACTCCTTCAGAAAAACATCTTCGAACTCTGCAACTATTGGTGGGGGTGCCATCTCTATAGTCATGTAAGCTCCAGCTGTCTGTCCTACTCCTCGCTCGATGGTCCCTCATATGTACTCGAACTTCGGGTGATCTGGCAGTCTAAAAATGACGCTACCCTCTGGCAATCCAGTACGGAATTGTACTGGCTAAACCAGTCCATGCCTAACACAACGTCAAAGTTTGGCATCAGGAATACCAAAAATTGCACTCTCATCTCCCTACCACACACGACTACCGAGCATATTCTAATAGTGCTGGTAACCGGTACGATGCCTCCTTTGGTAAGAATCTTCCAACTCTTAGGTAAGGGGGAAGTAGCTACTCTATGCATAGCTATGAAACTACTTGATATGAAAGATGGTGTAGCACCAGAATCAAATAATACAATCGCAGGTAATGACGCAACTAAAATAGTACCTGTGATAGCTTCTCCTTCTGGTTCCTCCTCAGTAGCTGCTAGTGCAAAGGTCTGCCCGTGCCTCTGCCCTCCTGTCTGCTATCTGGCTCGATCAAACTGTGCCTCCTATGGGGCCAAGGGTGGTCCCCTCTAAAATCCTTCTGGTGCTGGTAGACGTTGACCTCCTGTCGGGGGTAGTATCCTCAGGACTGGTGCTGCTGGCCTCTGTCCTGTCTGCGGTGCTACATCTCTGTAGTATGGGCAATCTCTAGCAAGGTGCTGACTTGCTCCACATATCATGCACAATCTAAGATTTTTCCGGCAATCTCTGAAAATGTGTCCCTTCTTGCCATATTGGTGACAAGTCGGAAGCTCCTTGTGCTGGTATGGCACTATCCTCTGCTGTGTTTGTGCTCCTGGACGACGGATCGGTCCTCCTGCTCCAGGCTGAGCTCTGGCTGGTATGATCATGCTGGAACACCTCGATCCTCTGCCAATGGCCTTCTGGATTTTGCCTCTAATAGGACCTCCTCATAAGATATCCTTGCCTGGGTAGTGGTGTACCTCTGCAGCTCGAAAGTAAGGCCGTGATGGAATCTTTTGGCCTTCTCTAGATCGTTGGGTATCAAGGCGGCACCAAATCTGCTAATTTGACTAAACTCCGCGTCGTATGCGTCTACGATCATATTCCCTTGCTCCAGGTACAAGAACTGGGAGTATAGGGCATTCCTGACTGTAGCCGAGAAATACTTCGCATTGAAGTCATCTAAGAACTGCTCCCACGTCTGCGTCTTGACTACGCTGCGCTCTATAGAGTCCCACCAGTGATAGACGTTGCCTTTCAGTTGGGCCCTTACTGCGGTCATCCACAGGTCTGGTTGTAGCTGAGAAGCCTCTAGTAGCATCTCCATGTTGGCGACCCAATCAAAGATTTCCTCTACAGTCTCGCTGCTTAAAAAAGTATCCTTGACCATCTGGCGAAATCCTCGTACAGTACCAGCTAGCTGAATAGGTGTACGTATTGGTGCAGGTACTGGGGCAGGTGTCCTCTCCAAAACTGCCATCAAGCTCTGTCTCAACGTCTTGGTCTGAAGCCACTACGCCTGCATCATAGTCTGAAAGAACTGAAACATCTGCGACTGTCCCTCCGGATGTGGCATCTGAGGTGGATAGGGTGGAGGTGGTGGCAATGGGACCTTCGGTTGTGCTGTAGGTATCTCCTCAGATGTCGGCCTCTCGGGGTACGGCATCGGCGTAGCCCCCAAAGTCTAGCCCTCGAAATGCTGTGTTGGGATCGTCTGTCAAGTCTGACCCTCGTGCTGCTGCATCAGGTCGCCAGGAGACGTCTGGTGCCAAGGTATCAGCGGGGCCTGTGGTGGTGGCTGCTCTTCGGGTGGTCCTTGGGATGTCTTCTCCCTCTGTGTGGTGGCGGTTGGCACTACGGTACTGTATGCCCCGCGTCCACTGCGCAAGTTTATCTCGTTGTAAGAGATAGGACTTCATTAAAAGAGTACAAAACAAGCAAACATGATGCAGTTTATTTAAAAATAATACGAAGGAGGTTCAAAGGTGTAATCAAAGTGGATGAGACTTAGTAATTTCTATCTTATTGCAGGCTCGCTGGGCATGTTACCATACCATAAGCGATAAACATGACCTGCATGGGCCACCACTAAAACTATGTCACGCCCCAGTTCCAAAAATACACGGGACCAGGCCACGTGGCAATGGCCAGCTAATACATCTTCGAGGGATTACCCAATTTAATGGATCCAACGAAACGTACTACGCTGTCCTAAAATACTAACAAGTCCAATACTAACATAAAACAGGTAATGTCTAATCTCATCCACAATATAAACAAGAAGTACTGAAATAATTACTAGAAAATAAGTGCAGAGTCTGAAATATCATAGTACAATCCAGATATGTCTGATGGGAACAAACCCACTACAATGATAAAATAAGAGTACTAAAAGACAGAATATAGAGTATGACTAGAGCATCGGCTAACTAGATAAGGAATGCTCCAGTCTTAGGCGGAAGGCCTACCAATGATCAAGAAAACTCTTATGGTAGGACCTCTAGCTCCTCCTCGGATGCGTACCTCGTCTCATGCCCAGGTTCGTACACAGTGGGATAATATGCCTCGTCCAATTCTGGAAGGGAACCAGGTCCTCAGAGGAACGTAACAAGATACAAAAATACATGCCATATATAAATACTGAATAAAATAAAGGGTGTGCTAACCATCTAAGTGAATGCAATATGAGGACAACCTTGATACGTATGGGTAGGTATAGGCATAACGTCCATACTCCGAAGAGCGAGGTATCTGTACATGTAACGTCCATCATTCTGAAGAATGAGGTATCTGCAAATATATATACGTCCGTATCGCTCCGAAGAACGCGATATCTATATAAAGGAAGTCATTGGATCCGTGGCTCCTCTGGATACTACGGATTCTAATGTGTGTATCCCATACGCCTACCAGTTGTCCTTTTCACCCAATACAGATATACAAGTCGAATATACGACGTGCATACCACGTAACTATATGCCAAGTCTCAACTAACTAGATAACCCTAATTATGTACTAAACCGTGATGCATGTCACACGCACCGATAGCTAGTCGGGTACGCGAACCTGTATCCCAATATGAGTTTGTCACTGTGATGCGTGTAAGCGTTTCGGGGTCTAGGAAGATATCAGAATATCCTCACAATGGTGGGTGGGTCTGCTAGTGACTAAGTCAAATACACTACTCATCGATGTACTTGTCAACTGCACCCGAGTCAATCTCGGACGCGCACAGTTATATGAAATAATTGCAACAAGATATCATACAATATTGCATAATTAAAATTAAACAGTAAATATGGCAAGGTATCTTGCCTGGGTCCTCAAGCTGCGAGTGTCAATAACCTGCTCCTAAAGTCTCGCCTGAATGGTCCAGCAACCCTGTATATATAATATAATAATACGATCATCAGTTACTACAGTAGTACATACAGGAAATACTACGCTGCTTTTAGAAACTGACGCAAGAGGGTCTTAATTGGGCAACTAACAGGGTCACGTGTACACGCAGCTAAGACGTACACGTGTCATATCCTCAATTACCGTGTAGATCAAGACAACGGAATACCAAAAATTTGTTACGAAACTAATCAACGTATAGCACAGAAATACCAGTCCTAACTATCATGTTAGAGTGCACTAGGTCAATGTCTAGGCTTTTAGGTCAACACAGTATTCATATTAATTAATCATTTTTATTTGAGTAATTACTTAACATTAATTACTAATTTTAACATACACACGCACACGTATATTGCACCTAGGGATTCACGTTACCCGTGTCCGTTCAACGATACATCGACATCTCGACTCATGAAGAAAAGGGTGAAATAAACATGTACCTAGTCGTGGCCGAGCGGGGGGAGGGGGGTCTGTGCTTGGCGGCGGCCTATTCTCCGATGAGGGGGCGGAGCTCCGGCGTTGCACGGTGAAACAACAGTAGCAGTAGCCTCAACAGCGGCTCGCAGCAACGGCAGGAGCTGCAGCGGCAGGCGATGGCAGCAGTAGCAGCGGCGGCTGGCGGTGGGGGATGGTCGTAGGGGACGACGACTAGGTGGCGGTGGTCTAAGGCGGCGGTGGTCGGCTGTAGATGGGAGCGGGTGAGGGTGATGATGGAGTTGATGATGACAGAGATGGAGGAGGAGGAGGAGGCTGGCGGGTTGACGTCGACGGGGGGGGTCAGGCGGTGCTGGATGGCTGAGACGGTGGCAGGCGGCGGAGGTCGATGGTCAGGCGGGCTGGAGATGATCGGGGGGAAAGAGGAGGCAGTGATGATGGGTGTAGAAATTAGGGTTTCGGCTAGGTGTTATTAGGGTTGGAGAGAGAGAACAAGTTGTATATATGTAGGAGAGAGAGAAAGGGGGTCCTCCTAGGGAATTGGGCCGGCTAGGGTTTCTTGGGTGGGGAACATGTTCAAATGAGGGAATGTAGGATGTAGATGGGCTAGATTGGGTCTAGTTTTGGGTGAGGTTGGGTTCTTACACTAATTTAAATAAAAATTAGTGCAAGTGATGCTTTTCAATTAATTAGAATTATATGGGGTTAAAATTTGGTGGAACACAATCGTCATGGACATAGCAGACTTAGAATAAGATACTGTCATAATTTGGGTTGTATGAAACAGGTTAAGGTTGTATCTCCAATTTTAATTAGAATGAACAATATACAAAGTTGGATTTATTGGGATTTAAAATTGGACGTTTATAACAAATATTGTGCGACTAAAATGAAGCACAAGAGAGAGTAATTATAAGTTACACAAATGTCAAAATGGAAGGCTGGCTTGTCTAGGAAAAGTATGTGAAATTTGTTTGAAGGTAAATGCTAGTGTAGTGCCCCAATTATCGAAGCAATGATAAGGTGTACTATAAATATTGCACAATCATTCTAAAACACAGTATTCTAATTGGATTCAAACTAACCCTAGTCTCTCTATCTAAGCTAAGAAGACCTAAATTTGGTCGAGGGGGTTTACAGGAAGCTAAGGATTTAAGTCATAAGGGTATTTAAGTAATTTCTATATAAAGTTAAAATAGGTTATAATTAAACCTATTTATTTCCTAATCAAACTTAATCTTTTACACTAATTAAACCATAATCCATGAATCACAAGCACGTAGGTGACAAGCTAATACCTCTAATAAAAATATTAAAAAGTTATGTAAAAAAAATTTATATTAAAAAATTTCAAAAACCCGAGAAATTATATTATTAAAATAATAAAAAATTATAGTAAAACTTCTAATTTCAACAAATAATAATAATAATAATAATAACAACAACAAAAATAAAAATAAAAACAATAACAACAACAACAACAACAACAACAACAACAACAACAACAATAATAATAATAATAATAATAATAATAAATTAATTTTTTTGAAACTAACTATGACACTCTACCCTCCTTAGAAAAATTTCGTTCTTGGAATTCAAATTATACTAATAGGAATATATCAAAAGATAATTAGGCTTAAAAACAAACCTTAAGTACCAAATAAATAGGGATAATGTATCCGCATATCTTCTTTTCGTTCCCAGGTAGATTCACCTAGAGAATCATTACTCTATGCCACTCGTACCAGATATATGCTTTGGTTCTTGAGTATCTTTTCTCTTCTGTCTATGATTTCCACTGGTTGTTGTTATATTCGGAGTGTCGGGCCCACTGTTATCTCTGAATGATCTAGTATATGATTTGGATCTGGTACATATCTATGGAGTTTTGAGATATGAAATATGGAACCCTACCTATGTTGGACTTGCAAGGCTTCCTTAGGAAGCTAAGGATTTAAGTGATAAGAGTATTTAAGTAATTTTTATGTAAAGTTAAAATAGGTTCTAATTAAACCTATTCATTTCCTAATCAAACTTAATTTTTTACACTAATTAAACCATAATCCATGAATGACAAGCACATAGGTAACAAGCTAACACCTCTAATAAAAATATTAAAAATTTATGTAAAAATAATAATATTATTATATTAAAAAATTATAAACCCGATAAATTATATTACTAAAATAATAATAATAAATCTCGTAAAGCTATTTTCTCGTAAAACTTGTATTTCCAAATAATAATAAAATTAATTTTTTTGAAACTAACTATGACACTCTACCCTCCTTAGAAAAATTTTGTCATCGGAATTCAAATTATACTAATAGGAATATATCAAAAGATAATTAGGCTTAAAAATAAACCTTGAGTGCCAAATAAATAGGGATAATTTTTTCGTATATCTTCTTCCCATTCCCAGGTAGATTCACCTATAGAATCTTTACTCCATGCCACTCGTACCAGAGAGATGCTTTGGTTCCTGAGTATTTTTTCTCTTCTATCTATGATTTCCACTAGTTGTTGTTATATTCGGAGTGTCGGGCCAACTGTTATCTCTGAATGATCCAGTATATGTTTTGGATCTGGTACATATCTACGGAGTTGTAAGATATGAAATACATCATGAATTCCTTGTAGTGTTGGAGGTAAGGCCAATATGTATGATACCTCTCCAATTCTTTCAATTACATCAAAGGGTCCAATGTATCTTGGCTTAATTTTTCTCGAGTTCCAAATTTAATTGTCTCTCGAGACGGCAAAATTTTTAAGAATACATTATCGCTAGGTTAAAATTCTAAAAATCTTCTATATTTATCGGCCCACATATTTTGCCTGTCTTGAGCTGCCTGAAGATGACTCCTTATGGTCTTAATCTTGTCTACTATTTGTACCACCATTTTTGGACCTAAGAATTGACGTTCACCTACGCCACTCCAACATATAAGAGATCGACACTTCCTTCCATACAAAGCTTCAAAGGGTGCCATTTTAATGCCGGGATGATAACTATTATTATAGGAAAATTTAATTAGATGAAGATGATCATCCCATGATCCTCCAAAATTAAGAGTACATGCTCTCAACATATCTTCGAGAGTTTGAATAGTTTTTTCAGATTTGTCATCTGTTTGAGAGTGATATGCTGAGCTAAACTTTAAACGTATACCAAGACTTTCTTATAAGCTTCCCCAAAATTTTGAAGTAAATCGAGAGTCTCTGTTTGAAACTATGCTTGCAGGTACTCCATGCTAACTAACAATTTATTTAATATACATATCAGCTAATATTTTGGTTGATTCACCCACTCGAAATGATAGAAATCGAGCAAATTTTGTAAGTATATCCACAATAACCCAAATAGCATTGTTAGCCTTCTGAGTTATTGGGAGTTATGATACGAATTCTATAGTAATATGATCTCATTTTCATTCTGGTATTGGCCGAAGAAGTCATGCAGTTCTCTGGTGCTCCGCCTTTACTTACTGACACACTAGGCATTTTGATACAAATCTTACAATTTCTCTTTTTATCCCATGCCTCCAAAATTTTTGTTTAAGATCTTTATACATTTCCGTACTCCTTGGATGAATAGAATATTGAGAATTATGTGCCTCTGACATAACTTTTGTTCTTAGATCTCCTTTTGGTACATATAATCTATGTTCAAACCTCAATGTTTTATCTGGGTATTTATCCCAGTCTGAAGTCTTTTTTCAGTCTTCTTTCATAATTCTTGTAATTTAGTATCTTCTTGTTGATTTGCTTTGATTCTCTCTACTAAAGATGACTAAACTTGCAAGTCGGCCTATGATCCTTCTACCATGGGATATATAATTTCAATTTCCATTTTTCTTATATCATCAAAAAAAATTGGATGTATTCATAAAGAATGTTGTAGGTCTTGTATTTAATGCATCTGCTACTTTGTTTGCTTTGCCAGGATGATATTTCAGTTCCATATCAAAGTCTTTAAGTAGCTCTAACCACCTTCTTTGTCTCATATTTAACTCTTTATGGGTGAATATATATTTTAAACTTTTATGGTCAGTATAGATTTTAACTCTTTCAGCATATATGTATTGCCTCCATAATTTAAGTGCATACACTACTACTGCAAGCTCTAGATCATGTGTTGGATAATTTCTTTCATGCTGCTTCAACTGACGAGAGGCATAAGCTATAACTCTTTCATGTTGCATTAGTACACAACCCAGGCCGTTACCAGAAGAATTGCTATAAATTTTATAACCTCTAGATCCATTTGGTAAAGCTAGAACAGGTGATGTAATAAGTCTTTCTTTCAATTCTTTAAATGTTGCCTGACATTTGTCTGTCCAGATAAATTTCTCATAATTATGTGTCAAATGGGTTATAAGTTCAGAAATCCTCGAGAAATTTTCGATAAATCTTCTGTAATATCCTGCTAACCCCAGAAAGCTTCAAATTTCTGCTACATATTTTGGTACATGCTATGATTTTACTGCTTCTACTTTTCTTGGATCAACTGAAATTCCTTCACCACTAATGATATGGCCAAGAAAAGATATACGGTCTAGCCAAAATTCATATTTTCTAAGTTTCCCGTACCCGTATAATTGTTTTTGTCTCAAAGTTTGAAGTATTATCCGTAAATGTTCTTCATGTTCTTCCTCATTCTTAGAATATATCAAAATATCATCGATGAATACCAATGACAAATTTATCCAAGTATTGATAGAATATGTGATTAATAAGATCCATAAAGATTGCAAATGCATTAGTTAATCTGAATGACATAACTAGGAATTCATAATGTCCATATTGGATTCGAAAAGTGGTTTTTGATACATCATCTTTCTTTACTTTTACTTGATGATAATCCGACCTTAGATCAATTTTTGAAAACACTTGTGCTCATCCAAGTTGATCAAATTACTCATCAATTCTTGGTAATGGATATTTGTTCTTGATATCTACCTCATTCAATGCTCTATAATCAATGACCAGTCGTAATGTGTCATCTTTCTTCTTCACAAACAAGACTGGTGCTCCCCAAGGTAAAACACTTAGTTGAATAAATTTTTTAGTCAACCGTTCTTTTATTTGTTTATTCAACTTTACTAATTCTTCTTTATTCATAGGATACATTTTCTTTGCTACTGGTGCTGCTCCAGGAACCAGATCTATAGTAAACTCCACTATTCTGTCTGGTTGTAATCCTGATAATTCATCAGAAAATACATCCTTAAATTCAGATACTATTCTCGAGAATTGTTCTTCTTCAATGTTTTGGAATACTCATCGAATTGGTAGTCTAAGTTCTTCAATCTTCTCTGTTTAATCTTCCTTATGGTCCCGAATAAATTCATGTATTTCTCTTCTAGAAAGTTGAAATGTAACTTTTCCTTAACCACAACCTATATTATCTACTGTTAATGTCAACCAATCCATTACGAAGACTATATCATAATTGATTATTGAAAAAACCAAAAGTCTTACTCGGAATGATTCACGTCCAATTCTGATTCGACATGCTTTACAGATATGATTGACTTCCACCAAACCATTTTCCGTTAGAATTCTCAATTTCTTAGGTAATAGTTCAGATTCAATCTCATGTAAACATATAAATACAGCATATATAAAGGAATGTGTAGCGCCTGAATCAAATAACAATATCGCTAGATAAGATGAAACTAATATAGAACCCGTCACAACTTCTCCAGGCAATTCCACCTCATTAATATCCATCAAGAAAGCCCGGTCATGCTTCTTCTTGCCAGTATAAGTTTTTTGTGGTCTTTGTGCTTGTTGGATTATTTCATTTGAGGTGGTAACGGATGCCTATACTGACTTTATGTAGGTACCATAGTCTGCATTACTGGTGCTACTGTTGTATTGCCCTTGGTACATTTAACATCGGCCTTAGTACATTCCCCTGAACTAGCTGCCTTAGTTAAACCCTGCATTCATAGGCCTTGGTATAAATTGTTGATATGGTGTCATAGGCCTTGTCATAGATATCTGGGGACACTGAGTAATTTGATGATCTGTTGCTCCACATCTTAAACACCATCTATTATATTTTCTGCATTGATTCCTCAAATGGCCTGGCTTCCTACAAAAATTGCATATGGGCACACATTTTGATATTGTCATCTGTAGTCGCTTGGCCTGACCTTGCTATTGGTTCTTTGAATAAGATGATCTTTGTTCAAAATTTCTCTTTTGACCTCCAACCTTTGCTACTTGCCTATCTTTTTATATCCTTTCCTGATCTCGGGCAGCTTCAGTTATCTTAAAATATGTTTGGCATTTATAAGGTGCAATCTTGCCCTTAAGTTTACTTTCTAACACTACCCTGAACCTGGATACTTTAGCCTTTTCTGTAGCTACCATATAAGGAGCAAATATACTTAGTCTGGTGAATTCTGCAGCATATTCATCCACAGTATATTTATCCTGTTTTAGTTGAATAAATCTCCTTTCTAATTCCATTTGAGCTGACTCTGGAAAAAAATCTCTCTTCAAATTTACTTTTAAATTCTTTCCATGTCACCACTATATTAGACTCCTCTAGGTGCTCTGCACTCCACCAACTCTCTGCTACATCTTCTAATTGGATTCTAATTATTGCTAACATATCTTCTGGTGCAATCTTTGCTCCCTTAAGTAATCCTTCAGTAGTCCTCACTTGCCCTGCTTCCAATGGGCTTTCAGTTCCACAAAAGTTTTTTGGAATTAGTTTTCTAAAGTCGACAATGGTTCCATCTTTCTGTTGGGGAGGTGCCCTAAGTTGTTCTAGAACAGCTATTGAGGTAGCTTGTGCAGCATTAGCATGCTGGTTATTCATTTATAATAGTTGCTGGAAATTTTGGAGTATATCTGCGGCACTTGTCTCAGCTTGGTTGTTAACAGGGGACTGGAATTCAGAATCGTCCATTTTCTAAATGGAGACAAAGTATGTAGATTTTTTTAATAAACTAACCCAAGTAGCTATAATAACATTTTTAACAATGAATAAATCAAAAGAACAGTTACATAAAAGTATAACAAAATAAATAAGGAAACTACATATTTTATTTATAGAAACAATATATGATACAATGCTACAAAGATGCACAACCACTATTTACCTCTGTTGTTATACAAAAATGAACTCCAGCAGACAAAAAGACATCATTATATCTATATTACAACACAAACTAGTATTATATACATACACCCTTCCTACATAGTAGTCTTATTTACATAACCATCTCTTATCCTCCCTTGATATCTTTATCCTCTAGATATATATCAGCCTAATCTTGAGGATAGTTACTTTTGGGTGAAGTTCCCTCCATTCTGGTAGCGGACCATTAAAGTCATCCCTTTCTGCTAATTGTTGAGCCTTGATAACTATGAGGTATGGGATCATGACTATATCCTGGCCTACTTGATATCCATCTTCATAACAGATATGGTACATGGTTATATTCTGGCCCTGTGCTAATCCCTATCTTTTTCTCGTAAAATTGTAATATCTATGATGAGTCCGGCTTCTATAACCCAGATATGCATGAGGCATAAATTGAGGCATGATCTATACCCAAGAAAATCTTATATTAGTAACCTCAATTAAATCTTAAATAAAACTATAGACAGTTAATAATAAATAACTCAGGAATCATGTTTTTTTAAAACATAAACACATGCTATATATGAAAATATGAAATAAGTATACTAAACTTAATTTCCTTAACCTTATAATACCCAGTACTCATATCCTAAGGTTCTTGTTAGACATTTCCTAGAAATTAATCTT
The DNA here is from genome assembly GCA_036927795.1 of Iris macrosiphon. NCBI lineage: Eukaryota > Viridiplantae > Streptophyta > Magnoliopsida > Asparagales > Iridaceae > Iris > Iris macrosiphon. The sequence continues at coordinate 129,826,059 of JAYESA010000006.1, read as the reverse complement.
AGTGTCTTATAGATATAACTAACAGATTTGTTACCTAGATGTAGACTGATGCATATCTATAATGTAGACCTGCATGGGCCACCACTAAAAGACGTGCCACACCCTGCTCCCAATATATGGTGAGTCAAGTACGTAACCAACATCGCTAGGCTACGTGCTTTACGAATAAACCAATATCTGTAACCATAATTATTGCATGTAAGTTCTAGGATAAAGTATAAGGAAATCTAAACCATCAACAAGTAAGAACTAAGCACATTCACAATATTATTCTTCTTTATTTACATCTCACAAGTCTGATTCTGTCTTCAAAAGAAAGTATACAAGCTACTCACTAAAATATACAACGATATATCTATCTCCCAAAAATATTAATACACATATAATCATACAAGAACACAAAATAAAATTATTTTACACGCGACACCCCTTACTCTTCAGACGCGTCCACATTATACAAGTGAAGTACCTCATTTTCGTCCTGACCTTCATCTAGTGAACAAAACTATGTCATCAATGACATACAAGTCCTCGATTCAAGAAAGGTGAAATAAATAAAATAATATGATACTGAACATCAAGTACAATGAAAATCTAAACCAAATAAACTCTAAGTACATGACAATATACGACTTTGAACTAACTTCTAAAGTGATCATAATATAGTGAAATAATTGTATTCAAACAATTTATTAAGTCCTAAAGTCACTAACACAACCACAATACCGTTTTTTCCTATATGATGATGATGTAATTTGGAGAACATGTTTGGATCTCACATTCGCAGTGTCAAGAGCACTATCTAGACAATAATTCCATTACCGAAGATCATGTGGTGGCATGTAGGCATGGTGCTTAGTTGTCCGGCCATTCCTCTTCGGGAGCAATAAATCATATACATCAATTAACACCAATTTTGACTTTTTATCGAATTAGGGTAAACATTTACAAATAACACGAGATACAGGTAGATAGGTGATATAAGCATTCACCCAGTCTCAACTCAAGGCCTTGTGAAGGAGCTACAAGTACTGATCAGTTTTGCTAATTATATTGCCAAAATTTCATACGATGTGATTCAAACTGTTCTTCTACGCCCAATGCTCTATTCTACAATCACAATCAATCCTAAGTTCATTCTAATAAGTAAAACTCTATTTTTCGGCTCAAGTATACATCTTGATTTGTATTTTTGGAATACAAATATCACTTAGCAAAAATGCTTCAAACTATTGGAATAACACCAATTAATTTTCTATACGTGTTAATATCACATAGTACGAGAATACAGTCAACAGGATATTCTAGAACCAAGGAAATTATATTTGATAATTTGATCGCTTACGTATTTACATGTCCATATCCTTACGAGTCCAAAAATTATACAATTGACCTCTAAATATTTCTAGAGTAGTTGTATGTCTATCTCTAGTTAATATACCATTATTTAGGTTTAGGGTTCGGTACGATATCATAGCATTTAAGATTCGAAATTAGGCTATCTTTCGAAATACTTAGAATTTTGGACAAAGTCTCATTTATATTTTGTTCTCCAAACACAGTAATATAACAGACACGGAGCAACTCTCCGTAGAATTGACATGTATGAAAGCCCTTCGATGGAACAACTCTACACCGGTCACACACAATTAATAGGATAAATAGTAAATGTATAAAAGCACAAAACTAAAATGCACAAAACATCCAACATATATATCCTACGTTGCACAGAGCATAACTCCTATCATATGAATCTAAATACTATCAAATTATATATAGTTGTAAAGCTTATCAAATCCTCTAAATATTCTGTATAATTATATTTTGATAATGCTTAATAGGTCAAAACTGGCCTACGGAATAAGGTGTATAATGTCCCAGATTTAATTTTCAGATTTCTACATCAGTGGTGCACGGATAATAACTCCTATCGTATAAACCCAAATACTAGCATATCATATATGGTTGAAAAGCTTATCAAATTTTCAATAAAACTCATTAATACATATTTTGATTTTGACAGGGTTTAATAGATCAAAACTGGCTTACAAAATAATGTGCACATATGTTCCAGATTTCAATTACAGGATTTCATCTCCGTCTTGCACGACCAATAACTCCAACGTATACACCAAACACTATTGTATCATATATGGTTGGAAAACTTATCAAAATTTCAATGATTTTTGTTTAGACATATTTTGATTTTGACTAGGTTTATTAGATCAAAACCAGCTCTAAAAAATACTGCGCACTAGGAACGAATTCAACACATAAACCTAATTCTATTCCATGTCCAAGCCTCATATGGGTGTGTCATCTTAACCAATGATCCTTAGAATCATGTTCTAAACAAAATATATTAATCTCAACATTTATCTAATATATACTTTATTTTGAACAATAGAATTAAACCAAGAACAATATAAAAATTACACTAAAATAAGATTTGTACAATGAGAAGGAAGACTTGCCTTAGCTCTAGTAGGTTTAGAATTTATGTAGGGAAGGAGAGCTAGAGTTTTGGAGAGGTAGAAGGCGTTTGATAGAAGGTCTTGGAATGAAGAGTTAAAAGCTTATGTAAGGAAGGAAGTAACTTAGCCTTTATAAAAAAACTAAGTTCTTAAGCCTTTAATCTTTCCATTCTTATCCTATCCAAGATATTTAACTTGCATGAAACCAAAACCATTAGGATGGAACCCCACCTACGTTGGACTTTTAAGGTTTCCTTAGGAAGCTAAGGATTTAAGGGTATTAAGTAATTTCAATGAAAAGTTTAAATATGTTCTAATTAAACCAATTCATTTCCTAATCAAACTTAATCTTTTACACTAATTAAACCTTAATCCATGAATGACAAGCACATAGGTGACAATCTAACACCTCTAATAAAAATATTAAAAATTTATGTAAAAACAATAATAATATTATATTAAAAAAATTTGAAAATTCGAGAAATTATATTATTAAAATAATAAATTATTTCTCGTAAAGCTATTTTTTCGTAAAACTTGTATTTTCAAATAAATAATAATAATAATAATAAATTTATTTTTTTTGAAACCAAATATGACACATGCAGAACCTGCTTTACTCTTTCCTTATATGCATTGCCATGAAATCGATCTAGGCTTAAATAGAAAGATCACCTTGTATTAATATCTTCATGCTTCACATAATTACTTAGTGTTGGTTTAGGCGAGTGGGTCCCCCCGCTCACCAGTACAAGATGTGTACTGACCCACGTTTGTGGACAATCTTTCAGGTACTCATGTAGGAGGCCTTGCTTGGATATATGAGACATGATGCATGGATTGACGATATCATTTGTAAGTATACGAGAGATAGTTAGACTGTTGTAAGCCTTCGGGATATTTTCATTTGGGCCTTTTGATACTTGTGCTTGGTTTCCTTATTCAACAAAAGAGCTTCGATGCGTATACTCTGTTATGATCTTGTTTGTAATGGTACTTTTTTTTTGCTGTAACTTGGTCGTTTCGATGATAACCATGACGTTTGACGTCGTTGCCTTGTGCAAGCGCAACTCCAGGCTCGTACGCCATCATGCCCTGATGAGAACAATTGTTCTGCGGGAGCGTTTGCGTGATGATCTCACGTCCGGTGGGGACGATCGAACTTGCGGAAGATTGAGACATGACACTATAACTGAAATAGAGGTCGTACTCGTGGATTACGCTATCGTATTTAATAACCCACAACAACCAAAAATGTTCCAGTTAAGGAATCAAAGATCTGAAACTATGGTTTCCAGAAATGCATCTAAACACGAGAATGAAACCATAAGCTTACTGAAAAAGAGTCAGATCGAGAAGACGAAGACTTCGATGAGGACATGGCATTGCAAGGTTTCCCTAATTCCTCTTGGGAAGGCGATCATGAAAGAGAGATGAGAAATATGAAGGTTTAGAAAGTTAGAAACAAATCTATAATTTTATACATATAAGTAGGTTAATAGGGGTAAACTTGGGTGACCCATTTTGAAACCTAGTTTGATTATTAAACGAGTTAAATATGATCAAACATGTTGAGTATTAAATCCAAATGCGACCCATTTATCAAACGGGCTTAGACGTGTTATACATGAACAATTTACACCAAACCCAAACATGTTTATTAGGGCGGGTAAACGATTCAGGTAAACGGGTAAGACCTGAATTGCCACCCTTAACAATACCTACACCTAATCAACAGAAATAAACCAACCAAACTAGGTTCATTATAAAAAAAACAAAAACAAATGTCACTATTGGTATAAAAAAAAGGCTAGTGTTATTGGCACTACAATATCCTCTCAGGGGTGACGCTGGTTAGAGGGCAATACAAGTAAGTTTATTTTTCTCTCGTGGCAAAAAAAAAAAAAAATCTATTGGGCAACACGTTTCGTTAGCATTATCTTTCTTCCTTTTCCAAACCCAAAACTAACACACTTTATTCTCTCTACTTCATATTTCAAATATGACATAATCAAGATAAAATTTCATCAACACAATCAAGATAAAACTTGATTAAAATATGAATTTTTTTTTTTTTTTTTTCAAATCTAGATTTTTTTTGTTTACATTTTTAGTTTTATGTGTAATACATATATTTTTTTATGGTTCATAGTAGAAAGCCCACTAAGACACTGTTTTCGAAGTTTCCAACTCTTTAGTGGAGGTTCAAAGCTTCACTCATGTTTGAAACGATAGATGAGTACCAAATATTTTTGTAGTCCTTACTATGCAATAGGGTTGCAATTTTTTTTGTTAGTTCTGAAGTTAAGAGTTTCCTGGCTCAATTCTCTTTTACACTACATGTTTTCCCTAAGGGTCTGCTTGGTAACGGTGTTTTCACCGGTTTTGGGGCATTTCTAACCCAACCATTTATGAAAATTCTTGCTTGGTAAATTTTATGAGGCACTGGTTTTGGTCGGCTCAACCCCTCTCCCCCCTAAAAAAAACGAAAAAGAAAAAATCGGTGTAATATAATTTTGGGTGGCTTTATAAACATCCCAAATTGGTTGATTTTAAGCGGTTTTATTATTATATTTCATTTATTCTTATAAAAAACTTTCAGAACCGTTCGTTACCAAGTATGAATTAGATTGGTTTAAAAGTCGCTACTTAAAACCATTCAAAGTCGGACCTCTCATAACCGTTCATAACCGGTACTCTAAAAATATCTCATAACCGCTACCAGGGGCGGATCCAGAAACTGCAGATGGGTCGGCTACCATAATTTTGGGTGGGCTAGAAATGAGTTAACCTATATAAAAAAAATTTATATAGAAAAAAAAGTTAAATTTTTTTTTTTGGTGGGCTTGAACCCACCCCCGGATCCGTCCCTGGCCGCTACTCTCATAATTGCCAAGCAGACCCTAAGAATTTCTTTTTTTTGAGACAACTACATGAAAAATATTTAGTCTATTTTTGTTCACCCATCAAAGCAAGACTGGATGTTCATTCTTCAACTCAAGTGTCATTTTTAGTCAAACTAACACTACTTAATTTTAACTAGTAACATGTGCGTGCGTTGTACGTATATTTAATGCTAAGTATTATTTGTAAAATATAATTTATCTCGGACTTTTTTTATTTCGTAATTATAATTTTTTTACTTTTTTTTGAATATTTATTTACGGCTTGGACGGATAAGAGGGAAGTTGGTTTATGTTTTTATTGATCTCACGTAAGTTTTTTTTAAAAATTAAATTGGTTGAGTATTTACTTATGGTTCTAGATTTTTAATATCCTCTAAGTTTAAATTTTTTTTTTTAAAATGGTTGAGTATTTACTTACGGTTTTAGATTTTTTAATCTCTCGTAAGGTTTCTCTCTTCCGTTTAGTTTTTATTTGGTATTTGGTTATCATTTATTTACGGTTTGGATGGATAAGAAAGAAGTTGGTTTAAGGTTTTATTTATCTGTCCTGTTATTTTTTTTGTTAACTAAATTGGTTTAGTATTTATTTTCGGTTTGGATGGATAAGAAAGAAGTTGGTCTAAGGTTTTATTAATCTTCCGTAAGTAGTTTTAAAAAAAATAATTTGTTTAAAATTTTATTTATCTCTTCCGTTATTTTTTTAAGTAAATTAGTTTAGTATTTATTTACCATTTAGATAGATAATAAAAAAATAATTTAAAATTTTTTTTTTTTTTTTATTAGAATTTTTTTGTTAAGTAAATTGATTAGATCGATTTTGAGTCGTTTTAAAATCACTGTATAATAGTAGATAGAGAGATTATAACAGTAGAGATAGAGATTAAGATTAGTGTGACAAAGCGGTCTAGGGGAAAAAATGGAAAACATTTGTGTAGCCAATAACACCGAAAAAACAACAACAACATTCTAGCCCCTTCCGATCTCTTTTTCTTGATCTTCCTCTTCTCCCGAACCCTCAAAATTCCTGTTCTTCTTCTTACACTCGCGATGTATCGATGACTCACCAGAAGCGACCCTTCTCCGCCACCACCAGCCAAAACCCTTGCTCCTCCTCCTCCGCCATGAAGAAGGCCAGGTCTCACCAGAGCTCCGGCGACAAGAACGGTCTCCACTCGCACCACAACCTCTTCGAATCCTCCTCAGCCGAGGATGGCGTCGCCGCCTCCGCCACCACCGGCGTCGCCGCCAACCTCTCCCGCAAGAAGGCCGTCCCTCCGCAGCCGGCCGCCGCTTCCAGGAAGCAGCTTAAGATCAAGCTCAACAAAGGTCACACCTTCGCTATCCCCTTCTTCTCATTTCAATTGGTACTCGTTGCTGGGATCGGCTGGGGATGGAATTACTAGTTCTTGGTAGTAGGCATTGCTAAAGCCCTAATTTTGGATAAACCTTGACATTTCTCTCTTAACGTCTTATATAGAGATCCAACCGAAGAATAAAGACTAGTCTCCAATATTCATTTGCTGTAGTCAAGGTTTGCACTGGCTGAAACCATATGTATCGGCTGTTTTGGATCGGAAATGGAGGTTCAAAACTGCCAGAACCATCGAAACTACTGAAACTTACTGTACAAAACCCCGTGAAACCAATACTGTAAACGAGAATTAGTTTTCCCAAAAGACATATGTTGTTGGGTTTAGGGATAAGATATAAATTCCATAAATTGAGGGCGGCAATGCGTTTAAGTTCAAAATAGTTGTCTGCGGGCAGGCGAGAGATTTAATTGGCACAACCTTATTCACACTACTTCCAATTGCATGGGACACCTAATAGCACTAGGCATTGTTGGAGAATTTGGTGTATGGAACAAAATAGTAGAAGAAATAATGTGATTATGTCATATATGAACAGTTTTCTTAAGGTGATAATTGCCCCCAATATAATGAGTTTGTTGTCGGGTTTTAATAGCATTCGCCTCCAAGATACAATAAATAAGTCAAAATCGACAAACAATAATTCCTGAGATTTTCTTTAGAACCCAAACTCATATTAAAGAGAAGCCCTAACTCATAACCTCTTTCTTTTGTCCAATATACAAAACCTCTTTCATATTTTTTTTCCCTATGTTATTTTCATTTTATAAAATACGGTTACAGAAACCCTAACTCATATTAAAGAGAAGGCCTCAAAAAGGATCACACATGTTTAATATGATATAATATACACTAAGCTCGTTATCTACAAGGTCTAAATCCATTTACATAGTTTTGACGTACACTAACTTATAAGCAACTCATTACTCTTCTCCGTTTTCAATATGAGACTAAACCACTTAATAATGCAATCTACATGACAACTGCTGCTTAGATAGGAATGTGAAGTGAAATTCAAATAGTGACAAGAACATGCATATAAAAAAGGTATCTTTCAATTTAAACATTCGTTTAGTGCAACTATTCCAAGATTCTAATGAAACCATTGGTAGCTGCCTAAGGCTTTAAACCATGATTACTTGGAGCATGGGGCGCCCCAAAACAAGATCTGGAACACTATAAATGGTGTCCTGGTATTCGCACGTTAGGATTAGGCTTCTTTGGAGCACGATACATTTATCCAAATTTTTTTAAGGAATAAATATGTCATGATATATATAACCTATATTTAAGATTCAAAATTAATCAAGTAACACAATATGACATCATCAAAAAATCTAAACTAAAGTAAGTAATCAAATAATACTAATATAATATCTGGAATGCTAGCTATATGTCGAGTTCAGGTAACTCTACTATTCTTATTTATTAGAACCGGAAATAGGACAAATAATCAGTCTAGTTCCATAGTAATCAATCAAAGAATGTTAAGAACTAATTATGACCATGCCTCCAATCCTTGATTCGTGATTTATAAAGTCAACAATAAGCTTGTTCTAGAACCTATGCCACTCCTTGTGTTTACATAGATGAGGTCTTGTTCCAATTTTACTGAAATAAAGTTTTCTCACTAAGAGCACAACACTCGTCCTAAATATTTATAATGCTTTATACTGTTTACCTTGGAATGGCGATATTTTTGAAAATTCTGGTGCTTCAAATAATTATCAATAATCTGTTGTTACTCATTCAACCTATATACTAGTGATAACAATAGGTAATGTTAGGTTACCAGTATTGATGTATGTCAAAGAAAGGGTTTTAGAATCCTTCTTTTTAGTCAATATCACCATTTCTTTTGGGAGACCTTTTAAATGGATTGTTATGTAGCTATACTGGAAACATTGTAAAGGGAGACGAGTTTGGACTAGCTTATAAGTTATGTACTCCAAAGCTATGCAAATTTATTCGGTTCTTGGAGGTCATGAGCTTAGTGTATATTATATTAAAAATCTGTTAGCCTTTTTGTACCTTCTCTTTAATTTTTGAAGAGATGCTTCTATAATAGTATTTCAAATGAAAGAAAATTTCTAAAAGAGGTGTTAAAGACTTGTTAAAACAGGAAGAGACAACTCTTTCTACTAAATAATATAATGTAACACACAAGAAAAATCTTATATGTTCTCTCTTCTCTATGTCTAAAATACAGTTCCATCTGAGTATCTTGAAGGAAAATTTCGAAAAATGTTGGTTGTAGATTTCGGCGATTTATTATATCTTGTAGGTTAACCATTAAATGTGGCAACAAACTCACTCTAGTAGAGGCAAATATCACCATAAGAGAAGTGTTAATCTGTTCCCTTTGTTTTAGTATATTGTTCTACACTCCAAATTCTCCAATGAATAACCGAAAGACGAAGGAAACCAAAACCATCGGTTTCTTTCATGCTGTCTCCAAAGCCCAAAATGTGTCGTACACCCTTCTTTATAGTATTCCTGTTCTATGACTTAGTATGGTTTACTATCTAACCTTCCCCAAACTCAATTGCGGAGCAAGACCCAGTATAAACTGAGAAAATAATTCACTTGTATCCAAAAGATATACAATTAAAATAGCCAAGCCCAGGAAAAGAAAATAAACTGGTTAAGTTCCTCAAATCATTTTGTTTGACCCCTGTATTTTAAAACGAAGTATAATTATCTCAGTCTATTTTATATAAGAACTGCAATCGTGAGGCTTACACAGTGGGCCTCCATGTGCTGCCACATGATGTAATATACAATTAGATGAATATTCATGTTGATTTCTGTTATCAATTGACTATTGAACTAGTTGATAGGGCATTTTAACAAGGTTAGGTGCGACTTATAGTTTAATAGATGCAATTAAACTAGCACATAAGTACGACGCCAATTGAAGTGAATATATGCTACTTTTGTATTGTTGTTTTTTATAGGATCTGATAAATGAGAAGTATGTTTGTCATGATCTGCTTGGCATGCTCTATGTTTTTGAAACTCTCTTATGTTATCTTTCCAAAGCATCATTCTACAGCTAGAAATCGACCATTATTAATGGTTCTAGTAAGATCATAGATGGTGCACATTCACCTTCACTGTCTCTTTTGAATTCTGTTTTTTGTACTTTTCTATTGCCTCTCAATACCTGCAAATTTATATCTTAACATGAGTTTTTTTAAATAGTTGCATAACCATATGCTAGCAAGTATGGACACTCCAAAATTGGTCCCATGCACATTGAGGACATGTCCGACACTACATAATTGCTCCAAAATATACCTGGACACCAACAAATTGATGATCATATCTATGTCAGCATGTCTATATTGAGCTGTCACATTCATGTCCTATGCAGCAGGAGCTGCTTATTAACTTATATTATAGAGCTTAGCCTAAGAGTTAGGAAGCATGGATATTCCCAAAAATGTGGGGCTGTGTTGTGTACATGTCATGTATTCCACTACAATTTGTAGATGTACCAGCCATACTAGCTTGCTCTTTCAAATAACATCAACACATTGGTTGCATACAACATGTTGTTCATATGTTTCATTGTTTGGCAGTATCCCTAAAAGTCCACCCCCCTCTATGTTTTTGAAACTCTCTTATGTTATCTTTCCAAAGCATCATTCTACAGCTAGAAATCGACCATTATTAATGGTTCTAGTAAGATCATAGATGGTGCACATTCGCCTTCACTGTCTCTTTTGAATTCTGTTTTTTGTACTTTTCTATTGCCTCTCAATACCTGCAAATTTATATCTTAACATGAGTTTTTTTAAATAGTTGCATAACCATATGCTAGCAAGTATGGACACTCCAAAATTGGTCCCATGTACATTGAGGACATGTCCGACACTACATAATTGCTCCAAAATATACCTGGACACCAACAAATTGATGATCATATCTATGTCAGCATGTCTATATTGAGCTGTGTCACATTCATGTCCTATGCAGCAGGAGCTGCTTATTAACTTATATTTTAGAGCTTAGCCTATGAGCTAGGAAGCATGGATACTCCCAAAAATGTGGGGCTATGTTGTGTACATGTCATGTATTCCACTACAATTTGTAGATGTACCAGCCATACTAGCTTGCTCTTTCAAATAACATCAACACATTGGTTGCATACAACATGTTGTTCATATGTTTCATTGTTTGGCAGTATCCCTAAAAGTCCACAATCCCCCCCCCCCCCCCCCCCACACACACACACACCCACCCACACACACACACACACACACCCACCCACCCACCCACCCACCCACCCACCCACGCACACCCCTAATTGTGCTTAATTTTGGAGGTGTCAGACCAGGTGATTCTCCTCACGTAGGAAATGAATGACAGATAATTCCTTTCAATTCTGTTCATGGTTTTCAGCCTAGCTCAAGAATGTACTCTACCAATGTTTCAGTGCCATGTCATCCCACCTCCTATATGTTTTTATGTTTCTTTCTATAGCTACATGACTACATCAAGAACATTCTCATGTAATTCTTTTCCATCTTACCCTATCGTTATATTAAATTTTACTCGTCTCCCCGGTCCCCGTATTATTTGAAAAAAGTTCGTTGCCTCTTATTTAGACAAACTCTATGTCCAAATGAATTTTGAGTCTAGCATTTCATTACTACAAGAAAGAATCTTCTTTCAAATCTTTAACATTATCCATATCAAATCCAATAATCATTTCATTTCTACAACAAATAATTTTCTAGCTATTTCTTTCAAATCTTTAACATTATCCATATCAAGTCCATTTATCATTTCATTTCTACAACAATGTTCTGGCTGTTTCTTTCAAATCTTAACATTATCCATATTAAATCCATCTAAAACTTCTTCAGGAATTCCATTCTGTTATCATTGATAACTATGTTTTTGATGGCCGTTAAATTAGGCATGCTACATTCATCATATAATCCTTAAGTACGTAACTATAAACAATTTCTATTCTCTTCCGACAAAATTTGCCAATAATAGGGTTATATTGAAGGCAGAATAGCACATGTTTTGAGTCATGTATCATTTCTTGAGTAATACGCACGTCTCAAACTAAACCACACTAACCAAATAAATCAATATTTTTTCTTAAATTAGCAAAAGAATCAATTTTTTTTTCTTCATAAATCTAGTATATAAATATGCCTAAGATGAAGAGACATGGCAGCTCACATAGCACTTGCCATGCATCTAATGCTATTTTGAAATAAAGCATCAATAAGAAAAGAAGGTATATGCATAAATATTATTATTAAATAATAATGTATGGAAGTATTGCTGAAGTATTGCTCCCAAGAAAATTTTAAGACCAAATTAGATGGGTTAAATTTTGCTACATTTAGGTGATTGTACAATTTAGTTTAGTTGGGGCTTTGACAACAATGCTTATTTGATTTGATTGGGGATGAAAGGTTCACGGTATCGGAATTGGTATCGGGCCCTTCCTATGAATATCGGGATCAACATTAACGCAGTATCGGCGGGGCAGTTTCAGTTTTTTGGTATCTAGAAGCAAATAATAATCAGTAAATTATTAAAAATTTAGAACTAATACATTTAGGCATAATTTTAAGTGTTTTATATAAACAAAGTGCTCTAAAAATAAACGAAAAAATAATTTTAAGTGTTTTATTTGTTGTTTCTTAGTCGTTTTGGAACTGGATGAAATAATAGGCACCCATAAATTTCTTCCTTTCTTTACATATTTTTGCAATCTTATTATGCTTTTACATCCTTTTTGATTGATCTTTTTCGTTTTAATTTTTTTCCTGCCGAATTGACTAGGAAAGAGACCCGCAGACGTTGTAATCGCACATTATCGATAGCGATCGGTATTGTATTAGGACATGCCAAACCTTGTCAATATCGATCATATTGTATAGGTGCCAACCGATACTGCAATGAAGCTCATGCGCCATTCCTCGGTTGGCCAATTTCTAGGGTAATTGTGCATATCACTTGGTCCTATGGTGAGGTGGAAGAAAAAATGGGAATATGAGAGAAGGGGAAGGAATAGTGGAGGATATTAGGTCTTTGTTCGTCAGTTTTACAATTTGGGGAGGGATGGATAGCAGGGAGTATAGGAGAGGGATGGAAATCATGGGAAACCGAGAAGGGATTGGAAGGGAAGGTGAAATCAATTTTAGTGCTCGACTGATAGTGGGAAGTGAACGAACAATGGACATTGGAAGTAAGGAAGCGGAAAGTAGTCAAGGAGAGGAGAAGATGACAACTAATCTGAGACGTTTGAATAGAGGGGTACGTGGTTCCCAACTCAGTATATGCCCTTGAGTCTCCTTTGTCTTGAATTCTTCATGTTAGTTATATAAGACTATCCGAAATGGTGGATAAGAGGTGTTCAACATTATTAGATACTCAAAAGTGTTTTATAATTGTAGTCTTATATAGGTAAAGTAGTCAAGGAGAGGAGAAGATGACAACTAATCTGAGACGTTTGAATAGAGGGGTACGTGGTTCCCAACTCAGTATATGCCCTTGAGTCTCCTTTGTCTTGAATTCTTCATGTTAGTTATATAAGACTATCCGAAATGGTGGATAAGAGGTGTTCAACATTATTAGATACTCAAAAGTGTTTTATAATTGTAGTCTTATATAGGTAATAGGTGAAAGGGATAAGCTTGCTTTTGGCATTTGCACTCATCTCCAAGGCAGAATATAATAAGACAAACCGACGAATAAATGTATTCCCAGAAAACTAGAGCTAGTAACTGAAAAGCGCCTGCCAAATGCTGTTCTGTAATGCACACAAATCATGTTTTTGAATACTGTTTTATGTTTTTGAATGCTGTCATGTTTAATCATCATCTACAAGGACATTTCAAAGCCCAGGTTGATTCTGTGTCATCTTACTGTGTTGTCGTACTGAATTTTCCTTCAATCAGTGATTAATATCTTGGGTTTCTATGTTTTTATTAACTTTATTATGTATATAGTAGGATTAATGAAGGCTAATGAAGGCTATTCTCGTTGCAAGAAAGCTTTTGTAGGATCACCCTGAAAGGCTCTTCCTATTAACTTTGCTTGTTCATCGTATTGCAAGGAATCTCTCAAGTGATTCATACTTCATACAGTGTTTCAAAAAGTGCGAGAGGTTCGCACCTATGCGCGCCTGTGGCTCAAGGCTCACCCTTGCGCCTCATTTTTTTGTGAAGCCAAACTCATTCATCTAGGCCCACGCCTCGTGCGCCTCACACCTAATTTTGACACGTACTCCTCATGCCAACATTTGATGCACAAAGCTTAGGAGGTTCATTAACTTAGCGTTTTTCCTTTTTTTTTTTATTTGTTCTTTGATGTTTTAGTATTTTAGTGTTCATATATAACTAGTCCTTTTATTTTATCAGTAGATTTCTACCATACTTTTAATAATATCAAGTCTATCAAGAAAATATTGTGGTTGAAGATATTGCACCAACTGAATCTTAAGATATAACACTATCAAATGTATCAAGTCAATCAACTAATCTTTCTATTGTCATTAGTAGGTTTTGTTTTGCAGATCGTTGATGATGAATGATAGAAATACATTGGTAGTGTTGGTGATGGAGATGATAATATGGATGATAATGATTTTTAGGATTGTCTATTCTTTATTATTATGAACTTGTGATTTTCTTTTAGATTTTTTGACGATGGTTAACCGTTATTTGTTTTCTTTATGGTTTTACATACTCCACCCTTTTACTATTTTAATGTTGTTTTGAAATGATTAAACATAATATGAGTTTGTTTATTTGAAACTATATTATTAAAGAAAATCTAAAAATGTGCGCCTCGCTTCGCTGAGGCCCATACTTCGCTCCTAAGCTCCAGAGTACCCTAGCGCCTCAAATGTGCCTCATGCCTTTTAGAACACTGATTTCATCTCAACCACTAATCTTTACAAATTTAAATTTATGACTTGGTTGCTCTTTGGGAAAACTCTTTCTCTAGGACCCTACCTTATCCATTGTTCTGTCTAGTTTTGTGCAATCAAAAGAGCATTACGCTGAAAATTCTTAAAGACCAAGAATCTGGATGTGAGCTTTATTTTTGGCAATCACATTCATCACCGAGGCAAAATATAAGCTAAAGATAGGATCAAATATATTCCCCTAAAAATGTAACTAATAACTAAAATAGGCACATATTATGTAGCGGTTGATATATCTAGTAATGGCGATTGTAATGAGAAGTATGCGTCTACCAGCATAATCTGTTGATTAAGAAGTTGAATACTTGGAGGTGGTGTTCTCTGACACTAGAAACAGCACCACAGAAAATATGTTTCTGAGAATGTAACCGACATATATGGTGAAGTCCAGCTCTTTTGGTTTCACTACCTGATGGATAATTTAAATTCTGTTGACTCTGTAATTTAGCTTCACGGGATTTTAATTTCAGTGTTATTTTGTTGTGTGTAGTAGCACTAACAACTACTATTCATATTACAAGAAAGTTATTGCAGGAGCACTCTGAAAGGCTCAACCTAACCTATGAACTTGCTTTTCATCAGATGACGTGGAATTCCATTTCAACTTTCTGTCTGACAAATTTAAATTGTTGTTTGGTTATACTTAGGTACACCTCCATTACCAACAAATTTTGAAGAAAATACATGGGCGTTGTTGAAATCTGCTATAACTGCCATATTTTTGAAGAAGCCTGATTCCTGCGACTTAGAAAAGCTTTATCAGGTATTTTTCAATGCAAATCTGCTAGTTGTACAGTGTCTTTACTGTAATAATTCTTTGTTTTAGGCTCAACATTAACCTTTTTCCATTACAATAGGCTGTCACAAATCTTTGTGATCACAAAATGGGAGGGAACCTTTACCAACGTATTCAGTTGGAATGTGAAGGACACATCTCCACAGCACTGTCATCATTGGTTAGCCAGAGTCCCGATTTGGTGGTCTTTTTGTCCTTGGTAGAGAAGTGCTGGCAAGATTTCTCTGACCAAATGTTATTGATTCGAAGCATAGCCTTATTTCTAGACAGAACATATGTGAAACAAAATCAAAATATTCAGTCATTATGGGACATGGGGTTGCAGTTGTTCAGGAAGCACCTTTCCATGTCTTCAGAAGTTGAGCACAAAATTATCACTGGCCTGCTTAGGTTAATTGAGAGGGAGAGGTATGTTAAATGGTTGACCCTTCTAATGAGAATTTGGACAAGGTGCCATTTATTTTCTTATGAATTGATTTTTTTTTTTTTTTTACTTTGATAATAATTGAGGAATGCCGGTTCTTTTGTCTTCTTATGCTGCACTTTAAGAACTTGGACTTGAAAATATTGGTCTATAGCAAAGAAGTCATAAACCTGTTCAAAATCTTGATTTGAGTTTGGTCTCTCTTTCTGACATTTAGTTTTTGGCTACTTGGTTGTTTCAATTTCATATCAGAGTTTTGGAATTTTGAGTCTATAGAATTTTTAAAAGAGTTAATAAAATATATGAAAGTAAAATGTCAAGTTAGATATAATTTTAGAATACATATTTTTGACTTAAATAGCTTGAGCTATCACGTTTTTTTCACTTTAATACCCTGAGCTTTGTTTATTGTCAACTATATACCTTGAACTATTGATTTTTTTCCCCAAGTTAAATTCTCCATTAGTCCACCTTCCCACTTAACGCCATGAATGTTTAGGACTCTTTTACCCCTACAAAGTTTGTACCCATAGAAAAAGGGAGGAAAAAGAACCTACTTTTCAAAAATTAACCACCCTAACCCTCAACCTCCATTCGCCGGCGGTGCTCCCACATGCTATTGCACAAGTGGCCACCAACGAGCATTAGAGGAGGTTTAGGTTTTTCCTTTGAAAAGTTTTTTTTTCTTTTTCATAAGGGTAATTCCATTTTGTCATTTTCTGTTAGGGCCAAGTTGTGAATGAGTGATAATTCAGGGTATTTAACTGAAAAAATAAAATAAAGTCAGGTATCAACTTGATAAAACGAAATAGTTTGTATTTTCGTCTTTTGGTATTTTCGTTAGGGCCAACTTGAAAAAGAGCGATAGTCATGTTATTTAATTAAAAAAAGTAATGTCAGAGTAACAACTTGATAAAAAGAAATTGTTTAGGGTGTTAAAGTGAAAAAAATGTGAATGCAGGGTATTTAAGTGAAAATTAGACATCGTTTTATGCATAGTTTCTGCAATTTGATGTTAATCTTTTTGAAAAATTTGTTGATATGATAAAGGAAAGTTTAAGATTCACCTAAGTAAAAAAAACTTGAATACTAGAGGATCGTTCCCTTTGTTGTTTATAGTTATATTTAATTTCTTAAGTGGAATCAAGAAGAATACAAGAGCAAGAAGATCATATAATGTTAATATTCTTCTAATGCTTTTAAGTTTTAATATAGTGCTGTGTGAATATATTTCTTGACTAGTTGTGCTGCAGACTATAGGTCAACATGTTTAGCTTTAGGTTTATAGTTAACTACTTACAATTACCATTTTTATGAGATATATCACAAAAGTAAAGAAATTGTATTCTTCTGCCATTCAAAATGAAATCAGAGATACGGTTTGGTTGCAGGCTGACATTGTAAACCAACTTTATTATTTTCAATCTATGTATTAAACTAAACTATTTCCCCCTTCTATTTGTGAAATAAATGATTCTTTCAACATATTGTTGAACTTGAATAGGGTGATATTTGCTGATTTCCTATAATATTTTGATTAAATGGAGAATAAAAGATGTAAGGACATTTACTTAAGTTGTCAACAAAAAACAGATGTTTTTAGCAGATACTTTTGGCTTACAATGAAAGAGACTTTTAAAAAATAGGAAAAAAGATAAGGCCCACATACTGTACTCTATGGATAAAGAATCAAATTGATAAAGCTTGCTGCTAGATTTTTTTTTACTTCGGCCTGTCTTGGTTAGGAATCTTACCTTGCTGTTGTCGAATTGTTGACACGTATAAGGTCTGATATCAATTTTTTCCAGCAATATTCTGATCGGCCATATCATATATGCTCAGACCTGAAACTTTTGCTAGGAATTGTTGTCACACAATTTTGTAAACTTGCTAAAAACTTACTGAGTACTGACCTGAGGATGTGTGTTCTTCTCATATATTTCCTCACTATTGTAAATCCTCTTCATTGATTATGTATAAAGATCGTAAACACCTTTGCCTTCTCCACTGTATTCTCGAACTTCCCTAAGCATAAGGTTGATGGTATGTACGCCGCAACTAGTCAAAAACTACCTTAAGCCTCTTTCTTCCAAAAGACCTTATGCTACTTCAACTGCTGCATTATTCAATTTCTACTTGCACAACTTTCTTAGATTTTACTTTCATTGAATTTGACCTCCCATTCAAATTTATTGCCGTGCATGAGAGCATCCTGGAGCTTCAATCGAAGTATGAAGGATTGCACATACACTATAAATTCACAAAATAATTCATGTTATTCTGTGCTTTCAGTCACCGGACTACTGCATCTATTATTATGCACACACCATCTTTATTACTCTATATGTTTCCAATGAGAGACTTTTTTTGTTAACATTCTTCAGTAAGAACTTTCCTAATTGATGCTTGCTTAGAGGTTTATGCCCATATTTGATGTCCAAATCATGTTGCTCATAGAGAAAGAGTCACCTAACGAAGCATGAAGTATCATTCTAGCTTCATAAACCCATCTAGCTCCCATTGTGTATATCTTGGATTCACTTGTATATTGCATGCAATTGTCTATGCACAAATTTGTTTTCTTTTCTTTTTCCCAAGGAGCCTGTTATGTTATGTTATGTGAGCTACACTTCTAATGTACTTTATGTTAAGGGTGAAACATGTTAAGTATTAGTGTATTAGTCAATTGGGCTTTAGTCCCACATCATGTAGAATAATAGAGAGGCTGACTCCTCTCATATATATAATGTACTCTCTCATTATCAATGAATCATCCTTTTTTTCTATTCTACATGGTATCAGAGCCAAAATCCAAATCCATCTTTTCCTATGGGAACCTTGAAGAGGAGGTATATATGGTGCAACCTCCTTGGTTCGTTGTAAGAGGGTAAAGTATCTCAAATTTTTTGGCTGTTTGTGTTATGTTCAGACCTACTCTTTCTAAATTGGATCTGAAGGTAATCAAGTATATTTTTCTTGGGTATCCGAAGGATCAGAAAATATATTGTTGCTTTTCTCCAACTTTGAAGACGTATATAATGTCTCGGGATGTTACCTTTGTTGAAACCGAGTTTCCTCCACCCTCTCCAACTACCGATTCTGTTTCAAAAGTTTATCCAGATGAGAACTTACTCTTGTATCCAGTTCAAACGCAGCAACCCCCCGTAATGGTGCCATCTCCTATTGAGCCAGTATTACTGTCCAATGGTCCGCGCACACCGCCTCAGTCAAAACCAACATTGCCAGTCACGCCGTCCTATGGTTTGCAAACACCAGCTCCATCAGAACATGCTTCACCAATGGTGCCCACAGGTGTAGAGCCGACATCGTCATCAGGGTCCTCTAGCTCCACCTATTCACCACCACCCGTAAATCGGCTCGCCCTCGTCGCGCATGCCGCAACCATCCTTTGTATGTTGACAATTACAAAGGGTCACACTCAGTCTTTAGTGGCTACTATTGATGGGATTCAGATTTTCAACTCTGCAGAGGAGGGACTCAAACATCCTAGTTGGCACGCCGCTATGGAAGAGGAGATGCGAGCACTTCAGGAGAACCATACATAGGACTTGGTGGATTTGTCTACTGGTAAGAAGGCGATATGTTGCAAATGGGTGTTCACAATCAAGGTAAAATCGGATGATACTCTTGATCGTCTGAAAGCTTGCCTTGCAGCAAAAGGGTATTCTCAGGCTTACGGTGAGGATTATTTTAAGACCTTCTTCCCAGTTGCTAGAATGACCTCTGTGCGCGTTCTCCTATCCTTAGCTGTCCGCTATGATTGGCCCATACTTCAGTTGGATGTGGAGTATACTTTTTTCCATGGGGACCTTAAAGAGGAGGTATATGTGGTGCAACCTCCTGGGTTCGTTGTAAGGAAGGGTAAAATATGTCATTTGCAAAATGCTTTCTATGGCCTCAAACAGTCATCTCGTGTCTGGTTTGGTCAATTTACACACGTTACCCAGTTTGGCATGTGTCAATCAAAGAGTGATCATTCGATATTTTATCGACAGACATCAGCCGGACGGATATTATTTGGTGTCTATGTTGATGACGTGTCTATGTTGATGACATTGTGATTACGGGAGACGACAATTATGAGACGACAATTATGGTATTGCAGGGCTGAAAAAGTTGTTAGGTAAGCAATTTTAGACCAAATATATGGGATTGT
This sequence comes from Iris macrosiphon, assembly GCA_036927795.1. Taxonomy (NCBI): domain Eukaryota; kingdom Viridiplantae; phylum Streptophyta; class Magnoliopsida; order Asparagales; family Iridaceae; genus Iris; species Iris macrosiphon. The sequence goes on along the minus strand of JAYESA010000006.1, from coordinate 129,805,949 downwards.
TGTACTTTTTGGGCATTGAAGTCACAAGGAAAAAATAAGACATTGTAATGTCTCAGCGAAAATATGTGATTGACATCCTAACTAAAGCAGAAATGATGCAAACTAAGGGAGCAGTCTCACCCATGGTTTCAGGGATAAAGTTACTTCCCGATGAGGGGACACTAATGACCAATCCTGATCAGTATCGCCGGCTAGTTGAAAAACTCAACTACTTGACAGTCATAACTCGCTCAAGCATTTCTTTTGCTATAAGTGTCGTGAGTAAGTTTATGGCTTCTTCACGAGTTCCGTATTGGCAGACAGTTCTTAGGATCTTGCGCTATCTAGCCCAGAATCTGGAAAAAGAAATTCGGGAGAATCAGTGGCATACTCATCTTGAGTGCTTTACAGACGCTGACTGGGGTACAAGTCTTACCGATAGAAGTTCCACATCTGGCTATTCGGTATTTATTTGCGGAAACTTGAAGAGCAAGAAGCAGAGTGTGGTTTCACGATCAAGTTCAGAAGCAGAATACCGAGCTATTGCTCATGGCAAAACAGATGTGTTATATCTGCAACATCTTCTAAAGAAGCTGGAAGAAGAAACATAATTGGAAGCAACAGATATGTGGTGTGATAACCAGTCAGCTATTCGTATTGCTACCAATTCCGTATTCCATGAAAGGATGAAACACCAAGGTAGTCAAAGGCGCAAGGCGCACTCGAGGCGCAAATGGTCCAAATCGCCTGAGGCGCAAGGCGCACTTAAGGCGCGCGCCCGAGCGACGCGAGGCGCAAAAATTATATATATATATATATATATATACACACACACACACACACACACACACACACACATCGGATTTCTACATTGATAAACATGTGTGCTTCAAATTCCCCCATGTCTAGGTTGCAATCACTTTGAATTGAGTGAGTGAGAGAAAAAACAATAAAAAAAAAGTACATCAGTTCAAAAAAGTCTAAAAACAGTACAACAGTTAAAACAACAGTCTAAACATGTTATTTTTTTCACAAGATTTTCAAGGCGCGCCTAGACGCGCCTTAGCTATTCCAAGGCGCTCGGAAAAGGCGCACATAGGCGCGCCTTAGGTGCGTCTTAAGAATTGCGCCTTGCCTGGAGTGTCCTGAGGCGCTGCCCCTGCGCCTAGGAGCAAGGCGCGCCTGAGGCGCGCCTTTGACTACACTGTGAAACACATTGAGATCGACATCAATTTCGTCTTAGATGAATATCAGAAATGGGCGATAACATTTCACCCAAGGTTCAAAGTATCGACCGTATCAGATCGGTTTTGGCCAAGTCTGATTCGATACTGACAACAAATATCAGGATCGGCCGATCTAGAGGGAAAACTTATTGTATCGGTCTGTATCGGCCGATACATATCCGATACGGACCGATACGAACAAATTTTTTTTTCAAAAAAAAAGAATAATTCAAAAGAAAAAAAAGAATCGACCCAATAAACAAATATTCGAATTACAGAAATTCAATCTTCAAATCTAGATAAAAAGCATCAATAATTGAAACATTAAACTAAAATCTTTATAAATTATATGAAAATTACCTGCAGTGGCTGCTGCGCCAGAGAGCACGGTGATGTGCGGCCGTGTCGAACGAAGTGGAGGGGGCTAGGGTCGATGGCGAGGGCTGCTATGGGTGGTTGGACTTTGGTCGCGGAGAGCTTTGTCCAGGGAGTATGAGCCGAAATAGAGAGAAGGGATGGAGTGGAGAGAGAAATGAGATGGCATTAAACAATGGGATGGAGTGTTTGTGAGTTTTTTTTTCCTGCTGCTAACCCATCACATCCACAGGTAGCTGTGTCAGTATGGAGTGTTTTGTGACCAAATTTTTTTTTGTAGACAGTTCGTCTACCGTGGCTTTTTATTTTTATGTTTAGGCCTTGGAAAAAATAAGGGATAATTTGATGTAATCCAACGGCAGTTCACTGCTGAGTTTAAAAATTTTAAAATGAAGGAGCTGTCACCCATGGGCCCTACACCTGCAGCCCATTATAGACTTCTTTCTCTTCATGTCTTAAATTTTTTTTGTCAGAATCAGTCACATCACTTTAAAATGCTCCCTTTCACTCTGCCCAAAAAAGCAAACCAGGCAATAGCAAAACCAATTTTTTTTAATAGCTTTTGGTAGTAAATTACTTCTAGTGTTTGCCTATTTTGAACAAAACAGCAGCTTAGCCGGATATATATATATATATATATATATATATATATATATATGGGCAGATTTTTATAGCAGATTCCAGGAATCAGGAGGCAGATGGGTACAAAATTTTGGTGTGAGCAAGACCTTTGCAGTTACACTTGAAGATTATATATATATATATATATATATATATATTGTCGATACTGTCTATACCAAAAAATCCGATACTCCGATCCGATACCACTAATACCGCCGATACCGATACTCGTACCAAGTGTCCGATACCGATACTTTGAACCTTGATTTCACCATGTGAGAACCGGTGATCAGATAACAGATATCTTTACGAAGTCTCTTTAGGCCCTCGTGTTCAGTTTCTTTATAACAAGCTGGACATGGTTGACATCTATGCTCCAGCTTGAGGGAGGATGTTAAGTATTAGTATATTAGTCAATTGGGCTTTAGTCCCACATCAGGTAGAATAATAGAGAGGCTAACTCCTCTCATTTATATAATGTACTCTCTCATTATGAATGAATCATCCTATTATTCTATTATACAAAACCCTACTACTAGGAGAATGCAAAATGGTGTTTATAAATGCTCTTGTACAACTAGGTTTAAATCTGACATAGGGGATCCAACAGATTCCTCCAAGGGCCACTGCTGTTGTGAGTAATCCCTTCATAGACATTGATAAAGTGTTGTAATTGTGTATCAATTACCTTTCTTGTTTTGTCAAGAGGCTAGCTAAAGGCAGCCCAAAAATAAGCCAACATTTGTAGATTATGTAGGTCTTATGTTCCCCTTTTTTCCTTGATAATAGGAGTCCTGTTATGCATATTTTGGTATTTGTAGATTTCTTTCTCCTCAACTAGAGTATTGGTAAAAGAATTTAATAACACAAGAAGGGATTGCCCTTCTGCAGCTTATGTTCAAGTAAATTTTTATTATCCATGTGGCCCTACTATGAATCACCCACTCACTAGTGAAGCTAAATTAGAACTTTTATGTTATATATGAGATAAAGGGTTGGGAATCTGGTTTAGTATAAAGAGTGAACTTATTTGTCTTTATAGCATTGCATCAACGGATATGGATTAATGCAGTGGAAAGTTACCTTATCTCGTATTGATGGATCGTCGCCCGTCTCGTCCCACGAACTGGTTTGCTCTGCCCCCGAGAAGGTTTCAAAGGTGGGGGAGAACTACGATGCTAACCTAGAACTCCCTGCCTATCCACCATCCACATCGCAACAAGCTCATGCTCCTGGCAAAGGGAACTTGAAAGAGGAAGGGATGGGAGTTCTGCTGATGTATCTCATATGGGATCCCTCTCTAATATATATCGAGGATAAATGAGGGCAACCAAGATCCCATCTTATCCCATAACCACCTACAAGGGGATCACTCTCATCTCCTAACACCATTTTAGGGATTTAGTCAAATCCATCAAACGGACCGTGTGAACCACCTGGTGCACCATCATGGCACCACTCTTCTAAAAGGCGGCCGCCTAGGCTGCCTAGGCGGCACCTAGGCACTAGGCGGCTGGTGCCTGCCCGATGTCCGCCTAGGCGCCTGCCAAGTTCCCCCGACCCCCGACTATGCATGTTATGGGGTTTTATGGACTTTTTATGCAATTTTCATCATGTTTTTTGAATTTTTTTTTTTATATCTTTTGAACCGCCTACATCTAGGCAAGCTAGGCGCTAGGCGGCGGGTACCTGCCCGACTAGCGCCTAACGCTTTTCACAACCTTGCATGGCACTCAATTTGGGACCAATAACCTGGTTCGACAAAGTCCACCGCCAATAGTTTATTTAAAGACTCAACCTAGTTATCAAATTGAGATACTTATCCTGTATCAATTTGCTTGATTATTATCTCGTATATCTTATTGTGTCATGAACCGTAAGGTATACTCTTCCATACTAAATTTCATTATATAACCCTACATAAATGGATAAATTTAACACGTTGACCAGTCAATAATTGACAGCAAAACAATATCACATTAGCATTACATTATCATATTGTTAATGGGTATATCATTATTGTGTCAATAACTACTTAACTCTAAAAGTCAGTGTGTTCATGTTTAATTATTGTTTTGTTGCACATTCTATTTGTGGACAATATATAACTTATGAAGACTCCATAATACATAGAAATAAAAGGCCTCTAATAAAAAAAGATAATGGTCAAGAAATCTAAAGGAAGAATATTAAGAAAACATTCCTTGTATGTAGGAACGTCTGAGTTGTTCAGGTCTCCAGAGGTGCTAGATCTCATCCTGAAGATGTTAGATGTCTTCATTGGAGATGCCAGAAGTCAATGAAATTTTTTGTAAAGGAAACATTAAATGCAGAGCGTTAACTCGAAAGAAGAGGTGGTTTTAAAAAAAAGTTGTAAAGGGTTTTAAAGATTATATAGGTTTAGAGTTTTAGAGCTGTAGCGATGGGTTATAAAACATTAATTTCCGACAAATTTAAATTCATGTTTAACCCATCCAAACTCAGGTTAATATAGAATTTTTTGTATCGGATGACACACCATATCAGGTGATATTTGTATCGTACGATACATAAAGAGTATCCTAAGATAAATTATCCCTCTCATATCATATTTGCTTGTAAGTTTTATCATACTCTATCATAAGATACATATTGTATACTGTAAGATAATGACAATAAAGGCTTCAAGAGATAGTTGGGGTTAGAATGGTCGAGTTTTCTGTATTAAAATGCGAAGTGATATGGCATTTTTGACCCACTTCAAAGATGCACTTTATTATTATTCTTTTTTTCCTTTTTGCATGGGTTTAAACATCCATTGTTAATTCTTCACGTGTGACCCTCCTTTTACTTTGTATTTGAGGAACTCACTTATAGAAATAAGTTATAATCAGTTCATAAATGATTGATCCTGATTTGAAGCTCACTCTGATTTTATTTATTTATTTTACCTTTATTGTATTTTGACTTGATCATATAATGTCTAATATTTGTGAGATAGATGATCTTTTACCTTCTATTACAAGTTTGACTGGATCATATATGGCCTAATATTTATGATACCATGGCTGTTTATTGTAGAGGATATTGTAATGTATAAGTTGAGGAATCTATTAAGTTTGACTGGATCATATATGGCCTAATATTTATGATACCATGGCTGTTTATTGTAGAGGATATTGTAATGTATAAGTTGAGGAATCTATCTCTACTGCCTAGCAAAGGTTGTTGCCGACAGTATTCACTAACTGTCCATTTAACTGTTAGAATTTGGAACACAAATTTCTATACTAAATTTGATGGGTTTAGTTTGTTTTCCGCTGTCTCAGGCTTGGTGAAGCTATTGATAGGACATTACTTAATCATCTTTTGAAGATGCTTAGTGCTCTAGGAATCTATGTACAAAACTTTGAGAAGCCCTTTCTTGAATGCACTTCAGAATTTTATCTCTCTGAAGGTGTGAGCTACATGCAGCGATCAGATGTTTCAAATTATTTGAAACATGTGGAGGTTGGTACTCTTTTCTTTTTCTGGTTTTTGGATACTCATTTCATCCTCCTTTTACCTATTATCTTTAATGTTTGGGTCATCTCAATTCTATTATTGAGTTAATGATTTGCAATACACCTGAAAAGTATGATGAATGCAAACTTGCAGTCAAGGTTGCAAGAAGAGAATGAAAGATGCTTGCTCTACTTGGATGCAAGTACGAAAAAACCACTTATAGCAACCACCGAAAAACAACTACTTGAACGTCACACATCTGCCATTCTCGACAAGGTTATATGTCACTTACCTCGTGCTGGTTACGTTTTAAATGTTGCAAAGCTTTTTTTTAATCTTAGTTTCTGCTTTGTTGATTAGGGATTCACAATGCTTATGGAAGCACATCGTGGTGATGATCTTCAAAGAATGTACACCCTTTTTCAGAGAGTTAATGCTCTTGACTTGCTAAAGCAAGCCCTTAGTTCATACATCCGAGGTACAGGACAAGGAATTGTCATGGATGAAGAAAAAGACAAAGATTTGGTTTCATGTCTCCTAGAGTTCAAGGCCTCTCTTGATGCTACATGGGAAAAGAGTTTCTCCAGGAATGAAGCATTTTCTCAGACCATAAAGGATTCATTTGAGCATCTCATTAATCTTCGACAGGTCAGAATATACCCACCACTCGATTTCTATATAACATAATGCTTACTGCTTTGTTATCCATTATCTAGACTTAATATTATTATCTAACGAAAAGGGAGGATTTGCTTGATTTGATAGTTTTTGTTGATTATATTTATGTTCTTTTGTAGACTCTTCAATGTCTCTTTTATTCGTTGCTTTTGATGATTGAGGTTCTGAATCATCATCCCTGGAACATTTTGGAGGTCTGACATGGTTCAGAAGAACTTGCTCCTTAGATGGTTGAAACAAGAATGCCTAGAAACAATAATTTATCATTCAAACCAGAAGCAAATGAGTTTCCATGTCATTTTTGAGATTCTATTGTGGGTCATTTGACCAATGTGGGTGTTCCAGACTGTTCGCTTGTTTTAGATACCAGATAGCTAAATCATAGTGTTGAGCAATCTCTCTCTCAAAACCATATCCTTCATTAAAACTTAAATCCATATTCGTTTAGGCCTACCTCTCGTCCTAGTGGCTTCTTTAACTTTTATCTTAGTGCTCCTTAGTGGAGCATCTATTGGTCGGCATTGTACGTCCAAACTACTTAATATGATTTCTCTCTTCTTTTCCATAATTCATACCACCTCTAATGTTCCACGAGTATACTCATTTCATAGGTTGTCAACTCACCGTACATATCGTGTATCAATTTGCTTGCATATTTTATCGTGTGACTTTAGAAATATATATATATAATTCTAAATCCGTATAAGAACACAATAGTATAATTTTCTCATTTGTTTCATATTTATAGGTCTCTCCAATTTCAGGATTCGGATTTTAAGTACACATTAAATGACTCAATGAAAAAAAAGATTGATACTACATATAAGTATATATGTATCGTATTGGATCAACCGATATGTAATGAAATGGTAGTATAATGTATCACATCGTAAGATACTAACAAAGCTTATTTCTTATCCTATCTTTTAATGTTTTATCACTTATTCATCTTAATATTCTTATGTCGCTAGACTAATTTTCTGGTCATGTTTCTGAATTGTCCAGTACTCTAACCCATATTACATGGCCGCACTTATAGCAACCTTATATAATTTTTATGTGACCACAAAGTATTCCAGAAGCACTTCATCCATTTCAACCATCATATTTTAATTTTATGCATGACATTCTTTCCAATCTTTCAATCAATGTTTGATTATGAATACTGAAAGCTATCATTCACCAAGGGTCTGCTTGGCAACTGTTAGGGTAGCGGTTAAGAGGTGTTTTTAAAGTACTGATTATGAGCGGTTATGAGGGATCCGTTTTTTGGTAGTTTTAAGTTGCGGCTTTTAAACCAATCTAATCCATGCTTGGTAATTCATTAGCTTGGTAATTCATTAACGAGCCGTTCTAAAAGTTTTTTAAAACAATAAACTTACTCATATGCCTATATATAAACATTTTTTTTTCAAAGAATGATTACATTATTGCCCTCCCAAACCATAGCTTATACACATATAACTTGCAAGCATAAAATAATTTGGCAAGTAGTAAATCATAAATGTTGAGAGCTGTTAGAGTTATTTTATTTTGTTATTTATCATATGTGGTTATAATAGTAATTGTGGGTGTATTGCATATCAATATAAATAGACATGAGATGCAACCTTGGGTTCAAGGCCCTTGCAATCTCCTTTCTCATATTCTCTCCTCTCCTACTTTTTTTTTCCTTCTCTCCATCTCCAAACTTTACTTGGTATCAGAGCATATATTTGAAAGTACTGTACATCCCATCCACGACAGGGCCGATCGATTTTTCGGCTGTTTTTCGTCTACTTTTCATGATTCGCCGTTCATGGTTCGTTGTTCGTGGTCGTTCGTGGTTCGTTTATGAGATCTAGGATTTCTACAGAACTCCGTTGGTTATTCGTTGTTTGTTATGTTTGTTGTTAGATCTAGGGTTTCAAAGACCTCGTCTTTCTGTTGCATCTGCAAGTATGGTGGAGACCGAATCGTCTAGCGAGGTTAATAGTGGTGGTGGTTCTCCTTTTACTGTTATTCATAATGATGAATTGGAAAAGTCGATTACAGCGGTGAAACTCAATGGTGCGAACTACCTTGCCTGGTCCAAGTCTATCAAAGTGGTGTTAAGGGCGAAGAAGTTGAAGTTTTTGACGGAAGAACCCCCGTCTGAAATTTTTGCTGAGTATGAAGATTGGATGAGTGCAGATGCATACGTTATGTCGTGGTTGTGGCATAGTATTGAACCATATACGCTGCTAATGTTCAGTGGTGTGAATCAAGCAAACAAATTTGGACATCTCTGGAAGAATCATATTCGCAGAAACGAAACGTTGCCCGTATCTATCAGTTGTACGAGTTATTGTTTGATACAAAGCAAAATGGGAAGCCTGCGAATGAATATTTGGCTTCAAAGAAGGCTTTGTGGGAGGAACTGCTTCAATATCATCCTGTTACTACTGATTTGAAGGAAGCTCGGAGATAGAAGGAAGAGTTTCATGTTTCACTTATCCTAGCCGGCTTGGATCCTGCGCTCGAACCTTATAAAGCTCAAATTCTTGCTGGAGAGCAGTTACCTGCGGTGACAGATACTTTCTTCCGTCTCAATCGTTCCTTTCTGGGACAGAGTTCTGTGGTGCCGAGTAGTGACTCTTCTGCCCTAGTTTATAGTGCTGTTGGTCGTAGTGGTGGACGTGGCGGTAGAGATGATGGTCGTAGTTTTGGTCGAGGAGGAGGCCGTGGTTGCCGCAGTGGTGGTGGTGGCTGCGGTGGTGGTGGTGGTGGCGGTGGCCGTGGTCAACCAAGGAAGTGTAACTATTGTGGAATGCTCGGTCATGTAGAAGACTATTGTTGGGACAAGTGGGGCAAACCAGAATATGCACATCAAGTGCATGATAAAAAAATGCAGTCCCAGATCACCACTTCTGCTCCCAGAGATGATACTTCGGATTACAATCAGACTTCAACGTCCGATACCTCATCTCCATTTGAACCGATCCTCCAAAAGTTGAACGCGCTTGCTAGTACCACCTCCCAACCTACTGCAACCATGACACATATAGGTAATCCTGCTTTTGTGGCAACACAGTCACCATCCACCTCTTGGGTCATCGACTCAGGAGCAAACTTTCACATGTCTGGTATAACATCTCTCTTTCATAATCATAGTTCCATGAAACATAATATTATCTTGGCTGATGGGTCTACTCGTCCTGTGCTTGAAAAATGTGTCATTCACCCTACTCAATCGCTATTATTATTTGATTCATTATATGTGCCTAATTTTTTATTTAATTTGTTATCTGTGAGCCAGTTAATCAAATCTCTTCAATGTTCTGTGACATTTTTTCCAATTCGTGTATTTTTCAGGACCTCA